>CM051458.1:17907438-17977696 GCA_028274465.1 Plantago ovata
TCAACCCTGTGCAACAAGTTGCACAGGACAGCCTCCGCGAGGAACGGGGTCCTCAACACGCAACCGGCTGTATCAGTGCCCATTGATAATGTTCGTGTTACACGAAGCCAAAAGAAAAGCACCAAAAACGCCGACAGAAGCACCAGTCGAGCCGCCGTAGGTCGAAGAGTATCCCCAAAAGGACCTCAGAAGTAAAACATTATGATAGAAGACATCAGTGAACTTGATGTTGGCTTATCAAATCGGGAAGACCCCGACCTACAAAGAGGCAAAAATGATATGACTCAACAAATGGCAAGAGGCCATGGAATTGGAAATGACTCCAGTACCTGAACCAAGTTTTGGAGCTTGGTAGACTTGCCCCAAGGGTTAGACCTATTGGGTGCAAATGGGTCTTTAAACGAAAGACAGATGCCGATGGCAAGGTACAAACGCACAAGCTAGACTTGTGGCGAAAGGCTACACGCAAAGGTATGGCATCGATTACGATGAAACCTTTTCACCGGTAGCAAAGTTGAAGTCTATTTGAATTCTACTTGCGATAGCTGCCTACTATGATTATGAAATCTGGCAGATGGATTAAAGACGCCTTCCTCAATGGCAACCTTGAGGAAGAGGTCTATATGGTAACCCGAAGGTTTTATTAGTAAAACCAGGCCAACTGATGTATGCAAATTACAGAGATCCATTATGGGCTAAAGCAAGCGTCTAGGAGCTGGAATATCCCTTGACGAAGCTGTCGAATCGTTTGACTTCGTCAGAAGCGTAGAAGATCCCTGTGTCTACGCTAGGCACAACGACAAGGGAGTCGTTTTCATGATCATTTATGTTGATGGCATTTTGATCATGGGAAACAATGTCTCTATGCTAGAAGAGACTAAAGTTTGGTTATCAAGTACCTTCTCAATGAAGGACTTGGGTGAAGCGAACTACATCCTAGGGATAAAGATCTATAGAGATCGGTCCAAGAGGATGTTAGGATTGACACAGTCCACCTACATCGACAAAATACTGAAGCGTTATAAGATGGACGACTCAAAGAGAGGCTTTCTCCCAGCTAGGCATGAGATCGTGCTATCAGTTAAGGATAGTCCTAAAACTGATGAAGACAGAAAGGCAATGAGTCATGTGCCATATGCTTCGGCAGTAGGGTCTATAATGTATGCAATGAATTGCACAAGGCCGATGTGGCATATGCGCTTAGTGTCACTTGTCGACAGCAACAGAATCCAGGAGTACCTCACTGGACTGCTGTAAAGAACATTCTTAAGTACCTTCGACGGACTAAGGAAATGTTCTTGGTGTTTGGTGGAGAACCAGAATTAAAGATGTCTGCTTATGTCGACGCTGGATTTGAATCAGATCCTGTTGACTTTAAGTCACAGACAGGATACGTATTCAAATTGAACGGAGGAGCTATCTGTTGGAAGAGTTCTAAGCAAGCCACGATTGCTGACTCATCCACAGAAGCCGAGTACATTGTTGCATCAGAAGCATCGAAAGAAGTTGTCTGGATTTCAGAGTTCTTGAAGGAATTAAGGGTTGTTCCTGCTCCTAGTCCAATAACGATTTATTGTGACAACATGGGCGCCGTCGCTCAAGCCAAGGAGCCTAGATCTACAAACAAGAACAAACATGTACTTAGAAAGTATCACGTTATACGTGAGATTATTGATAGAGGAGAAGTTAGTATAGAACGTGTCTCAACCACGGACAACGTGGAAGATCCTTTCACCAAGGTCTTATCAGTGGATGTCCACTTAAGACATTATGCTAATCTAGGTATTAAGCATAAAGGTGACTGGCTCTAGTCCAAGTGGGAGATTGATAGTGTATATGTCCTAGAGACAGTCTTTATTAAGGGCATGCAGCCCTTATTAAGGGCATATATGTACTATTACACAGGTCAACGTAATATAATATATGTTTGTTGTTTGACTATTGAGTATCACTTTCATATTATATTACACCAGACATACATCATGTCATATCTCTATTCCTGTCTGTATTGATATCAAACATGTCCCCTCGAATAGATGACCAATCACACAGATAGTGGGAGCTATGTGAGTTATCATCTATCCCAAACTCTCCCTAGTCGAGGTTCATCTCGGATGTAGGGGTATGAATGAACCAACTGAGACTAGTATGCGTGGAGGTTATACTTGTTAGAGCAAGTGTGAGCCGATCCCACGGCCACGGAACGGATTGTTGGACAATCAAGAACGTTACCATAACTTCGCATAGTTGTTCGAAGGGTGATGATCGAACAATGGAAGTACCCACCGGAACTCCCATCAATGTATACTCTATACCGAAGTGTCTATGGGAACCGGAAAGTTGTCGAAGTGATGCCAGTCGTCCTTTGGACTTACAGGACTTTATCATCACATTTGTTGCCCCATATCCTTGGTGGACCGTCGATGTCAGCTCTGAATAAGCAGTTGACCCAAGACACGATCCAGGATTATGGCTACATACAAATGGGGATGATAAGTGATTCTGTGAAGGATTCATCTCTCATGTGTAGCACAGGAGAGCACTGCTCATAGTCGTTCATAGTTGTGATTGGTAAAACCGGTGGCCAGCGTATCAATATTATTATGATAGTCATAATAGATATTGGATTCAATAAGAAACACACTGAAGACGCCCATGGATGTATTATTGGGATAGACACTTCATCGATCCTAGATGTATTCGAGTCAGTAAGATGAAGGGACGTTACCATCGCCGCGTTGAGCGCAACAGACTTCACAATGAAAGGGTCTGCTTTGCAAATGGAACCGTCTAGGAATTCCATTTTGCCTAGTCTAGGACTTGCTTAATACAATGAGGCCCTATGGGTCACACTATGTGGTGATTCAGCTTATCCGAATATCCTTGAAGATGGATCGCAATTAATTTAGAAGTAATTGTGATTGATGGATTATTGATTTGGAATTATTTATAATAATTTGTGGCTCAATCAATGATTTGGAATTATTAATTGAATTGGCTGATTAATTGTATTTTATGTAAATACAATTAAAGATTATATTTTAGAAATATAATAGATGTTTGATTTGAAATGATATGTTAATTTAGAATTAATATATGCACATGGGCAAAATCTACTTGGAGTTTGAATTGCGTTAGAATTATAAGTGGATCCCAAAATCGGGACCCACCTGACCCCCTTGGACTCGCGCGCGCAGCAGCAGTAGGGGAAGGAGTTCGACTCCTTCCTCTATTAGAAGTCAAGGGATAAGTTAGATTTTCCTGATTGAGTTTTAATTTGATTGGGAATGAATCTAGACTTGAATTGGTTTCCTAGTGCGATAAGAATTAGATTCTTATTCCTTTATGAAGTCTAATTGATTATTCTTTAGGCTTCTATTGACTACTATATATGGTAGACTATTAGAGAGTTTTTACATGGTTGAACACAGTTGATTCAATATCATTGTTTCTACCAGTTTTCTTAGAGAAAATAAAATCTCTTCCCCACCTCTCCTATAAGCCGCGCTCGCCACCCTCACCGGAGGAAAACGCCGCCCCATCTTCTTGGCCACATAAAGAATATCCTAGCATTCTTTTCGATAAGTTGTTCATCCGTGGATACCAAGGTTGAGGTTCAAGGAGCTGGAAACTAATTTTTATTGTCTTGCAGATAATCAAAGTATTGCAGATATCTTCGACTTCGACGATGGAGAAGATTCACCGGACTATTACGAAGACTTGATACCTGTTCTTGCTTTTGGAGTATTGTAAGTCTTCTGATTAATGTGTTTGATATATATATACGCTATATGCATGATCAATTAACCTGCATGTTAAGAAAATTTTGAAATTCCGTTGTGTACCCTAGGGGTAACTCTGACCATATTTTCTTACAAAACACCCTTTTTCAGGCGTGAAATTCAGGGGGAATTAATCAAGCATTGTGTTGCTGATTATAAGTCCCAAGTTTGGTGGAGAAGAAGGTTACAGTTCTCTAGTTAGGTTGGAAACGAAGAAAGTGTATTTTGGTTTCTGAAGAATCATTATAGATAGGATTTTTAAGGAACCTCACATCTTATCTTAGTGGATTCTGTCCTAGAAAGGACAAAGTGGATTAGTTGAGAGATTACGCCACTCTCAGATACCACTATAAAAGTGTTTGTGTGATTTACTTTACCGCATTTAGTTTTCAGCAAGCTATACTTATTGTACACTATCACTCTAACTCACTTGCTGAAACTAGCACTCTCTGAAATGCACTTATTGTATAAAGTCTTCCGCACTCTGTTTTTAAAGTACCAGTAAACTCGTTAGTGAAAGGTAAAACAAGTACTTGCTGAGAAAGTTAAGTACCAGCAAACTCATTACTAAAAAGTAATAAGCACTTGCTGAGAAAGTTTTTAAACGACGAAAGTTTGAAAAGACTATTCACCACCCACCCTCTAGTCTTTTCTTGCTGTTTAAAGGGACCAACAAAAAGATATGCACCCAACTGAGCGGGGCATAAAAAAGAGCTCTCCCAAGCATGCCTCAAAAGGCCGAATGAGTTAAGCAAAACGAAAAAGTTGTCCATTTTTTACAAGTTCTACCGAGCATACTCGGCCTTCAACCTGAACGACTACGAGATTGGCGACGGGAGGAGTATCTGAATTTTGGACTCGGGCAAAGTGTAAATCCATCTAAGATGAGGAATTTACTCCTCAGTAATGGTATTCGCCACAGTGGGGATAGCACCGTCCTCGTTCAGCTCGCCGTTTGGATCCGGATGGTGACAATCCGAAACCGGCCGAGTAAACTTGGCGTCCGAGGACCTCGGACGACCATCCTTGGCAAACTTAGGAGGGATTGGTTCTCCTTTTCTTCTCCTTTTCCTCCTCGGAGCGGAACGTGAAGTCCCAACGTCCTCGGACGCTGACACCTGATTGGCCGCCTCGCGCTCTTCCTCTTGCTCGCCTTCTTCAGTCTCAGGCGGCACATCGTCTTGGTCTCCAAAGAAAGATCATCTTGGGCCCCAAAGACGGAGTCTCTATCTTCATTGTGCACGTAAGGTGCAGGCTTACTCCTGCTCGGACCGGCCTCGTCAATATTTGTAGGCAGCCGACGAATCTCGTCATCGGACGAGAGGTTACCACCCTCTTATAGTAACCCTGAGGCAAATACCTCACGGGGCTCGGACTTCCAACTCTACCAGAAGAAGATTTTCCATCAATTTGGAGAATCTCAGGATTTTCGACCGCGAGTACGTCCTCCTCAAAGACGTTGACCCGGGGCTCTAAAGGGTCAGGCCGACCACTTGCCCGGTAATCGTGCCCGAGAATCCCAGCAACATCGTTCATCATCTCGGGCGGAACGTTATGCGCGGCACCCTCCTCGACCTCATCATTTATAAAAGAATTGTCTAAATCATACTTGTTTCTAGGCCCCCGTGACCGAGCGACTAGCCTATCCCCAGGAGGGGTACTCACAACCTCTTCCTCCTCCTCGGGCACCTCAACCACGGGCAGCTCGTTATCCAAAAAACTTGCGGATAATGAACTACTGCTGTCCGCATACCCACGCCCCTCGGACATGTTCTCGCTACAGCTCATCTCGGACATCCTAAACAAAGGAAGAGGAGAAGCATCACTCAATGTCGGTTATATAAAGTCCGAGAGGTCCATTTAAGTATGTTTTAAGTTCAAATCTCATAATTGAGATGCGCGATGGCGATAGAAACATTAAGCGTGCGACTACCACATAGGGAGGCAAAGGGGGACGACTGAAAATTAAAGGGGAGCGAATACCAAAATGATAAAGAAGTAGCTACAAGAAAACATGGAGCAAGGCATCAAAGATAACAGAAAGAAAGAGGCAGTCGGACTTACTTGATTCAGGAAAAGAAAGGAAGTTGCTCGACTACAAAGCTTGCTCGACTACAGCTGACACTTCCGCATGAATTGGCTCACTCGACTACGACTGGTACTCGTTCCTTGCAAGATGCTACTCGGCCAGTTCAAAGAGCTCTGACTGAATTCGGGCGAAAATGTTGCAAATGAATCTAAGTAACCCTATTTATAAGAGGGTAGTACGGGAAGGCGAACCGTCGCATACGTGGCGACGAATCTGGGCCACACGCGCGACGATGTGGACGGCCCAGATTGATCCACATCGGGAAGAGATGGTTTTACCCTTGGAGCGCCCTGACTTAAGGAGAAACCGGTTGGCGCGCACACGATTTAGGAGTCGCCTAAAAGACGAGCTCCTCGAGAAAAAAAATAATAAAGGAAAAAAAAGGGGGAGAATAAAAAAAAAACTTGAAGGACTTTGGAACGTCTCCAAACACATGCTTCTCGGACGCAAGGACTACTCCTCGGCCTAATGAAGTTGCATGACCTTACCTAGATCCAATCTCTCACATACAAATATCCTTTTTTCGTGGTCCGAGTACCGTCTACTCATACCATAAAAAAGGGAGGGGGGAGGGAGAGATAGGAGGAGGGAATTAGGAAAGATTATGAAAACCGTACGGGTCGCAAAGAAAAACTTTTCCACTCATACATTGGACCACACTTCAAAATTGAAGAAACGTCCGACTTGAACTTAATAATTCCACAACTATCTTCTACTAAGATACTTGGAAACTAGGGGGACATATGTTGGTGTCGGAATATGTTCAATCCCCAAGGGCGTCGAAGAGCGTACTAGGGCGTCATGGGCTGACCATGATAGAAAAGTCCGATTACCCATCACCATGGTCCGACCAGACAAGAGACTAGACAAAATAGCCTAAGTCCTTACGTTCAACCTAGAAGTACAACTGTCTTACTAGCCATTGAGCTGCCCTACTAGCATGGTGACGCCCTACTAGAAGGACAAAGCCCTAGTAGCCACCAGCTAGGAGGAAGGCAAGCCAGGCGAAGAGCTCCACTCCTCGGACTTCACCACAACCTCCGGCTACATAGGGTCGCGCGAGTAGCACGCCGAGAGGAATAAGTCTCGTGCCCTTCTGCCCTACTAGCACTGGTAGTAGGACGAGTACCCTTCTGTCCTACTACCACAGGTGGCCGGACATAACTCCTTACGAAGAATCAACATATGCCAAGGAAATGATGGTCCTCGGACCTTAGGATCTCGGTGGTCGCCCTACTACCCCGTCCTCGGACGCTACTAGGGCGACACCCGCCCTAGGAGCACTTTGGTACCAAGGAAGACCATTTTACCCTGCCAACCCTAGTAGAAGATCTGGGTCAAAGCCCATGGGTCACTCCAAATGGGCCTAAGCCCATGAAAGACTCAATCATGGCCGGACACTTGTCACGATCCTAAGTGACCAGACAATATTCTATTGCTAGTATAAATATGGGCTCACTCAAATCAAGGTAGCAATCATTCAATCATTAAGACATCCCATCACACTACTTTCTCACTCTACATTTATTAGGGAAGACTACCAAGATCCCTACACGTAAAGTCGTCCCTCCGGCTTGATCATTGACAAGCCAGGCTTGTGGCACTAACCCTTCCCCCTCTTGCTAAGTTATACCTCAGGTCCTAGGCACATTACGCAAGGCACTTGAAATGCGAAAGACGCTCTAAAACCTTCGCCCTCCGACTACGCTCCAGAAGAAAGTATAACGCTCCAGAGGAAAGCACTAATTACCTATCAACAGGGACAAAAAATAACAAGCTACACTATACACTAGAATTGGTGCACCACGCTTAGTGCATTGCCCACAATTATTACAATACAGTATTCTCTATTATATATCCTAGCAGCATTAATAAGACAACATACTATCATATCGTATTTCTACATCTTTAGGCTAGCGCATGTGTCACATCTCCATCATGCAGGATAATTATCATTTCAGACAACGGATTGCAACAAGCTAAGTGGCGGTCGTAGCGTCATGAAACTATTAGTAGCCCAAAGACAATATAGTCATATTTTCAATGAAACAATTCAACTAATGCAATCACTCTCCAAAAGCATATTCTGCCAGCCAAATTTCAGCGCGAAGTACATCCCTGTGGTATCCAATATTATAAGTGTTACCTAGTAATTCCCTCTAGCGTACGTGCACCAAAATTCTCAATCCTAATCACATTTAAATCATTATAGCATGCACCCAAAGCAATTGGTCTCAAATATCTTCGACACTACTAAGAGTTTTATCTATTAGCAAAGTTACTAAATCACCATTAAGAGTTGATTATACATACATAAAGTGGATGTGTTACTTTAGAGTCAAAGGTACGAAAAGTTCAACAATAACAGGAATAGGCCAATATAGTAGAGCAGATATTAAAGAAGCTCCTCTCCGAATATGATTAGATAAGAGTGCATACAGTACATACAACGGAGTAAATATTTGTTTCGAGAACTCATGAAAATATTATTTCCTCGAGATAATCAGAATTCAGAAATAAGCGTCTTACAAAAGAGTTATGAACTTTTTTTCTTTTTTCTTTTTTTGTTTTTATCATATCTGCTATGTGCGACTAATCTATTTGAGCAATGTCTAACCCGCTTTGAGAGGACTCCATGACACCAAAACTGAAGGACTATAAGTTAGTTTAAGCATCATAAAAACATTTTTTTTAAATGAAAAACCAGATTTATATTACACTGGGAAAGCGAATCATCTGGCGCTGGCTGTAATGCCATCAGATTGGAAGAGAGGCTCACATGATTAGGGATTAGAAATTTAGACTTGCAACAGTAGACTCTCCCCCTACATCACCATGTTACAGCCGATTGACAATTTTAGTAGCAGAGTTCTTATCATCATCACGCAACTGCAGCAACCAGAGCCATGCACACTTCCATTTGAAGATAGAGAACATGATCCCTGCAAAATCCTGCTTCAAAATGCACTCAAATCAAAATTGTGAGAACAATACTGATCACTTCCGCAAATTCGTTCAGCCGTATAAAAATACCACCGATGGAAGAATACTGCTACAGTGCTACAAGGCCTTCCAAGATTTACTTTTCTTTAAAAGTAAAAAAGGGTGATTCCACACTAATTTTTATGCTAGAACCAAACATCAATGCATATGAGGTTACTTCAAATTACCATGAAAAGCAATGAAAGATAACAAAAATAACAAGTCTAATTATGCATAAATAAAGAACACAATACAATACCTCAAGGGCTAAGGTTGAAGTGATGCATATTGCTGCTTGCTTGAATTGTCACCAGAGAGAAAACATGAATTGCGTGGAAATGAGTTCTATAATTCTTTCCAAATTTGTGACTCAAATCTGCAATTGCGTTGCATAGCTCATAGGTTTCCGCTTAAAATCTGGAGTAGATGGCGCTGCCATGGATATATGATTCGGTGTGCTGGAGAGTAATGAAGAGAGATAGTTCAGAAGAATACCGGGAGAAGGGGGACCAATATTGATATGTGGTAAGCACCGTTCCAGCAGACTGTATAAGCTATTGACGAACAGACATCACCAAATTGGAAAGTTATCAGCCCAACAAGTGTCAGAAGAAGAAAACGAGTGGTATACAGATGAAACGGTCTGAGGGGGCGCTGGGCATAAGATCAGCGAAAAGGTGTCAATAATGAACCCTCTTTTGCACATCCTGATAAACTTATTCAGAAGAAATAATTTAATCCCTTCATCACGCAGAAAACATGCAATTTGAAATAAAATTTACATTCATAGGAGGAAAGATTTATATTTTTTTTTAACGGGAAAAGATTTATTACTACAAATTAAAAAAAAACAAAAAGATTTATATACTTCAGCGAGAAAGAATGCAAGTAAGACACCAATCATATTCGAATCGATATAACTCAGCCACTGGTAAAATGATATAAAATCATGTCATGAACACATATTCCTCATGGTTGACGGAGAAATTATGAAGGATTCCTTCACACTCTTTGGTATTAACTCAATGTATAAAACACATTCAAGAAATTATTCAATCAAGGAGACGGAAACACAGCAAAATATATTTTAAGATTCTATTTTTACGGTTGATAGCAGTTCTCACACTCTTAACAACTTCAGAAAGCATCTATCACATGGATATAAGAACATGCCACCTAATGACCACAAATCTCTAAACAGTTTCTAGCAAGTTTTGTCATAGACACATCTGATCACGAGAAATGGATCGGGCACTACTGCTGCAATTGGGCAGGAATGTTTTGCAATGACAACCCAGGTGGAGATATGGCAATCTATCTGTCAGGAGTCAGGCCTATCGGCAGACTATACAGTTCCTGATGGTGTGAGTATGACAACTTCTATCTTTTCCATTCAATATCATGTAAAAGATTAATGATTTTTGTTGCATTATAGAGTTCTTCGTGGGGCTAGGAAAGCAAGGTTTATTCGCTAGTCAGTATAAACAAAAGTCTAACTACATCCCAGAAAAGTGCAGAAAAACGAGATGATTATGAAGAGAAAATGAAAGGCATGAATAACATCAGCATTGTTCATAAATCATAACCCTGACAGCGATAGTACACAACTACATAATTTTATCCAAACCATAGTCAGCAGCTCTAAGCAACAGACAATTCTGCAACTTTGTGAAATAATAATGTAAACAAATGTCAACAAAATTGACTGAGACGATCCCAATTGGGATTCGAATTTGAAAACAAAAATCAGAATACCTCGAGGATAAGAGATCGCCATGGAATATACATTCTCCAATTCAACAACAATCAGAATAATTGCGTCGGTTGTGGAAAGTAAGACGTAAAACCAATCAACCGGTTGTGGGAAATAAGAGGGACGCTATGGATCGATTCTTGAGGGGCCAATGGACAGAGTGTCTTAAAAAATCAATTGAAGGTGAGTAGTTGTGGCCAGTGGTAAAAGGATGAAGCCTCCCGGGAAGAGAAACGTGGGTTTAGAATCGTTATTCTACGCGACCGAAGAGAGGCGACGAGCGAATCCTTTGTTAAAAAAAAACCCGAACCGACCTACCACCGAGTTGCTGATTTTAGAGGAATAGAACCGGAAAACCGGACTACCAAAAAACTGGACTACCACAAAAACTTCTTCATTTAATTAGTACTTTATTTCATAAGATAAAGACTTGAAATAGTTAGAGGAGAGGGAAGAATATCATTGTATTTTCAATTGTATCTCAATGTACAAGTTCAAGTCCTATTTATAGGGAACTCTCCGTAACCAAGTGAGTTTTGTAACTCTCACTTTACATAATGGAACAATAAAGTAAAGTACTAAATGGAGTATAGGAAGAGTCATGAACTCATGGCATTCATATTTATAACACTCCCCTTGAATGGCATTAGTTTATTTGTCGAATACGCTTTAAATTTACTGCCTCGTTAAAAACCTTGTTAATAAAAACCCAGTGGGATAAAAACTTAGCGAAGGGAAAAAGAGTGCAGTGCGTATCCGTCTCCCCTGATTCAAACATCACTTTATGTCTTTTAGTCGCCGCATTCCAATCTTTCGGACCAATCATGAAGATGTTGGAAGTGACTTGGTGAACAAATCTGCTAAATTCTCAGATGAACGGATTTGTTGTACTTTGATAGCCCCTTGCTTTTGTATGTCATGAGTGAAGAAGAACTTTGGTGAAATCTGCTTTGTCCGGTCTCCTTTAATAAATCATTCCTTCAATTGTGCGATACAAGCTGTGTTATCTTCATAAAGTACTGTCGTAACTTCCTCTTGGAATGTAAGACCAGACATATATATGTCCAATTAAGGTTCTCAACCAGACACATTCACGACTTGCTTCATGGATTGCTATCAATTCTGCATGGTTAGAAGAGGGAACCGGCAAAGTTTGCTTAACAGAACGCCATGAAATAGCAGTACCTCCACAAGTGAACAAATAACATGTTTGAGAACGGCCTTTGTGTGGATCAGACAAATATCCAGCATTGGCATATCCAATTAACTCAGAGCTACCAGAGTTCAAATAGTACAAACCCATATCACTTGTACCTCGAAGGTATCTAAATATATCTTTGATCCCATTCCAGTGTCTTCGAGTAGGAGAAGAACTAAACCTTGCTAGTAAGTTAACGGCAAAAGCTATATCTGGTCGTGTGTAGTTAGCAAGCTACATTAGTGCGCGGATAGCACTAAGGTATGGTACTTCAGGACCAAGAAGTTCTTCATTCTCTCCCGGAGGTCTAAAAGGATCTTTTCCCACATCTAAGTTTCTTACAACCATGGGTGTACTAAGTGGATGTGCCTTATCCATGTAGAATTGTTTTAGCAATTTTTCTACGTAATTCGATTGATACACAAACGTTCCATTTTCCAAGTGCTCGATTTGCAGACCCAAACAATACTTGGTTTTTCCAAGGTCTTTCATTTCAAAATTTTTCTTCAAACAATCAACCGCTTTTGATAGCTCTTCAGGAGTGCCAATAATGTTCAAGTCATCAACGTAGACTGCGATAATGACAAAATTTGCTCCAGATCGTTAATAAAAACGCATGGACATATGGTATCATTCTTGTATCCTTCTTTTGACAAGAATGTGCTTAAACAATTGAACCACATTCGTCCTGATTCTTTTAGTCCATATAGAGCTTTATTTAATTTGATCGAATGAACTTCTCGAGCATTTGGGTGTTGTGCTTCAGGCACTTTGAATCCTTCCGGGATTTTCATATAAATATCATTCTCCAAGGACCCATATAAATAGGTCGTTACTACATCCATGAGACGCATCTCAAATTTTTCATGTATAGCCAGACTTATTAGGTAACGGAATGTAGTAGCATCCATTACTGGAGAATATGTCTCTTCATAATCAATTCCAGGTCTTTGAGTAAAGCCTTGTGCGACAAGTCTTGCTTTATATCTTTCAACTTCATTTTTCTCATTTCTTTTTCGCACAAATACCCATTTATATCCAACGGGTTTTACACCAGTTGGTGTACGGACTACAGGTCCAAAAACTTTATGCTTACTCAGAGAGTTTAATTCTTTGTTGATAGCATCTTTCCATTTTGGCCAATCACTTCTACGCCTACATTTTTCCATTGATGTAGGTTCAAGATCCTCACTTTCTTCAATAATATCACGCGCTATATTATATGAGAAAATATCATCGATGTTTGTATCATTTCGATTCCATATCTTTCCAGTTACGACATAATTAATGGAGATCTCTTCATTTTCAATAATTTCAGGTACCTGTGTCTCTTTTGTTATGTCGTGTGACTCGTCTGGAGTCTTATTAGTCTCTTCAGGAGATTTTTCTTCCTCTTTCGGGCCATCACTAACATTTGCTCCTTTTCTTTTTCGAGGATTTTTATCTACCGACTGGTCTTCCACGCTTCATGCGTGCCTTAGACTCACTAGCCTTTGTAGTTGGTCCTTCAGGGACTTCAATTCTAATTGGAGCATTTGCAGCTGGAATATAAGACTTGGTAACTCTTTGTGGGTCAGCGAATGCATCTCGCAATTGATTCGCTAGATTTTGCAAATGAATTATCTTTTGAATTTCATTTTCACATTGACTTGTACGAGGATCATGAATCCAACTTCTTACGTTCTCCCCCCATTGTTGGAAAATTAGATTCATCGAAATGGCAATCAACAAATCTTGCCGTAAATAAATCTCCAGTCGATGGTTCTAAATATTTAATTATTGATGGAGATTCATATCCAACATATATTCCCAATCGTCTTTGGGGTCCCATCTTTGTGCGTTGTGGTGGAGCTATTGGTACGTAAACTGCACACCCAAAGATTTTTAGATGAGATATGTTTGGTTCATGACCATACACCAATTGCATCGGAGAGAGCTTCTGATATCCTGTTGGTCGGATGCGCACTAGTGTCGCATCATGTAAAATGGCATGTCCTCATGCAGAGGCTGGGAGTTTGGTATTCATCAGTAATGGCCTTGCAATTAACTGGAGTCGTTTAACAAGTGACTCGGCCATACCATTTTGTGTATGAACATGTGCAACTGGATGTTCAATATTTATACCAATAGACATGCAATAATCATTGAATGCTTGCGATGAGAATTTTGCAGCATTATCAAGGCGTATATTCTTTATTGGACAATCCGAGAAATGTGCTCGTAAACGTATTATCTGTGCAAGAAGCCTTGCAAATGTCAAATTACGAGTAGATAATAGGCACACATGTGACCATCTTGTGGATGCATCTATTAGGACCATAAAATATCTAAATGGTCCACGTGATGGGTGTATTGGTCCACATATATCTCCATGAATTCTCTCTAGAAAAGCAGGACTTTCATATCCGACCTTCTCTAATGATGGTCTCAAAATAAATTTTCCTTGAGTACATGCAATGCATGAAAAGTCCTTACTTTGAAAAATCTTCTGGGTTTTCAATGTATGACCGCATGAATTCTCGATAATTCTTCGCATCATTATTGACCCGGGATGGCCCAACCGGTCATGCCATATTTTGAAGTTACTATCAAGCTGTTTTTTGATAGTATAAACTTCAATTGCTCTAATCTTAGTGTAATACAAACCAGAGATAGTACCGGTAATTTTTCTAAAATACTTTTGTTACCGGATCTCAAGGTTGTAATGCAAAGGAATTCATTGCCATTTTCACTCATTGTCTTAACGTGATAGTCATTCAATCGAATATCTTTGAAACTCATTAAGTTTCGTTGAGATTTAGAAGAGAATAATGCTTCTTCTATGGCAATCTTTGTTCCATGTGGTAGTATTATGTTTGCTCTTCCGGAGCCTTCAATTAAATTTGTACTACCCGATATTATACTCACATTTGCCTCTTTCAATGATAAGTGAGTAAAGTATTTTTTATTATTGAATATGCTATGCGTAGTTGCACAATCTGCCAAGCATACTTCTTCTTCGTTCACCTTGGACATTTTCAAGATTTCTTAGCAAGAAGGGAATGATTAGGAGTCGGACTAGCTCGGTAGAGTCGTGCTGATAACGTTTCATAAGATAAGACTTGAAATAGTTAGAGGAGAGGGAAGAATATCATTGTGTTTTCAATTGTATCTCAATGTATAAGTTCAAACCCTATTTATAGGGAACTCTCCATAACCAAGTGAGTTTTGTAACTCTCACTTTACATAATGGAACAATAAAGTAAAGTACTAAATGGAGTGTAGGAAGAGTCATGAACTCATGGCATTCATATTTATAACACTTTAGTTATTGTTATCATTATGTAAAGTTAGAGTTACAAACTCACTTAGTTATGGAGAGATCCCTATAAATAGAGTTTCAACTTGTACCTTGATACACCTGAAATACAATGAAATTCTCCCCTCTTTTCTGACTCTTTTATTCTTGTAAATCTTTATCTTATGGAACTCTTATTATATTGTTCAATAATGAATATTAGGCATGGGTCTTTTTGATATTTTAATTAAATATGTCTTATTACTTATTGATTTTTAGTCCCTGCGTGGATTAATTAGGGTTTTTTTTTTTTTTTGCATGAAGTTAAAAATATATTGAAGCCCAAACAAGAGTTTTGTACAGAATACGAGGGGTATACCCCAAGTGAAAGCTCGATCATTCTAGAGTTGCCTCTACAACCAATCAAACAAATAAACCGATGCCTACTACAGCAAAAGGGAATGTATAAGCGATAGCCTAGGACTACAACTTCAATACAAAGCCCTCCAAGGATGGCAATCTTGGTAAACAACTTGTACCAGTTCCGAGCATGCTACCTTCCATTCCAACTCTGATGACAGTGTTTTTTACACTATCATTCGAGTCTTTTTTCACCAATTCAGCTATCCTCTTGCATGCATTTTAGTGCATTTTGTTAGAATAGTGTCACGTTTCCATTTCTTTTGTTCTTTTCAGGTTTTAGGTGGAAATCGCGTTTTTGGATGTAATTCATGGCGAAACAATGATGTTTTGGTGCAACGAGATCACCCGTGGTGTGTCAAGGAGTACCGAGATGAGTTTCAAGGCCAAAAGCCCAACTAACTACTCAGCCTCCGATAGGAGAGCACTCTCAAAACAGTGCAGGTTTTACATATGGGATGATCCGAACCTTCTTAGATAAGAGGCTGATGGAATGTTGAGGAGGTGTGTTCCACAAGGAGAACAACGAAGTGTACTGAGTCATTGTCATGAACTTCAGTGCGGCGGACACTACAGTGGGGATAAAATAGCTCGTAAGGTGTTACAAGCATACAAGCAGGATTTTTCTGGCCATCCTTGCACCAAGATGTGAGAGAATTTGTGAAGAATTGTGACCAATATATGTCAGCGAGGGGGCAATATCGGCAAGAAGCAAGAAATGCCCCAGCAAGGAAATCTCGTAGTGGAACCTTTTGATGTATGAGGAATTGATTTTATGGGACCATTCCCATCAGCTCGGGATATGAGTACATTCTAGTCGCGGTGGACTACGTCACTAAGTGGGTGGAGGCAGTCCCCACTAGGAAGAATGATGCTTCGGTAGTCTTAAATTCTTGAAGGATGTGATCTTCACCCGGTTCGGAATTCCTAGAACAATTATCAGTGATGGAGGTTCCCACTTCGTCAACCGTTCCTTTGCCTCACTACTGAAGAAGTACAGCGTTACCCATAATGTTGTTACACCATATCATCCACAAACTTCTGGGCAAGTAGAGGTTAGCAACCGACAACTTAATAAGATCCTTGAGCGTGTGGTGAAGCCTAGCAGGAAAGATTGGGCTGGAAAACTGAATGATGCGCTTTCGGCATATAGAACGAGCTACAAAACAGTAATTGGCACCACACCATACAGACTAGTGTTTGGGAAAGCATGCCACCTTCCGGTTGAGCTTGAGCACCAAGCTTATTGGGCAATAAAGGAGCTCAACCTTGATATGGTAAAAGCTAGGGAAGAAAGGTTGATGCAGCTCGACGAGCTTGATGAACTACGCTTTGGTGCCTATGAGAACTCCAAGCTTTACAAGGAACGAACCAAGAAGTATCATGACCGTGGCATTGTACGGAAAGAGCTGATCCCTGGCCAAAAAGCCTTAGTGTTCAACTCCCGACTTTGTTTATTTCCGGGAAAGCTCCGTACTCGATGGGATGGACCATACGAGATAGTCCAAGTTTCTCCCCATGGAGTTGTAGAACTCTTGGACCCGAAAACTGGAGACACCTTCAAGGTGAATGGGCAACGTGTTAAACCATACTTTGAGCTCCCCGGTGATCAAGTGGAGGTTGATCATCTCGACCTCACCACTCCCACCTTCACATGAAGGTATGTAGCTTGTAGTTTTTCTATTTTTTGAGTCTTTAGTATTTTTCCCTTTGTGTTAAAGTATGTTTTAGGTGATAAAATAGGCAAAAGGTTGATATTTTTCGTATTCGGAGGTACACAACGAGTCCCCAGAAGTCTGCAGCTCCCGGGTGGACCGCCCCACACGGGGCGGTGCGCCTGGGAAGGGCAGAACGCGCGGGCGTTCTGCCACTCCCAGGCGGACCGCCCCACACCCGGGCCTGTGCGCCCGAGAAGGGCAGGGGCCTGGGCGCCCCCCGTGCGCCCCAGGCGGACCGCCCCACACGGGGCGGTGCGCCTGAGGGCGCCAGTGACCCGGGTGCCCGGATTTGACCCCGGACACCGCAACTCACCCTCGAATGCAACCGTATCGACCCTTTCTACCCTTTTTATCACCCGTTTTGGTTTCTCACGAGTTTGCTTGAGTAATATAGGTTACAGGTGTACGTCTAGCTCTTACCTCATATCCACTTTCGACGTTCGGGACGAATGACGACGTTCAGGTTTGGGGGGGGGGGGTTATCGCTGTATATTTCTATAACTTATTCTTCTTATGATAACTCGTGAAAACCTTTGCATTGCACATTTACTACTTTCTTCGGATTTAGTTTGTTCGTATGCTTTCATCCTTAGTCTAGTCTTTGCATGATGTTGTGTGGAGTTTATTGCCAAATTTTTTGAAATTTTTTATTGTATAGACTAAGTGTTTATGACCATTGCCCATGCATTGCATCTCTATGGAATAGTTTGAGGTTTGTCTCGTTTGGCTTGTCATATTTGTATGTGCACTAGTTAAACTTGGTAGTCTCGACATCACTATGTGGTGTTTTCTCTACTGCGGTTCGCGAAGGCCTTATAAAATGTTGCAGGTTAGAGTCTTTGGTTGTATTCCCGTGTAATTATGTACGTAAGAGGCAACAAGTCTTCACCTTGCTTATTGAGATTGCTAAATGCCTAGGAATGAGGTAGAGTGAGATGTGTGATCCTTTGTTTGAAACTATTCTAACGAATAGGTTTGGGGAGGGGGTTACTATCATTATGACTTGTTTTTCGTCTTGTTGAGTCATGTTGAGTTTATTTTTATTTTTTCTTTTGAGTTTGTGCTCCAACCTATTCGATTGTCATTGTTATTTAATTTCATTGTACTTTCATTGTGCTACTGTTGGCTATATAAAAAAAATGAAAAAAGGAAAAAAAGAGAAAAATTCCAGAATCTGGAAAAAGAAAAAAAAAAGAAAAAAAGATAGGAAAAAAAGAATAAGACCCAAAAAAGCAAAAGAAGGGTCCAAGCATGCCAAAAGCAGTTTTAGCAAAGTGTTGCATTATTTTTCAGCTTTTGTAATAGTTCGTAATCGAGTTGTAAATTCTTCCTTGTGTTCTCGTGTCGCCTAGTCCAAGGTTTATTCTAGACCACCCTCATCCTGCCATTCAGGAAGTGGTGAAGAGTTTTTCTTTAAGAATAGGGGAGTGTTGTCTTTTAGGGAACCCTCCTTCGTTTGATGAGAGCCAGTATTGATTCGACCTCTCTTGAGGGAAAATCTCACTTGGTGAACAGTAGTAAGCCCTCGGTTTCATAGGCACGGGGCAACCATTTGTATTTTGACATGCATCACTACGTCGTCATTGACTAGGTCCAGGTAGAGAATGTTACGAGAGACTCTCTTGTTTAACAAAGTGCATATGTGAATGTGTATAGGTTCAATCGAGACATTCTTCAACCTACTTCCATGTTATGATTTGTATGGTCTTTGTTCATAAGCATTTGGTAGATACAATCGATTATTTCTTCTTGTTTGGCATGAGACTCCTCTTTGTGTTGCATGTGGGTTGCATAGAGTCTAGCTAGTTGCTTGAGGACAAGCAAATGTTCGGTTTGGAGAGTTTGATGACAGTGTTTTTTACACTATCATTCGAGTCTTTTTTTCACCAATTTAGCTATCCTCTTGCATGCATTTTAGTGCATTTTGTTAGAATAGTGTCACGTTTCCATTCTTTGTTCTTTTCAGGTTTTAGGTGGAAATCGCGTTTTTGGATGTAATTCATGACGAAACAATAATGTTTTGGTGCAACGAGATCATCCGTGGTGTGTCAAGGAGTACTGAGATGAGTTTCAAGGCCAAAAGACCAAGTTTCGGAGCTCAAAACCGTGCAAGGGGCCGAAATCGAAGATCCAGAGGAAGAATTTGGCACGGGCAGATTTCTGCCGTGCGGGGCAAAACGCCGCGTGCGCGGCGGGCGCGGCGGGCGCACCGCCGGGGAGCGTCCGACAACAACTATATATATTTTCAAAATCTGCGAATTTTCATATCCTTCATCATTATTTTACAAACTTAAACCCTAGAGCTTGTTCTGTGTATATTTTCTCTTAGAACCTTTGTAACTTAGCGAATTTGGAGCTAGAAGAGAGATTTGGACACCGTTTTATCTCACCTTGCTAGATCTTTGTGAGTTTTAGCAATTCACCGGAGATTGACAACCTTTGGTGGCAACTTTGTATCTCACAATTCTGCTATTTATCTTTCAATTCACCATGTTTTCATTCATTATTGCTTCAATTATGATTGTTGATTGTGTTATTGATATGAGTAGCTAAGCATCTAGTTGGTGATAGATGTGAATTCGTAGCTAGGGTTCGTATTATGCATGATTGAGTTTCTGAGTCTTTTACTTGTTTAATTATCTTAATTTGATTCTTTGATCCGACTAAGCCATATATCTTCGTAGAAAAGTGTTAGAAACACTAGGACATTTCAAGATCATCGATTCAATTATATGTAATTTGCAAGTACTGCTTGAACTAAGATTGACAACCTTAGCCAAGTATTAGTATAGATAGGGAGCTTTCAAAATACACGTCTACAAATCTGTCTTTGGTGTTTGTAAATCGAATTACTTTTAAGGCAGTACGAGTTGCACTTTCATGCATAATTAGAACTTGATGCTTAGAACAAGCATAATTAGTAATCTGCCATTTTCCTTCACAGTGTCCATGAAGTCCTCAGAAGTAGCCCAAATATTCTTGAACCTAAAAGGAATTTTCCTTTTAACATCTTCCTTAAAAATTCTAATCAAAAAGGAATTTTCCTTTTAACATCTTCCTTAAAAATTCTAATCAAACTTATTGAGTGATCTGAGATGTCTGGTGGTAAAACCTGAATAGTAGAATCAGTACTCCTCAAATACCAAGCATTATTCACCAAAACCCTGTCAAGTTTACAGAAAGTGTGAGAATTATTCCAAGTATAAATAGGACCAACATACTCATGATCCTCCAACCCTGTAGCCCTTAACACATCCTGAAGTTCTGACCCTATAACAATTGGTGTATCCAGATCATGCCATTTATCAGTAGAGTCTAAAACCACATTTACATCCCCAGCAAGCAGCCAAGACTGAGTCATTCCCTGTGCAATTCCTATCAAATCTCCCCACAAACTCTTCCTCTGATCAATATCATTGTGAGCATATACAAAAGTCATAAAACTCTCCCACTTGTGGTCTTTGGTTTGAACTCTACAATGTACAAACTGATCAGTCACTTTTTCAACACCAAAATCCACCTTATCTTCCTTCCACATCACAAGTATCCTGCAATTCTTACTCAGCTGCATATTATGTACCACCTTCCAGTCCAGAGCCAACCTATGAATTACCTTCTCCAAGTTCTCCTCTCTAAGCCTAGTTTCCAAACAAACTCCTATACTACAATTACTCTTCCTTAAAAACTCCACCATAGTCTCTTGCTTGAGAGGATCATTCATCCCTCTCAAGTTCCACACTCCTATGTTTAGTGTACTATCCATTGGGCAAACTAACTAATTTCCTCTGCCCACCCCTGGAGCTTCCCCCCCTAATTGATTCTCTGCTTCATGTGCAACTTTCTTCTTTCTCTTCTCTTGATACTGCCATTCCGAGTCAACTACTAATTCCTTCTCCTTTTGAAGCTTCTTATTCTGCAACCTAGTAGAATGTCTGACTTCTACATCATTCTCTGTACCCCCTTGTTCCCTAACTTGTGAAGTACTTATATCCAACTTGCTTAAACCAGGGCTACTTCTCACAGGTAAAGTTCCTACCACTGTTACTTGCACAATCTCCTGCCTCCCTTGATCAGTAGTAAATGAAAGAACACCCCCATTCTTACTCCAACATTCTTACTAGAAGTAGGTTTTTGAACATGATCCTTTGTAGCACGTGATACCTCCCGATCCTGCAAAACCAAAAAAGAATTAGAAGTCTGTACTTGAGCATGCAGTAGTAATAGTGTTTACCTGCCTTGGTACAGTTCTGACTCTTTCAGCCGACTGGTTCGTAGAAGTACCAGTTTGTATAGCAGTTGGTGGCACCTGTGTTTCACCACTCCCAACCCCAAGTTGAACTGGCCTATACTGTTGTACTACCTGCTGAACTGATTTTCCACCACTTGGAACTTGAGAGATTTGTCTACAATTCCTAGCAATATGCCCAAACTTATAACATATAAAACACTGAAAAGGTCTTTGCTCATATACTATAGGTTGTTCATAAGTAGTATCATCAGGCCCTTTCAGCTGAACAGTTTCAACCAATTTAGTACCATTCTGCAACTCAACATAGACTCTAGCATAGGCTAACCTTTCCCTACTTGCAGTAAGTTTGTCTATGTAAATAGGCTTCCCTATAGAGCTTGCTATCTTACCTATCATCTCAGGGGACCAAAACTGTAAATCCAGATTAGGCAATTGAATCCACAAAGGGTAATTCTACAAATTTTTGATATCCAATTTAAGTCCAGGCTCCCAACGCTTCAACACTAGAGGAAAAGAAACTTTTACCATCCAAGGACCCTCACTATAGATTTTAAGCATATCAGACTCTGACTCAAATCGAAAAACAAACATATTACGATCAACAACATGAATTTTAGGTTGAATGCTCCATCGATTAGCAACATACCTTTCCATCGCTTCATAAGGTAATTGTAATCCAATCACAACACCAATCAAAGCATTTTTTCAGTAATCTACAGTAGGACTTACCTCAGCCGCAGTAAATTCAATAACCTCACGATTCACAGGCGGAGTAAATTTGAGAGCAACGCCGTTCTCCGCCCTTCTATTGCCAGCAAACAGTGAAGTGTTCCGCCGTGTTTCACCGGCTGACGGTTCCCCTACATCGTAATTCGGACGAGGCACTCTCCGCTCAGCTGAACCTCCACTCCGTTTCTCAGTTTCCAGCTCATCCGCCATAGATGGACCTTCATCACGGACCTCCAATTCTGACTCAATTAGCTCACGTTCCGCTTCAATCTCCTCCAATCCTTCCGTGATTTGATTCATGAATGAAGCTCGCCTCTTCGCCATAGCCAATTACAGCAAAGGAATGACAAAAATCTAGATCTACTTTGTGTAATGTTTTTTATTACTATGAATATTCACCTATTCAAATTAGACACCTATTAATTAGGGTTTTACTATTATTTAAGGAGTAGTTTAGCTAGATTTAGTCATTCATCTTGTTTATCGAAAAAAAAATATTATTGTTGTTGCCTCTTGGCTTTTGAAGCTTTAGCTTCGTTCAATGGCTTCTTTGCCATGTGCCAGTGGATTCTAGTAGTTTTACCTTCAATTCGAGTTGTGTCATCGTATCCTTACTACTAGAAAACTCATTCATAATTAACAGCTCAAAACTGTTAGGTTCATGGTTTTACTGTTAGTTATACAAGGTAACTAACAGCACACCGTTGATTCTATCTGTCATTTGGTGGGGTGTTAGCAATGGGAGCAAAAGCAACGGATCCGTCAGTTATGGAGCATAAGTAACAGACAAAAGCAACAGCCTATTGTTAGACATATGGCCCACACACAACCAACAGGCTATCTCCGTTGCTAATAAACATGCGATACGTATATGTATTCTTGGCTCATAATTGACGGATAGTTGTCAAACACATCTGTTATTGCCAATTATGAGTCTACGTATTTTAGTTCCCATAGACTCAACAACCGCCTGTCATTTATGTAAATGCTGTGTATTCCTACTAGCCGTATAACTAACAGCTATTTGTTGATTTCATGTTCAATTATTGCTCTTATATTACAGGAAAAAAAAAGATTTATGTTCGTCTATAAGTGACAGTAACCTGTCAATTATAATTTGAACTGATTTTAGATAAAAAAAACTGAATCTAAATTTTGATAATTAAGATTCATATATAAATATAAAAAATCTAAATTAGATGACCATAAAAATAATATTCTTATAAAAAAAGTATTGTCATCCACAATAAGTTATATACATTTCAACCAATATTTATCTTGAACAATTCCACTATCTAAAACTTAAAAAGTAATTCTCTTGTACAATTTCACTCTCTAAAAGTAAAAGCTAAAAATTAATTCTCTTGGACAATTGCAATCCTTGATTCCTTGGTATAGCATCTTTCATTCCATTCCATTGGACTCACGGAAAGAACCAAAAAAAAAAAAAAAAAAAAAGAATCACAAACAAAACAAAGAAAGGGATAGTTAGTTGATGTTAACAAATATAGAATATACCAAAGTGTAGTTACTTAGAAGCTTGAAATAAGAAATTTTAATTACCTCAAAGGATTTGATAATGTGCCTACACAAGAAAAAGTAGACAAATTGAATTAGTAATGTTTACATAATTATAGATGAAATATATACCTTCAATATAATGTAGTATACCTTTTAATTTCTTTCACACATGGTTGATAGTGAAAATATGAATGAATAATTGAACAAAATATGCTAGACTTGGAGAAGAATGAAGAACAGAGAATGAACAAGGATGGATGGAATGGATAAATGATGGGTGGGAGGTGCAAGCAGCTAGTACATATAAAACTTAAAATATTATATAATCAACAGATGTATGTTGGTCATGTTAAAATTTAACCGCGCATCAGCACCGTTTGAAATTTATGCAACTAACGGAAAGCTGTTGATTATGTTTCAAATTGAGCGGTTCTTGGGTGGCCAAATTTTTTGAATTTTAAGCTGGTAACGGAATGCTGTTGATTATACAAAAATTAAGGCGCCATATCCAAAGTTTCAGCAAAATAAGCGGTAGTTTGAATTGGTTGAATTTTTTACATACTTGACAGAACGCTGTTGGTTATATATTTGTGTATATTATAAAAAAGATAAACATTATACTAATACTTATCTTGTGAATGAGATAAAAATATGATTCTTGGTTAAGAATCATTGTGCTTCTTATCTTGCACATATTGCACATAAGTTATTCTTTAATTTGTTGTATATATAGTCCTTATACCATCTCTTCTTATTCAGTACTTTCTCCTACATATTTTATGTTATTATCCCTACAATCAAACAACTTGAAGTTTTCCATATTTTAAATACATAATTACGTCCCAAAAGAAAAAAAAAAAAAACCAAAAAAATCTTGATTACGAGTTTGAATATCCAAGGACACGCTCTCTCGATATTAAGGTATTCTCATAAATTACGTGATTTTTGTATGTACATTTAAATTACATGATTTTCGTATGTACATTTAAATTTTGTAGTACAAATGTTTATGATTTTATATATTTTATTTCATAATCATGTTCATACAAATCGATTATGGTTGTCTAAGCTGCATATTTATACCCTTGGGATCAGTGGTGATCCTAACAAAAGAATATCATTACAAAAAATATAGGTTATCTTGGTCATTTAATTAATATAGTAAGCATATCTTTGATAGTACTCATCATTTAATTGTATATCTTAATTTTCTGATGGAAGTTTAATTAATAATAAATTGATAATACACCTGATATATATATCAAATAATAAATTGTGTAGATGGAATTGATATTATTTTATTTTATAAATAAATAATATTAACAAATCATTTAAGAACTTTTAAATTCTGAAATGCTAAAGAAAATTTTAAAGTTTAGATTTAAATGTAAGTGTAGTAAAATAGTATTTTTGTTTCAATAATTAAAAGAAGTTATCGAATTAGATTAGTTGCTCAATGTTGGATATATTTTTTTGATGTTTTTTTGTGTAACTTTTAATAATTTTAATTAGAAATTTTATGTTTATTTATCTGGTAATTATTATATTTCATAAAAGTATAATATTTTAATTTGGACAGGATATTAACATGAATAACTTTCGAGAGTGGATGTATAACATGGTGGGTGTAAACGGCATAAGGCCAGAGTTCTTCGCTGGAGTGGAGACCTTTTGTGATTGGGCATTTACTACACAAAATATGGTTGAGATTCCGTGTCCATGCACCGAATGCACATGCGGATGGCCTTATCTCGACAGAGCAACAGTCACCATGCACTTATACCAATACGGTTTCCAACCTGGATACCATATCTGGAACCATCATGGTGAAAGTTACGGCGGTCAACAAGGAGTTCACTATGACATAGGAGGGGCGGGGCCATCATCTGCACCCACGGATCAATACGGGGATGAGTTTCAATCTGACCTGGATTTTGTAAATGATTGGTTTCCACATCTCCATCACAATGATGACACACATGAGCCTGGAATGCCAAATCCGGAAGCAAAAAAGTTATACGAGTTAATACACGCTGCAGATCAACCTTACTAGAGTAATCTTGATATTTGGGTGACCAACCTTTACTAATTGTTGATTTAGAATCCTGTTGTAGTTAGTTACATGTGTATGGGTTATATTTTACCGTAGTCTGATGTATCATTGAATTAAGCTTGTATGAAATTTGCTTTGAAGCTAAGATTCGTGAATAAATTTGGATTTAATTATGTAAATGCAGTATGGTTACACTAGTGCTGTTAAAGAAACTGCAACTGGGAGTAGTTCTGAAACTGTCCCATTTGTCCCTGCATTATGGGTTGAGCATGCTGAAGGAGTTAATCATGGAAGGGTGAGAGGCGTGTCTAGTACGGTTATTCTTTATGAAGCAGGATATACCTCGAACCGAGGACATGTTCCACCTGTTCATTCAACAGCGTCATCCTTTGATAGAGAAAGAAAGGACATGGAGAAGGATTTAATAACTTTAAGTCTGAAGTGAAGTCCAAAATGAACAAGCAATTAAAGGCCATGAAAGACTTTTTCATTAATGTCTTGGAGAAAACAGGTAACTCTGAAGTGGCGAAACAAGCTGATGCAACTTTTGTGTTTGATGATGATGAGGATAATGATGATGATGTTGGTGGTGGTAAAGATCTTGACGACGAGACCAACGATGAGGAGACTGATGGTCGTTCTTCTGGCCCTTCGACTACTTGATCATACTCTTATCTGATTGCTATGTATGTATTGGTAAGGACTTTGTTATGTTTTAGTATTTGGGCGGTGTATTCGTACATCACACTGTTATTTGTACATCGTATTGATCATACTCCCTTCGAGGACTTGATCATACACCGACTGACTCCTTGTATGTGAATTGTTTATGCAGGGAACGCAGTAAGACAATATGAAGCACATACAGATAGTTGAATGTATCAAGCACCTTTTGTAGAAACTCGAGAGTTGGAGACTCTCTTTGTGTGCAGAGAAAGTAATGTAGTGGTAGATGTTCTATTAAAAATCAGTTCTTTTGTATGTGTAAGTTATCTGGACTCCCCTTGATGTTTTAGAACATGCTAACTTAGGGAAATAGTTTTTGAATCTTGGCCATTTTGGTTGGATAGTTTGTTACGACCAAGATTAGCTTCATACTTCCTACCTTTCAGTTCAATCGGCGGAGGAAGCATATATTTCTATATGTATGTAACTACTTATTATTATTACTAGCAATAAAATGCGATACTTTTTCAAAAAAAAATAAAAAATTGGATGTTGACTTTTTCACTGTTTCGAAGTATTATTATTTTTGTTGTTATTGTTGTCATTGATTGTCTCTAATTGTGCTTTGAAGTTTATAAATATTAAATTACACATTAAATATATTAAAAAAAATTAAAAGTTTCTGTTTCCGATTTTTTATAGTTTTAGCGTTTTCACGTACCCGTATTGTTTCCCTTTCCGTTTCCGTGCTTTCTAGTTGCAAACGAA
Organism: Plantago ovata; assembly: GCA_028274465.1. Taxonomy (NCBI): domain Eukaryota; kingdom Viridiplantae; phylum Streptophyta; class Magnoliopsida; order Lamiales; family Plantaginaceae; genus Plantago; species Plantago ovata. The sequence goes on from CM051458.1 coordinate 17,934,644, forward strand.
TAAAACAAAAACATTGAAAGCGTAAGGTAACACAGGTTCTTATTAACACCCCACGAATTCTTCGTATAAGTAGATTTTGATAAAACTCAACACATTTAAAAAGTTTGAAATATTGCAAATCACACCTTAGTGCCATTTCCTTCCCCATTTTAGGGGTATAGAATATTGTGACAAAAAAACAAAATAGAAAAAAAATCCCAAGTCAGTAATCAAGTTAATTAAATTAATTAGCTCTAATTAGCTCTGTGAAAAAGTAATGCTCCCGCAAAATAATTGTACTACGGTACTACTAGTAGTCTACCTTATGTTTTACCCACCAAATGCCCTAAAAATCTGTTGGTCTACCGTGTCCTCACTCCTATTTACCATGTCGTCGCCGCCGTCATCTCCGGTCAAATTGTAGATGGAAAATAGCAGATCCATTCATCCTCTTGCACGCAAAGCCTCTGCACTCTCTTCTCCAATCAAATCACAAAAGAAAAAGAGAATATCAGCTCCTCTTCCACACAACTCTTCCCCACCTTCTTCTCCGGTCAAATCGGAGACGGTAAAGAGTCCATCGCCTCCCCCTCTGCTGAATTTTGTTCCTGTCACTCTGGATGATGACGATTTCAATGTCGTGGGGCTCTTTGTTCCTGATTCTGAGGATGATGATGAGTTTGATTCCATGGCTCTGGAATCCATGGTGCCAGAGACGGTTTTGCCGGATTTTCTGCCTAACATCGTCAAAGCTTCATATTTGACTTCGGTCAAAGACATTGGTTCTGATACTTTGACTTCCATGGTTCCGGATACAGTGGAGCCGAATTTTATGGATTCTGATGTGAATTCGGTCAAAGACATTGGTTTTGATACTTTGGCTTCCATGGTTCCAGAGACGTTGGAGCCAAATTTGATGGAGTCCGAGCCAGAGCCGGATTCGTGGGTTCCTGATTCACCTGTGACTGACTCCAAGGAGATGCTTCTTTTGAAGCTCAAGAAGTCCAATGAAGATAGCCGTCCATTTATGAGGGAGATGATTCTTCTGTTTATGCCTCATTTTACCCACTGGTAATGCCTCATCTTTTTATTTTAGTTTGATTGGCAATGCCTCCTCTGTTTATTTTAGTTTGATTGGCTTAATTGTGTTGTATGCTTGGTATACTGGAATTCTCTATTTGGTTCATGTGAAGTGGCACTAGATTTATAGCCTCATGAAAATTTTACATAGAATAATTTTACAACTAGATGTTTAGAACTTAAAAACAAGATCTCACTTAGGACCTGTTTTCAAGCCATAAACACGTACAAAATAAGTTGTCATCTGGTTACAGAGTTATCCTATAGAGTTATAGAGTTATCCTATAGAGTTGTCATCTGAATGTTTTCAAGCCATAAACACGTACAAAACAAGATTTGATTGCTGGTACAACCTGTGTTAATAATTAAAAAATTCAGAAATTTAAACCGTTTGATCAAAGCATACATCAAATTTACTAGAAAGTTAATGGTTGTGTAAATATGTACCTGATTAATCAAACAACTTTTCATCACTTGTCTAGTGACTGAGTCAATAGGTTTTGTCTCCAAAGTCCCCTTCACCCTATTCTTGCTGTTTCTTTTTGCAGGGATCTTGTTAACCAAAGGGAATATCCCTATCTTACCATCAAAGATTAACTCACCATTTGCATCATATATAGGTCTACTAACAGCACATTCAAACATAGCCTTAGTAATGAACCTTTTACTTTGCAAGTTCTAAGTGGTTCTTCCTCCCCTTCAACAACATAGTACCTTTCTGTTGATCTAGTCATATTAAACCATTTTTCATCTATGTGAACAATATGTTTCATGCTTTTAAACTTGACCACCTTGTCTACCATGTCAACATAGAGTGAACTGAGACACCATTTAATCCTTTCAAACATATTACCTGGTGTCAAATGTGGTTTGATTGCATTTGTATGAACTCTGATCTTCTTCTCTTTCTTCCACCTCCAATTGTGGTTCTCCCAACTTTCAGTGCACTTGCGAGTCCAGTTATAGTTTTCCTTTTTTTCTTCGGAATCGCTTTTATTGTTTCTGCATCAACTTCCAGTTTTCTTTTTCTAACATAGCCCACTTTCTGATTTGACAAATAAATTGGCTTCCCTTGTTGCATCTGGGCCACTGCTTTGTTCCATATTCTGCTCACCGTCCTCCTGGTCACACCAAAAGCGAGACTTGCTTCCGCAATCTTCCCCCGCTCTAGCTTCCGTCCCCGAGCTCAGCATTGTAGTGCAGCATCAGAAATTGTGCTACCTGGTTTCTCAACTGGTTGGACAAGTTAGGTTTTGAATTAGACATTTTGAACAGAAGCTGTATATATATGGGATGCAAACTACTTTTGATTGGCTTCAAGATTGTCATTGGTGGTTGGCTAGGAAGCAATGCTGTGTATTTTTTGGCAAGATGCTGTAGATTGGCATTTATGGATGTACTTATAATTCTAGTTGGTTTGTTGTTGTAAATTTGTAATATAGGAGGGAAAACTCTGATGATTATGGTGGGAAATTTTCATTTTGTTACAGTAAGGCTGTGAAATGCCATTTTAGATTTGGAAATATTTTCAGTACAGTAATTGGCTCAAATTTTGAAAATTTTGTGGGCTGTCTTTGCATCATGTTTATATTTTTGGAGGGAGTTGTTAAGTTGGACTCATCACATTATTATTGTCCACAAGACCCCACAAGTCCACTTGCATATTTATTTAAATCATTTATCTTAAAACTTGAGCCAACTTGAGAAGTGAGACACTTCTCAAGGAATGGAGGGAGTATTACTTAAGGAAATATACGCACGGTTCAATAAGGAAATATACACAAGGTAAGTAGGTGAATACAGTCATACAAGTCATACAGATATAAAAGGAGTCATGATATACAACATTTGACAGCTAGCTGTTAGTTATCTAGATTAGGAGTATGCCACCACGATACAACTTGAATATTCATACGCCCTCTCTCTTCACTATTATTTTTTATACTATAACCAACAGCTGGCTGTCACTCATTCCTTTATTATATATTTATTTTAGTAAGACTTTTCTGTATAAGCAACGGGCTTCTGTTGGTTACATGTTGCTACATTATAGCCGATTAATATAATGCAAAGTTGTAGATATAACTAACAGATACATACAAACCGTTGCTTATCGCATTAAGTACTTCACAGCAAATTTGTCTGTTAGTTATTTCCTGTCACTTATGTTCAAGTTTTTTAGTAGTGTGTACTATAACTATATATGAAGAATACAAGAAACAAATGGGAAGATTAAAGTAAATACACATACACATTACAAATCAATGACGATTAATTCAAGTCTTATTGCAGGTACATATATACAGATATCATATCACACACACACAATGAAGAAGGAAAAAACATCAGTACGTAGAAGGCCAACATTTCTTGAATTATCAGGATTTCTGAATGTGCAAACCCGGAAGGTTGGGGACATCCACCAAGTTATGGCACTTACTGATAATCACAGCAGGAAGACTTGGGATGGCGTCGCGACTTTCTACCACCAACTTCTTTAACGATGGCAAATTGGTCATTTCAAATCTCATCAGGCTTCTAAAACTACCATCGGTGCAGTAAATTTCCTCGACTTTAATAGCATGATTGCATAAGACAAGGTTTAATAAGAACCTCAATCTTCCTAATACTGGCATTGGATCCTCGTGGAATTCAGTCCTGTCAAAGACCACCAGCCTGAAATTTTGGGCGATATTCAGGCTCTTAGGCATCCGCTTTATGTATCCCTCCAGATACAAGAAATGGATCCCATTGCACTCTAGCAAATTCTTCAAAGTTTCTTTCTTTCTCTAGAGTAGCAATCAAACTCTTTCAGGGTGAGGGATGCCGAAATATCTTCCTGAATAAAACGATCAATACCTTCCAGACTCCACATGGGATTTACTGCAGGTAGCTCTGCCGGCTGCAGATATGATCTTCTGCTGATCACATCCATGTTACTAATCAGATTCTTCAAATCGTGGTTTTCTCCATGTGAACGAATATTGAGACTCCGAAGATGTTCAAACTGCCCAAGATCGTGTGGATCACATATGTGGGGGTGAAAGTTTTCGAGTATTTCAAGACTACTCAGACCCTCAAGCTTCAGTTTCTCACCTGTTTTACTCTGAAATTCGGAGGGAAAAAACAGGTGTCTCAACTTCTTCATCTTCCATAGGACATTGGTATTACCATTTTGGTTATCACGCGCAAATCCAGTGTTTCCATTGACTGAAAGTTGCTACAAGACAATGGAAACTCTTCAAGGTAGCATCTTTCAACCCCAAGGTATTTGAGGTGGATTAGCAAGTCTATGCTCGTTGGAAGCTTGTTAGCACGAAAATCAATTCCGTCAAACTTCAATACAGTCGCGTGCTTGAATTTTTCAAGCTCAGCAAACATTTTGGTGGGCCACCGTGTAAGCTTCTCATGATCATCACCATAGATGAGAAGGGAGTGGATGCTGTCTGCATTATGAATGTAGGAAGAGATCATGTGATCATTGGTTTCTAAATGGTGATTATTCAAATATACAGCAACTCTAACTGATTCAGAGCTGCTTTCACTACTAGTTGCCGCCGATTTATTAAGATCAACAACTCGCACAAATTTTGATGCTTCTCCTTTCTGTAAGGAGAGCCTACGAGCCATCATGTCCTGAAGAGTAGCATATAAATCTTGAGCTTTTCCTGCAAAACTATCTCCCTCCTCCATTCTTACCAAGTTTACGTGAATCAATTTATATAAAGAGCCTACGGCTTCTTTTCTGGATGGAACTATCCCGTCAGCCATCAGTAAGAACACCAGTGTGGACATTGGTATCGGTTGATCTGGTGGGAATTGACCCAGATACAAAAAGCATTTCTGTGAAGAATCGTCAAGCTTCTGATAGGCTAAGCCCATATCTTCTACTAAAAAGCTCCTCTCTAGCATTTCATGCAGCACTCTATCCCAATCCTGAAGCGGACGACCAGTAAAGTATTTGGCAACCTGAATGATATTCATTGGTATGCCTCGACAGATATCCAGAATACTCTTTACTGTAGGTTGCAACAATTCATTTTTATGGAAATCTGCAAAAACAGAAAAGACCATATCTTAGTTATATATTCTCTCAAAGGCAGCTAGACGGAGGAAATATTTTTCAACCTCGGTTGAATTTTTTTATTATTTTCTTTTTATGGTACAATGATGCCTTGATTTATATACAGTATATATATACTTCATCCAAAATGGATGATGAGACACTTAGGAAATTGAGAAAATTGTCAATTGCAATTTCGACCGAAAATTTTATTTTGCACATTTTTTATCCCTAATTAACAACTTCATTATCCATCCATGACACTCACTCTCAACCCAACCCTCAACTATTCCAATAAATAAATAATTTTTCTCTCATCAATATACTCGGTTTTCAATCCAATGCACCCCAACACAAAATTAAGAGTGCAGTGGAAGGGAGATTGGGCTGGTGAAAAAGAGTTGCAGGGTTCGATCCCCGGTGAAGCCATAAGGTGGTTTATGTGTGGAGATATAAATTGATACTAAATGTTTGTATATAAGTAGTGTAGTGGTGGTTGTAATATTTTCCGTTTCAAAAAATAAAAGAAAGACACACAAAATTAAGGGTAATTTGCATCTACACACCTCCTCTTACTTTTTTAATAAAAATGTATCCCTCTTAATTTAACAATTACATGTAGCCCCATATTAGACAAAAAACATTACATCTAGCCACACGATCTTAACTTTTTGCTAATTAAGAGCTGAAATTTACAATTTGACCCTCGCCAAAATCACAAATTTTGCGGAGAGCCAAACACCTTAAGTTTTCATTTGCCTTTAAAACATTTTATTTTATAAAATTAACTTTAATGTATTTCAAATTAACCACATAAATTATATAAATTTTAAAATAAACTATTAATTATTGTAAAATAACCCTAAATTATTAAGGTTTTATTCCAAAACAACCCAAAAGTAAAATAAAATGAAAAATAAAAATAATAATTAAAAAAAGGATCTGGTCAGAGCTGCAAATTGCTCCGACCACAGCTCCGGTCAGGAGGTGCAAGAGTTGTTTGCACCTCCTGCCGGAGCTATTTAACAACTCTTATTGGGTCTGGACAGCTCCTACCGGAACTGTATGAAGAAGAAGATGGGAAAAAAAAAAACGAGAAAAGATTTTAAAAAAGGAGGAAAAATGGTTTTAAAAAAACTAAGGCCTTGTCTGGCCAACAGACTTAGAAATGTGAATAACGATTTGGTCAAACATTTTTCGAGCAATGAGGATATATGTAATTGTTGAACTAAGGAAGATAAAAGTGTAATTGGAGTCTGTAATAGCGGTGTTTATGTAATTTACCCCAAAATTAATGTTCATCCGTGACCTTCACACCACTAACTCAATTCAATTTATATTATTACTTTTAACTATTATTATAAGATAATTATAATAATATTAAAAATTAGATATAATATTAATTATATTTGAAATACTTATACAGAGTAATAAATATTATATATAAATGAATGAATCCAAAATTTTATTAAAAAATAGAATTTTTTAGATAAGAATAAAATATATCTTTGGATGTTATCACAGATGGGCAAAAAAATGATAAATTATGGAATATATTTATTTTTATATAAAAGATAATAAAAAAAGGATTAAAAAAAATTCAAAAGGAGGAACCACCAACCTATCCAAATATCCAAAATGGACTACATACATTGGGTCTAAAGTCTCCCATTTTGAGACTAGACTTTGGGTCTCCAAGTTGTATTTATTATTATTATTTTTAGTTTTTTTACAACTAGACTTTTATTAATGACGCAAAATTGTAAGGGACTTGAGAGACAAGCTGTGATCCCACCCCCTTTCTGGATACAAAAACTAAATCTAGAAAAAATAAAAACACCACTCCTAACATCATTAGAATGACTAACAGATAAGCGCTTGAGGCGCAAAAGAGTAACAAAGACCTCCTCGTCGAACACCCCAAAAGTAGAGAATGCAGTCTAGTCCCATGCACGGACCACATATTTGAGGAGCATTGATAAACATGGCCTAAGACTGTATAGACAGGGGCAGACTTGGGGCTGCCAGGGGCGTCCGTCATGCCCGAAACTTTGAATTTCATTTATAGGTAATATTTGTTATTTTTCAAATTTTAGTCCTCCTCTCTCCCAAGATGTCTAAAATGGTCCCTAAGGAGTTGCATGGTTTTGATTTTTACGGTCAATAATTTTGAAATTTCAATACAAATTACTATTATAATACTAGTAGTAAAATATTTAACAAAACTACTTAGGGATGTGAAGTATTATAATATAATTTAGGGTTAATTTGAAATCTTTTCTATTGTTGAGTGATGAACATGGACGTGGGAGGAAACTATACTACACAATCACCTCACAAACATGAAAATGATCAGGCTTATATTTCCGTATAAATTACAGTTCTTAGAAAATAATCTTCCGGGAACGAAACTTTAATCGATGCCATTCTAGGTAATGAATGTAACTGAAAACCGGGGCAATGGAGTCTGTAGGTATCATTAGGGTTTAAAAGTTAAGATTTAGGGATTAATTGGCTTTCAAGGGTTTATGTATTTGGTAGAATATTGCCCCAAAACAACATAATCACACATAAGTATTTTCAGACCAAAATACACACCAAGGAGGTTATTTTTAGTTTCAAATAGTTAGTTTGATAAAGTTAATTTCAGACCAAAGTTAGGTGGGGTTTCTACGGCGTAATAGTAGTATCGCATCTCATATAATGTGAGATAGGAGTCATACGTACCACTGTACCTAATCTCAGCTGTCGATTTGAGTACGGCTACTCCCATATGATTAATGTTAGTTAGTCGTACCTATATTGACCAATTCAAGATATCTTTATTTTCTGTTTATAGAATAAAATATAACAAATTAATTTTGAATTATTAAAACAAAATCCATGATTTTCAAATTAACGTGTAAACAAACACCTAATTTTCTTCCTCAATTCAATTTTGCAACCCCAAGGGCCTTTACGTCTTTTTACTACCAAAAACAAAAAGTCCATAATAACACCGGCATAGCTACGATATGTGTGCACTTTAACCACAAGCATTAGTTTTGTAATATACCCTATATAAAATTTTAATTTGACCCTAATATAATTAATTTTTGAACCCTCGGAAATTTGTATAATCTATTTTGGACCCCTTCAATTTGAAAAAAACATGTAATTCTATATAGTTATGTCTTTAAGTATAAAAACAATGTAAATGTGAATAGAGTAAATATGCACCTATACTGAATATAAAACAATAACTAAAATGTGTGGGGGGGGAGGGGGAATTATTTGTTATTAGCAGTACTTGTCACATAAAAGATGCGTACATTCTTCTCACAAGAGAACCACGGGCTCACTTTTAATGAATACAAACTTGTAAAAGCTAATAAAGTGCATATTTTACCGAAATGCCTATTTCTTTGACTCAGCAATAGGCCACTAAGAATAGACTTCGATCACGAAGCGAAAAGAAAGCAAAAACGAAGGAAGAGAAATGGGACTCATGCGGTCTATGTCGAGATCACTTTAGTGCTTCATGTACCCCAAAAAATAAATGGCACTCAACGAGCGAAAGAACAACTATCCTAGGTCCGATCATGAAAAGCCATCTTAATATCATATTTATTATATTTATTTTCATAATTATTAATGGTGGTATATTTTGTGATAATGATAACTGTGATGTAATGAAAATAAAAAGTACAACATAAATAATTATTCGAGTGTAAAATATTGAAAGATAAAATCAATTTACCTTGGTTAAAAAAAAAAAAAAAAAAAAAAAAGTACTATGTCCAATGTTGAAAGCAATACCAAAATGCTAGTCCCTAGATAGCATTAATTAGAACTTTAATTAGAAGAGTGTTTAAAAAATAGTTAAATATACGAATTATTAATTAATTAACACTATTAGATGTCACATATGTTATGAAAAATAGTTAAATTAGTTTTGATACGGCTATAACGGGTGTAGGTTAAAACATGCTTTTATGCTTCTCTTGGTTTGGGTGTGCTCATGGTTTGAGTTTTTTCATCTTTGGCACTTCGGTGCATCCCTTATGCACGTTGTATTTGTACTAGCTTTACCTTCTATTATTAATAAATTTTGCTGATTCCAAAAAAAAAAAAAAACGTTATGAAATCAATATAGTGAACTTGATCAGATTTTAGAAAACTAAAAATAGAATGAATTTAAAAAAGGTATCCGCTCGAGGGGTCCTTGCTCTACTTGAAGTCTTCTTGCAGTTTTTGTATAAGTGAGTGTCAGGTCTTGGTTGAATTGTTCCAGTAAGATCATCAAGTTATCTGCTTACTTTTTGTTAAAGAATTTAATGAGGCAAACTACTCATTTTTTGAAATAACATGTGCTGCCTTAATTAGCCTGTACAGCGACCAAATTGAGACATTACATGCTTTATCATACTAATCTACTCATATCCCGAATGAATTCAATCAAGTACATCTTCAAAATCCTTTACTAACTGGGAGAATCGCTCGATGGCGAGTTGACGGTCCGAATACAACGTTTTCTTGTAAGAAGGTTTTTGAACTAGTGTATATGTAATTCCCCGGGGGTTGAGGCTTTGGAATTAATTTGAGGGGGGTTGTAATTATCGATAGGCCGGCTGGGTCAAGTTCATTCAGTTGAGTTATCATGCTAGGTTCCGTACCCAGGTCTTTTGGTTATGGTATATATGGAACCAATTAGTGCTGGGTTCCAATTGAAAACTTGGGTTCCATATATGGTATAACAATCACAAATATACCAATTCGTGCTAGGTTCCAATTTTTTTTTGAAATTTAATTTTGCAAATCAAACAGCCTTAACTGAAATAATAATAATAATTTAGAAGCAAAACTAAAAACTATTTAAAAAATTAAAAAATAAAAAAATCATTAAAATAAATATTTTTAAAAAAATAACTGGAGCTTCAGCTCCACCATTAATGACGACGATGAAGCTCTGCCTATAAATGGCAGAGCAGAAGCTTCGTCATTAATAAGCTCCGCTAGATCAAGACGGAGCAGAGCTCTACTCCGCCTATTACAATGGCGGAGCACAACCTGTAATTGGTGGACCACTTGTTCCACCGTTTTCAATCTGGTGGAGCAGAGCTAGGTCCACGGGAAAACTTGGCAATAAGTAAACATAAATGACTTTTTCCATGAAAATTATTGTCATCTTTTATATTTTCATGTATTTCTCTTAATATTTAGATAAATATATTTTAAATTTTGTGGTAGATATTAAATATTACGTCTTTTCCATTGTTCGTGAAGTTTTTTAATATTACGAAGTATTTCTTCAATTGGGTATTTTTTTACCAATTCGAAATTTACTAAAAAAATATAATACATAATAAATTGAATAGCTTAATTAGTAAAGTGTACACTCTCTATCCCGTTAATAATTCATCATTTTGGACGTTCCGCTATAATGTCCTTTTGAAAACATTCCACCTTTAAAACAAGGGCTTCTTACATATAGTACCCTTGCTAGTCCTTTTTATTACAGATAGACCATCGTTAGTCAAATAATTACATCCACATCCCTCACTAGTCGATTTAATTACATGCAAACCCACGATCTTGAATTTTGGCGAACTAAATCAATGAAATACATTTTTACCCTTGGTCAAATATTCAACTTTGACTGTGACCAAACAGCTCCAATTTTCATTTATTACACATTTGCCTCAAATCTTTTTAATTTCACCAATTTGACACTTATTAATTCAACATAAGGCATATAACTTTTTTAAATTTCAAAATTGCCTCAAATATTATTGCAAACTGAACCCTAATAATTTTAAATCTTAAAATTAACCCACAAGGATTTTAAAAAAAATAAAAAAAATTAAAAAAAATAAAAAAGAGTTGTACAGCTCGCCGGCCGGAGCTGTACAGCTCCGACCTGATCGTAGTTGTACAGCTGCGTTAGAGCGGAGCTGTAAAGAGCTTTACAACTCAGATCTGAACGGAGCTCCACAGCTTCGTTCTGATCGGAGCTGTCAGCTCCAACCAGATCGGAGCTGTAAAGCTCCGATCTGAACGGAGCTACACAGCTCCGTTCTGATCGGAGCTGTATAGCTCCGATCTGAACGGAGCTCCACAGCTCCGTTCTGATCGGAGCTGTCAGCTCCGACTAGATCGGAGCTGTAAAGCTCCGATCTGAACGGAGCTACACTGATCCGTTCTGAACGGAGCTGTACAGCTCCGATCAAGTCGGAGCTGTAAAGCTCCGACTAGATCGGAGCTGTGAAGCTCCGATTTGAACGGAGCTACACAGCTCCGTTCAGATCGGAGCTTTCTCACAGCTCCGATTGACCGGAGCTGCAACTCCGGTCTCCGGAGCTGCAACTCCGGTCACTGGAGCTAATAGATGAAGAAGAAGAGGAAGAAAGGAAAGAAAAAAAGAAAGAAAAAATAAAAAGAAAAAAAGAAAGAAAAAAATATAAAATGTAGAGAAAATAGTGTAAGGCCGCGTTTGGATGAAAGGAAATGAGCAGTAAGCTAGAAGATGGTCAACGGAATAAGTAGATTTTGGACCCATATGTAATAGATTGACTAAGGGTGGGTTAGACGTAATTAGAGTGTCTAGTAGGGGTAGTGGATGTAAAATTCCCTTAAAACAACAACCACCCCTATAAATTAACATATTTTACAACTTTACCACACTTTATCAATTCATCTTCATAATTCATTATTGAGGTAAAAGGTTATGTGTCTTTCAACCTAAATTCCGTTCCATTCAGTTCAGTTCAATGCATATTTGTTTAGTTATAATTATTATTTCAACACAAGTTCAGTTTAGTTTAGATTAGTTATGTTCAGTTCAGTTAAAAGTTTTTTCAATTCAATTAAACATAGCCAAAGTCTTCCTTATATTATTTATTTATTTATTCTTCATATCAAAACAATTTAACTCACTCTCGTACTATAGTTTCATACTATAATAAATTTTTAGAGAAATTTAAACAATATGGGTCTCTTGTGAGGTCTAATAACAACAACCCTATCAGTCCAAGAATTACATTTTAGTCCAAAAGTTGAGGGTTTTTAGTTGATGGACACATATTTACAACGTTACCATTGGCTTTAAGGTTGACAAACAAACAATGTCTTAAATAAGTATAAATAAAAATTCTAAAAAACTTAGCGAATCTCCGCCAATGAAGGTGGAGGCGGATCAGGCTTGGCTCCTCCACTAATGGTGGCCATTTTTCTGGTGGAGCTTCATGCTCCACCATTTTTTAATTTAAAAGAAATTAATAAAGCGTCCGGCGTGTCTGAATTGGATTTTGGGGAGGCATTCTTAAAACTATAAAGTAGTAGTAATTGGTAGACTATAACGTGATTGTTTGTCGATATAGAGCGGGTGATTGAGTAGGACAGAAAGAATCGATGATATTTAAAATCTTGTTGGTCTGAGTGGTGGAATGATATTATTGTAGGGGCTCTTAAAAAGAATTGGTTTGCTGAAAATTATGTGAGGTCTATTGGTGATGGTAAGAAAACAAGTTTTTGGGGTGAGAAGTGGGGGGACTTTGGTGATTGCTTAAGTGAGTTGTTTCCTAGATTGTTTAGACTAGAGAGGGATAAAAATTGTTCAATTCATGATCGTTTGGTGGTTTGTGAAGGTGTTGTTGTTTTTAGATGGGGGTGGTGTCGAGAGCTTAGGGATAGGGAGAAAGCTTGGGTTGCTTGTATTGAATCTAATTTGCACGATTTTAGTCTAAGAGAAGGAGTTGATGATTGTTATGTGTGGTTGGGTGTTGATTCGAATGTTTACACTACTAGAGATGCTTATCGAATTTTAAATGTTAAAGGTGAGGAGAATTGCATGAAGAAATGGTCGAAAGTTGTGTGGAATAATTGTGTACCCGAAAAGGTGAATGCTTTTGTATGGAAAGTTTTTCAAAACAAAATTCCTACTAAAGATAACCTTCATTCGAGAGGGGTGTTTATGAGTGTGGATGATGGAGTTTGTAAAAGATGTGATGGGGTGGGACTAGAAAATGCAATACACGTACTTTGTGAGTGTTTGTTTGCCCAAAAAGTTTGGAATTTAATGTATAATTGGGTGGGTGTTGTTGGTAATGTTGGGGTCAATATAGAGGTATCTCTTGAAAACCACTCTTGTTATAAAGTTCATTGTTTGAAAAAGTATTGGCATGCTTTTTGGTGTGCTACATTGTGGAATATTTGGAATGCGCGTAACATTTTGTTGTTCCAAGGGGAGGTCCTAAGTGAATTTCAAGTTTTTGAGAAAATCATGATCATGCTTTGGATTTGGTTCAAAGGAAAAGGTATCTTGTTAAATCATTATCATTTCCATTCTTGGGTTCTTGCACCTTTGTCTTGTTTGAAAGGTTATAATTGACTGTCGCTACTAATTGGTGGGGTGAAAGGTATGTTTTTTGAATGTAGGGAATTTTTCAGATTGCGGTATTCTTGGGTGAACTTGCCGGTTGTGGTGATGGTCAGTGGTTGCTGCGGATTTAGTTGAGCAAATTTCGGTGACGGTTCAGGGGGTAGTTTGTATATCCTCGGGCTTCGTATGCTGATCTTAGCGGGTATGTTTATCCTTATTTTATGAGGTTTTGAGGTTGGTATTATTGTGGATTTTATAAGTCCTCTTGAGGTGTCCGTACTTTAAATTACAATATGTAGGTACTCCTTAATGGTCGGATAACACGTCCTTGTTGTGATGTGCCCGATTGTTGGGGTGCTTGTGTGTTGTTTGTATGGGTAGCATCTCAAGTTGGGTAGCTTATCTTGGATTTCTTGTCTTTGTATTTCGGTTGGTTGTGGTTGTGGAGTTTTCTTCGAACAGTTTCTATATGATCTTGGCTTGGTTGGGAGTTTTCTTTGCAGTGGCTTTGAGGAATTTTAGTGAAGGTGGATGTTGTGGATCTTTTGCTGAGCTTCTTATTTTTAGTGTGAAAACGTGGCTTGTGGTTTAAATTCCTTGCTTCATACGGCACATTCTAAGGGATTGAGAGTCCTTTTGGTTAATTTCCAATCACGGTGATTTGGTACGATGGGGCTAATTACCTTGTCCTCTGCCTCTTCATTCTAAGGGGTTGGTTGCTCTCGGTCACGATGTGTCTGTACGGGTGTAGGACCCAAGTTAGTACGGTTTTCATTCTAAAAAGTGGGTTAAGTTTAGCATTGCTGGCTGTTTTGGTATTTGAATTGTTTATAGGTACATGCGATGTGGTGTGGTGATTGTGATATATGGCACGTGATTTTGGCATTATTGTGATGAGATTGTGGCTTTTGTTGAGCGGTTGATTAAGCTTTGTGATTTCTTAGTGGCTAATTTTTTGGTTTGAGTAGGGGTTGAGATGTTATGTTTTGGATTGGGTTAGCTGGTGATAGATTGTAATTGGTTGAGGTTATTGGTTGTGGATTGTTCCAATGTCGAATTGGTTGATGTTCCGGAGGTGTGTCTCCGTGTATTTCTGTTGTAGTTTTGTTTCTGACCATTTCTTATGCTCGCTGTTTTAATAAAATTTTGCCGTTTTAAAAAAAAAAAAATTAATTTAATTGAATATTAGAATTATAAATTAACATACCTGAAGGAGCACCTGCTTTGTGTTGGAAAAGCTTAATACTGGTGTCATCTGGGAAAGGGACAAGCTTACATACCCCGGGCAAACCGGAAGGACTCGCATCCTCGTCGCGGGTGGTGACCAGAAACCTGCTTCCATACGTGCCTGCAAATAGAATAGGTGCTATGGTTTCCACCACTTGTACAAACGAGATCTCTCCCGGTGAAATATCATAGTTATCCCATATGATGAGGTATTTCTTTCCTCGCAAAGCGTTCTGAAGCTGTGTTTTAATTTCTTTGATGTCCAACTGCAAGAGTTCTTCGCGATCCTTCCTTCTCTCAGGGAAAACACTAAACATCATATCCAACAGAAAATTCTGAATCCTAAAATCAGATGAGAAAGAAACCCAATACTGCAACTCGAAATGCTGCTTTATACGCTCATGAGTGAAAACCTTACGTGCTAGCGCCGTCTTTCCAACCCCAGACTTGCCCACAATGTAGTAGAAGAACGAATTATTGCTGTCACAAGTTAACATATCCAATAACTCGGACATTTCCTCATCCCGTCCGAATAGCTCTTCATTATCGAGTAACAGTGGTGGTTGTTCGCCATTGGTTTCTGCTTTTGGAAGGGCGGCGTCGGCAGGTTGCTCATCTGTTTTCTGTTAATGGATGATATATAATTAATAATAATAATAATAATAATAATAATAATAATAATAATAATAATAATAATAATAATAATAATAATAAAATAGAATGACTGTAAAAGGAAATTAAATGATTTTGTTTGTAAAATACAAGTGAAGAAATTAAACGGGATCGAGCAAATATTAATTTATTTGATTACCTATGAGCTTAGTTGTAAAGGCAAAGCATTCCGGCATAATTATACTACTATTTTTTAAAGGTACACAAGTAAATTGTGCACGAATGTTTATACCTTACTTTGTCATTGGACTATCTATGAGCTGCTGTATGGGCAAAGGATATATGACAGCTACCATTGCAACAGAATCTACATTTTAATTTCCTATGCGTACAAAATACGTAAAGTTACAATGTGGCCCTATATAGCTAGCTGAGAAAGGATGGTTGATGAAGGAACAATTGATCAATAGAGCTAATTACAATAACTGTTATGGAAGTCCTTTCAATAACTTTTTTGTAGGATCGATGGAGTGCTTTTTGTTGAAAATAATTAAGCTCAATTTATAATTAAATGAATCTAGAAGTACCCAGTAGAAGGGAGAAGATTCTAGAGGGGCTGGTGTGCAAAAAGAGAATTTTAATTAAAGACATGAGGTCTATGTCGGTGAAGGGGAAAAAAAAATCAAGACCTGAATCTTCTAGTATGTCGCCAGAACAGAATTGAAACAGAAAAGCAGCAACAAGTCAGGAACATTTCAGCAAATTAAAGAAAACAAAGAGGTACTGGAATGTTCAAGAATGACGGTGAATAGATGAAACAAGATAATTAATTAAGGTAATGATCAAGATTTTTCTAGCTAGCTGCTCTAACCGCCATAGTAGTAGTAGTATAAATATATATGAGTGTATGAATGAGTTTAAAAAAAAAAGAGAGAGAAAGCGTGAAAGAATAAAAAGCAGCCGCTTGTAAGAGTGATCGAGAGGAAAGAGCCGAAGCTATTGAAAGTATGTATGTCCTAGAGACAACCATTTGCAAAATGATATGTACTTAGATCATAATCAGTTTATTATTATTTATATTGCATATTAATTGGCTCTACATCTTTGGATTATTTATTTGGTTGTTTTAAGATAATTTATAAGATGTTCCCATGGACTATATGTTATTACCAAGTGTGTGAGAACTTGGATGACAGAACATAAGTCCTAAAATAGTCCCAATCGAGGTCATTGAGATTGGGATATCAATGACGCACGTTAAAGATTGGCATGCGATCTGCATCATATTCTTAGAGGAATGTAGTGACTCTCACAACTACGAATGACTTGGTCATTCATGATGGATGCAAAGTACACCTTAGAGGGTGTTGACTGACCCACCGATAACCGTTTGATTAATTCTATTAATGTGTCTACGGAAGTATCGGTGTGTAAGGTAATAACAGTCCTTTGACTTGAGGTCAATACTGACTACATGTGTGGAATAATATATCTTGACCATGACCAATGCTTGCACTCCACTTGGGGTAGATGCGGCATGCGTTGGATATATTATGAAGCGCATGGGAGTAGTAGTTGAACCAAGATAGAATTCATTCCTCGCAATAGACATTGGAGAGAGTACTTTACATCTCATAGTTAGGTTGATCGATAGTCATTGGCCAATGCGTTACGATATATTCAAAATGGTGTTTGGATATGATCGAAGATCAACTAACAAGAATGAGAAAGAAATGAATAAGTTATTGGAACAGACACGATATCAAGTTCTAGACTTATTCGAGTATTCGAGAATGAAGGGACTATATTAGCCTTACACTAAAGGTGATTTGTATATCCTTACAAACGTCCTTGTATATTAATGTTGTCCGGTAAACCGTCTAGGAGTTTCACCGTGAACCTAGTTAGATTAGTGATTAATATATAAGGCTCTACGGGTCACACTACATGATTAGTACTCTACCAAATCGGAATTACTAATAAATAGATATTAATTAGATTAATATTATTTATTATCAAACAAATAAATGTTAATTAGATTAACATTATTTATTATTAAGTGTGAATAATTTAATTGGGTCAAATTGGACTTGAACAATTAAAATGGAGTGCATGAATTGGACCAAATTTGATTTGGGCTAAATGCAATTGGGCCAAATCAAAAGGGAAGGAATGAAGAGAGAAAGCTGGGCCAAAAGGCCCAACATTTTATTATCTCCCGGGCGCGTGCACGACACGCGCCCGAGAAATGATACACGGGCGCGTGCTGAGCACGCGCCCGGTAGTTAAGTAGTGTGTGGGGACTTGGTCCCCACCACTTGCTCTCTCTCTTCAATATTTTGTTTTCTTCCTCCGGGTCCCACGCGTCCCACAAAGATTTTGGCATGTAGTTATTTTGTTTGAATGTTTTAAATGCTGGAGAATAATTTTGGTTTTGACATACGTAAAATCATTATTTGCATGAATTCTTCTCCTTCTTCCTTTTACAAGCAAAAGAACAAAAACTACATAGCAAAATATTTTATCCTCTTTTGAAAAGGATAAAATTAATACTCCATATAATTCACATATATCCCAATCTTATTAAAAGAGTTTCCTAGCACTCTACGGTAGAAGAAAATCTGTGGATACCGAGGTTAAGGAGTTCAAGCTGGAGAATACTGAGGATTGGGATTTGCTTGGAGCAGAGCTTGAAGACTTGGAGCTCTACGATCGTGGGTTCACAGAAGAGGAGATCGAGGAGCAGCAATTGGAATTCGCTGAACCCACACTTGAGGATTTGGGAGTCCTCCATTTGTAAGTGAACATCTCTTTCACGTAATGCATGTTAATTAACCGTTATCAAGATAGGTCGTAAAATTTTCGAAATTCCGCTGCGTATGCTTAGAGCAAAACGACCCAATATTCTTACAGTGGTATCAGAGCTTGGCTTGATTTAACGGTTACTTACATGTTAAATTTCATATGCTTTATTTACGTTGTTTATTAAAGCATGCTTCGTTATTATAATTATGCATGATAAACTAGGTTTATTGCTTAATTATTTTATTATAATCAAATAATTATTTGGGTATTCAATTAATTAATGGTAATTAATTAACTAATGAGAGTTTAGTGGGAGGTTGCTGTACAAGTCGTGACATGGGTTTCTTCGAAGTTACCCATTACTGGGTTAGAATTTACTGGGAGTAATATATTTTTTTTTACTGTATTACAGTTTAATAAAAAAAAAAAAATTTTTTTTTTTACTTCCTCCGGTTTTATTCTTCACGGCAGCAGCAACTGTTCCGTTCGTCTCTGGCTTCGGCCTATTAAAAAAAAAAAAAAAGGAGGGGTTTTGAGATTTGGAATCTCTGACTCATGAGACAACGATTGTATAAATTGGTAATGAAAGAAACGTGATTGGTGAAGCTTGGAGCTCACCGGAATCTCGTCGGAATTTTGGAGCTCACGGGTTGTCGAACTTTCGGGCCAAAATTCGGTTAACTTGCTCCCACTAATAAGGTTTATGATTCAAAGGGGTTAATTACAAGTTTCTTTAACTTTGGAAGTGTTTTGAATCCCTGAAATTCGAAAAATAAAGTATGGGACCTGTTTGAGCTTTTGCAGAGAATTTGGGGCAAGATTGTTGGTGAATTAGACTTAGTCTAGGGGCTGGAAATAGGGCTGGCAATGATGACTTAAATCCATAAGTCTACTCAGATCCAACTCAAATCTAATGGATCAGATCCATCTTAAAACCAGTATTATTTTGACTTGAATCAGATCCAAACCAAAACCACTTACTCACAAAACCAAAACAAAACTATGCTTGAGCATAAATTGATTTAGGCAGATCCAAAAATTGACTCATTCCTTCCTCTCCAAAAAACTAATGCCGATGTCTCCCTCCATGCCGTCACCTACCTCCGCCCATGCCTCTCCTTTTCCCACACTTGTTGCTCCGAATTTAGAGATGGGGTTGTGGTTGGGGTCAAGTGGGAGGTCGGTGGACTGTTGAAGAGGATCCGTGATGGAGAGAGGAATAGTGGGTCGGAGATGAAGACTCGCTTTATCATGGAGATTACTATTTGTTGTTGTTTTGATTTCTTTTGAGAGGCCATTGAATTCAATGGAGTTCTTATTGAAGGTGAAGACTGTAGAAGTATTACAGTAGAGTAAATGAAATGGAGAGAGATAAAAGAATCCAAGAATCACCTAATTATTGAGTATAAATACAAATGCAGGGACAAATAATGGAGCATGAAGTGGTCAAATAAAGGAATGTTTCCTTATGTGAGGGTGAGATAATGAAGCCATTACATAGCTAGTCCTAGCCTACTACTACCGACTCGCCGATTCAGAGAAAAAGAAAAAAAAAAATTCCATTACTGCTCAAGTGCCATTGGATCCAAAAGTGGTGCAATTTCAGTATATTCATATTAATTTATTGGATCTAAAACGGTTCAATTTTAGATCAAAACTGATTCAATGTTGGATTTAAAGTGGTTCAATTTTAGATCAAACCTAATTCAACGTAGGATCTAGTTTGGTTTTGGCTCGGATTCGGATCTGGATCTGGAACCATTTTGGAACCAAAAAAATTGAGTCATATAGAATCCAATTCATTTTTGATTTAGATCAATAATGAGTTGATTCGGATCCGATCCAAATCCTGAAATTGCCAGGGCTAGCTGGAAACAATTTACATATTGTAAAATTACTTCAATGCCCCTTAATGTTTAATTGCACTATAAAACACCCAGAACTTGTTTTTCTTTGCACTTGGCTCCTGAAAAACTTTAGAAGTCTCTCATTTTCACCCAGAAAATTATATTTGTAATTTTGGAAATTTACAAATTAATATATTTTAGAAATATATTATTATTTAATCCTTTAGAAGGTTGTAATAATTATTTAATATAATATTTAACTCACATTAGGTTTGACCTAGCATGTTAAGGGTTTATTAAAGTTATTTAATTTATGTAACTTTATTATTTATCCATTTTATGCATGAATAGGATAAAGCCCTTAAGTATTGCATGTGTAGGACACAAGTTATTTAATGCATGTTTAGGATCTTGGTCATATGTTTAAAATTACCCCAATATTTAAATGTACCCCAAATTAAATTTATGTCTTGGACTAGGTCTAAACGACGTCACCCATCATAATTAAATGGTGCACTAATCCTTTTCGTTCGAGAGTATTTACACCCTAGTGCTTGCTCCGTTCTACGAGGCTAAGTCCTATTTATAGATGCATGGTAGCATTGTGTGATGGTTATGACTAACTTATCTATGTCTTGTCGCCCTAGCGTCGGAATAGTTTAAGGACGTCAGTCAAACTTGGTTTGACCAAACAAGAGTTACTTAGAGTAATTGGTTTAGAGACCTACCGGTTTATTTATTATAGCGGTTCAGCCCTAGCTGGGGTTATAACAAAGTTAATGCGGATCTTGTCCACTATGATTGTATTTGATATAATTCCGTACTCTTTTATGTGGGGTCATTGAGTATGCTAAAATAGTGGGAGCTAAATATTGCTAAAGTCCATGTATATTTAGTTGCTGATTATGATCATGAAATTTGCCTTAGTTTAATTTCATTCTTTATATTTACTTCTCTAGGTCAAGCAAAATGTCTAACCTATCCATCAAAAGCATCTTGGAGAAGCATGTTCTGACTGGGCCGAACTATCTGGATTGGATCCGGAATGTGCGTTTGGTTCTCAGGCAAGAAAAAGTTGAGTATGTGCTGGACACACCTATCCCAGTCGCACCGACTGAAGCTGCTGCACTTGAGGACTATGATCCAGCTCCCCGCAAGAAGCATGTTGATGATGCTGCCAATGTACAGTCTGTCATGCTCGCTTCCATGAGCATGGAGCTGCAGAGGCAACACGAGCATATGATGCCCTATGAGATGTTGGAGCATCTCAAGAGTCTCTTTGACTCTCAACCTAAGAGCCTCAAGTTTGACTTGTTGAAAGAGCTCTTAAGGTCCAGGCTCCAGGAAGGAGGCAACGTATCAGACCACGTTCTCAAAATGATAAGTATGATTGAAAAGCTAGCATCTGTTGGCATATCATTTGAGAACAGTGTGTCTACTGTGATTGTCCTCCAGTCACTCCCTGACTCGTTCTCGACGTTCATTGTGAACTTCAATATGAATGACAAGGAGGTGACACTGCCGGAGCTCCACAACATGCTGAAGACTTATGGTCAGACCATAAGCAAAGGAAAGAGTGTTCTCATGGTGGGATCTACTTCAAAGACCGGTCCATGGAATGGTTCCAAGAACAGGTTCAAGAAGAAGAAGAAGGCTAAGGTTGGACCGAAGCCTCAAACACTCAAGCCCAAGGGAGGGGTGCAGAAGCAGGCAAAGGTTACGAAGGATGCCTGCCTCTATTGCAAGGCAAAGGGGCACTGGAAGAGAGACTGTGAGAAGGCTAAGGCCGATGGAGCTTTGCATGGTGCATCTGGCTCCAACACAGGTATATTTGTTATTGAAATTAATATGTCTACAAATAATTCCAATTGCTGGGTATTAGATACAGCGTGTGGCTCACACATTTGTAATAATGTGCAGGGCCTAAGTGACAGCAGACTGGTTAGACTAGGGGAAGTCGACCTACGCGTGGGGAATGGAGCACGAGTTGCTGCTGAGCGTGTAGGAACTTATAGACTAGACTTGCCCTCGGGATTTATTTTAGAACTAAGTAATTGTTATTTTGTTCCTTCAATCATCAGAAATATTATTTCTATTCCTATGTTAGACATTGATGGTTTCTCATTTCGTTTTGCGAATAGTAATTGTTACATTTTGCATAATGATGTTAATTATGGGATTGCACCACTCGTGAATGGTTTATATTTACTTGATTGTAGACATAACATGTTTCATATACAAAACAAGAAGCCTAAATTAAGTAATGTGAAAAATCCTACCTACTTGTGGCATTGTAGACTTGGGCATATAAATGAGACGAGAATTGCACGATTAAATAAGTTGGACTATTTAACTTCATTTGATTTCGAATCATATGGACAATGTGAATCATGTCTCAAAGGAAAGATGACCAACAAACCCTTTCTAGGAAAGGGAGTACGAACCGAGAAGGTACTTGAGTTAATCCATAGCGATGTGTGTGGACCTTTCGCAACTCAAGCTAGGGGAGGTTACTCATACTTCATAACCTTTACTGACGACTTCTCTAGATTTGGACATGTGTATCTTATGAAGCACAAATCCGAAGCCTTTGAGAAGTTTAAGGAGTATAGAAACGAAGTAGAAAAACAACTCGAGACGAGCATTAAGTCTCTTCGATCTGATCGTGGAGGCGAATACTTGAGTAGAGAATTCACAGATTACTTAAAAGAAAATGGGATTAGATCTCAATGGACACCTCCTGGAACACCACAATTAAACGGTGTTTCCGAAAGGAGAAATCGAACTTTGTTAGACATGGTGAGATCCATGATGAGCTTCTCTACTCTTCCGACATTCTTATGGGGATATGCATTACAAAACTCAATATACATTCTGAATCGCGTTCCATCAAGTCAGTCGAAAGGACACCATATGAGTTATCGCATGGTAAGAAGCCTGTTCTCTCACACATGCGAACCTGGGGTTGTCCAGCATATGTGAAGAAGATGCTCACTGGCAAATTGGAAACGAAAAGTGTAAAGTGTTATTTCATCGGTTATCCTAGGGAAATCAAAGGTTACTTTTTCTATTCTCGCGATGATTCCAAGATCATCGTTTCTAGGAATGCGACTTTTCTAGAAGACGACTATGTCTTCAAAGATCAAGATCGTAGTAGAATAGAATTGGAAGAAATTCAAGAACCACGAAATAAAATGAGGTTGAAGAGTTGTCAAATGGAGTTGACAACAATTCAGTGGGAGCAGTAGGAGATACAAATGCTAGAAGCGAAATACTAGGTGAACTTCTTGCATCCAGTGGGAGCACAACAGTGAATGTGTCACAACCACTAAATTCTCCTACTTCACAGGCAATACCAGTTGTGGAAACTGACTTGCCCCCACACCAGGAACCTGTCACGGACAATATTCCTGAGATAGCTCAGGTTGTAGGACAACCTGACAATCAAGAACCTCAACGCAATCAGAATGTAGAGCAAGAACAAACGACAATAGTCATACCACAAAGAGTAAGGAAGGGAAGGGTTATACCCGAACAAGTAATTGCAGTACGTAGGTCGGAAAGGGAAAGAGTTCCAAGAAAAGGTGAGTTTACTCTTAGAGACTCATGAAGATGATGTTGTAAATTCACCTGATTTGGATGACCCTAAGACTTACACCGAGGCAATGTCGGACATTGACTCGGAGAGGTGGCAAGAAGCCATGAAATCCGAAATAAACTCGATGTATCAAAATCAAGTTTGGAACTTGGTTGAATTGCCAAATGGGGTTAGACCTATTGGATGCAAATGAGTTTTCAAGAGAAAAACCGATGCCGATGGCAAGATACAAACCTACAAGGCTAGGTTAGTGGCAAAGGGTTATAATCAAAGACAAGGTATTGATTATGATGAGACCTTTTCGCCAGTAGCTAAAATTAAGTCTATTCGGATTTTACTTGCTATAGTTGCATATCATGATTACGAGATTTGGCAAATGGATGTGAAAACCGCTTTCCTTAATGGAAATTTGGAAGAAGAGGTGTATATGATACAACCTGAAGGATTCACATCCAAGTCATCTCCCAAATCAGTATGCAAGCTGCAGAGGTCCATATATGGACTGAAGCAAGCCTCTAGAAGCTGGAATATCCGCTTTGACGAAGCTGTCAAATCGTTTGACTTTGTCAGAAGTATGGAAGATCCTTGCGTATATATAAAACGCTGCAATGAAGGAATTGTTTTCATGGTCGTATATGTCGATGACATTCTGATCATGGGAAACATATTCCCCTCCTACAGTCAGTAAAAGATTGGTTGTCCAGAATCTTCTCAATGAAGGATCTGGGTGAAGCCTGTTACATTCTTGGCATCAAAATCCATAGGGATAGAGCCAACAGGATGTTAGGGTTGTCACAATCCACCTATATTGACAAAGTGATTAAACGCTTTCGAATGGAAGAATCCAAGAGGGGTTTCTTGCCAGCAAGTCATGGTGTTATTCTTTCGTCGAATGATAGTCCTTCGACTGAAGAAGAAATGGAACACATGAAAAGAATCCCATATGCATCTGCAATTGGATCTATCATGTATGCCATGAATTGCACCAGGCCAGATGTGGCCTTTGCATTAAGTGTCACTTGTCGTCACCAAAAGAATCCAGTCTTAAGCATTGGACTGCTGTTAAGACGATCCTCAAGTATCTTAGACGAACTAAGGATCAATTTTTGGTGTTTGGTGGACAACCGGAGTTGATAGCATCTGGGTATGCTGATGCCGGTTTCCAATCTGATCCGGATGATTACAAATCACAAACTGGGTATGTGTTTGTACTCAATGGTGGGGCTGTTAGCTGGAAAAGTTGCAAGCAAGCAACTGTTGCTGATTCTACGACCGAATCCGAGTACATTGCTGCATCAGAGGCTGCGAAAGAAGCCGTCTGGATGTCTGAGTTCCTCAAGGAACTAGGGGTAGTTCCAAATGTTGGACCGATAAAAGTTTACTGTGACAACACTGGGGCTGTTGCACAGGCAAAGGAACCAAGATCCACCAACAGGAACAAGCATGTACCTAGGAAATACCATGTGATTAGAGAACTGGTAGCTAGAGGAGAAGTATCTATAGAACGTGTCCCCACTGAAGACAATGTGGCTGACCCTTTCACCAAAGCCTTGAGCTCGGAGAAACATGTTAGACATTACGAGAACATAGGTGTTAGACAAATGGGTGATTGGCTCTAGGCCAAGTGGGAGATTGAAAGTATGTATGTCCTAGAGACAACCATTTGCAAGATGATATGTACTTAGATCATAATCAGTTTATTATTATTTATATTGCATATTAATTGGCTCTACATCTTTGGATTATTTATTTGGTTGTTTAAGATAATTCTATAAGATGTTCCCATGGACTATATGTTATTACCAAGTGTGTGAGAACTTGGATGACAGAACATAAGTCCTAAAATAGTCCCAATCGAGGTCATTGAGATTTGGGATATCAATGACGCACGTTAAAGATTGGCATGCGATCTGCATCATATTCTTAGAGGAATGTAGTGACTCTCACAACTACGAATGACTTGGTCATTCATGATGGATGCATGGTACACCTTAGAGGGTGTTGACTGACCCACCGATAAACCGTTTGATTAATTCTATTAATGTGTCTACGGAAGTATCGGTGTGTAAGGTAATTAACAGTCCTTTGACTTGAGGTCAATACTGACTACATGTGTGGAATAATATATCTTGACCATGACCAATGCTTGCACTCCACTTGGGGTAGATGCGGCATGCGTTGGATATATTATGAAGCGCATGGGAGTAGTAGTTGAACCAAGATAGAATTCATTCCTCGCAATAGACATTGAAGAGAGTACTTTACATCTCATAGTTAGGTTGATCGATAGTCATTGTCCAATGCGTTACGATATATTCAAAATGGTGTTTGGATATGATCGAAGATCAACTAACAAGAATGAGAAAGAAATGAATAAGTTATTGGAACAGACACGATATCAAGTTCTAGACTTATTCGAGTATTCGAGAATGAAGGGACTATATTAGCCTTACACTAAAGGTGATTTGTATATCCTTACAAACGTCCTTGTATATTAATGTTGTCCGGTAAACCGTCTAGGAGTTTCACCGTGACCTAGTTAGATTAGTGATTAATATATAAGGCTCTACGGGTCACACTACATGATTAGTACTCTACCAAATCGGAATTACTAATAAATAGATATTAATTAGATTAATATTATTTATTATCAAACAAATAAATGTTAATTAGATTAACATTATTTATTATTAAGTGTGAATAATTTAATTGGGTCAAATTGGACTTGAACGATTAAAATGGAGTGCATGAATTGGACCAAATTTGATTTGGGCTAAATGCAATTGGGCCAAATCAAAAGGGAAGGAATGAAGAGAGAAAGCTGGGCCAAAAGGCCCAGCATTTTATTATCTCCCGGGCGCGTGCACGACACGCGCCCGAGAAATGATACACGGGCGCGTGCTGAGCACGCGCCGGGTAGTTAAGTAGTGTGTGGGGACTTGGTCCCCACCACTTGCTCTCTCTCTTCAATATTTTGTTTTCTTCCTCCGGGTCCCACGCGTCCCACAAAGATTTGGCATGTAGTTATTTTGTTTGAATGTTTTAAATACTGGAGAATAATTTTTGGTTTTGACATACGTAAAATCATTATTTGCATGAATTCTTCTCCTTCTTCCTTTACAAGCAAAAGAACAAAAACTACATAGCAAAATATTTTATCCTCTTTTGAAAAGGATAAAATTAATACTCCATATAATTCACATATATCCAATCTTATTAAAAGAGTTTCCTAGCACTCTACGGTAGAAGAAAATCTGTGGATACCGAGGTTAAGGAGTTCAAGCTGGAGAATACCGAGGATTGGGATTGCTTGGAGCAGAGCTTGAAGACTTGGAGCTCTACGATCGTGAGTTCACAGAAGAGGAGATCGAGGAGCAGCAATTGGAATTCGCTGAGCCCACACTTGAGGATTTGGGAGTCCTCCATTTGTAAGTGAACATCTCTTCACGTAATGCATGTTAATTAACCGTTATCAAGATAGGTCGTAAAATTTTCGAAATTCCGCTGCGTATGCTTAGAGCAAAACGACCCAATATTCTTACAGCTCTCATGAGTGAGTTTTGTAACAAAATTGTTATAATTTCTTGTGTAAATAAAATTGAAGTTTTTCCGTGCGCCGAATTAATCGATCCTGGTACCTGTAAGACGTTGAAACGTACAACACTTTTGTTATTTAAGCCGATTGCTAATTACAGAGGTTCTAATAGTGCGGTTTGCTTGGAAGTCTATAATGATAGAAGATAGCTGTATATGTGTTGTGATGTATCGACATAAATATATATCATCAGTTTTGATCGTGTATAGTACAGGTACAGCATTGTTGCCGTTTCACTAATGGCATCAATCAATAACAATTAACAGGTCACAAAATGTTAATACAGTTGACAGTACCTTCCTTTTGTATTGGACTATCATCTATGAGCTGCTTGTTTTGTGTGGGCAACGCATGCATTGATGCATCTTACACAGCTAGCAATATAGCATTGCAGGCAGAATCTACCACTTCTATGGTACAAGTAAAGTTAATATGAGCATAAATGTTGATACCTTCCTTTCTTCACTGGACGGACTATCTTTGAGCTGCCCGTTTTGATGGGCAAAGCATTAATGCAGCAGATATACTTCATTATTTTCCTCTGCATGCCTTTCAGAATGACCCGTGCTTGACTGGCGGCTGTTACCTGAATCTTTTTCCGGTAAGTGATCGAATTTGTTATACCTAATGACAAAATCCTTGAAAATTTATTAATCTACTCATCATTCACTTATCAATCTTTAATTTGTTCCCATTGTGTTTATCAGCAAAAGGAATATGGACTGCATAAGGGGGCGACAGAAACATCCTAAGAGCGACGAAGAA
Organism: Plantago ovata; assembly: GCA_028274465.1. Taxonomy (NCBI): domain Eukaryota; kingdom Viridiplantae; phylum Streptophyta; class Magnoliopsida; order Lamiales; family Plantaginaceae; genus Plantago; species Plantago ovata. Next base: position 17,962,574 of record CM051458.1, read on the forward strand.
CAATACGAGCTTGTCCCTCAGGTAGAACAGCAGTTGTAAAGGCGCCTGCTATGCCAAAGATATACAAATGTATAACCACCCCAGGTGATGACTTACTTAGATTTGGGCCAATGTATCTCCAAGAAAAGGATACTATGGATCCCTTCAAGAAAAAGGCGTGGCGTCGTGTGAAATATATTTCATTAGCAGGAGATGGTGGGATAATCAAAGAGCAGGAAGTAGCTTCTATAAGAAAAGTCGAAGAAGAAGCAAACAAACATATGATTTAGAGATTGAAGGTCCACCTTCTGAATTCCGTATGATGATGATAAAAGACGGTTGCCTCTTTCTCCAACTTGTTTTAATGATCCTGGGAGAATCAAGAGCTGAACTCCCTAATGATCTTAAGGCAGAAGCATTTTTTGGTCGAAGCATATCAGACAAGGAGATTAAGCAGTGGATGGAAGCTATGTTCTTTGTTGGCAACCAAATCCCACATGGTGTTCTCAAGATACTGATCAAGCAAAAGTACTTCCAGGACAAAATTGCTCATGGAACCTGGGATCTGCCTACATTTGACTTGCGCAAAAGGGTATTATACAACATGGTAGCTTCTCTCGAACAGAATGTACTTCATTTCAGAAGAAACAATGAAACAGGCGAGCCTTCTGATGTGCTACATGGCCTTCAAAACATGGTTCTAGGTGCAGCCCCCAAGGATGATAAATTTGGAAAGTACGAAGGTACCTCGTTTGATCTGGAAGCCAATCACGAAGAGGCCATTGGCGATAAAGAAACAAACTTGGTAGCACCACAGAACTGAAGAAAGCTGGGATCTATGTAAAGAATTTAAAGAGTGGGGGACCTAGAAGCATCCAATTCAGACGTTTCTATTTCTACGCATATATACATTTGCCTGCCCTGCGAGTTGATGAAGATACGAGATAGTATTCAGCACTCTCAGAAGTTACGAGATGAGCAACAAACAATTGGGAAAGCATAATCATGAAGCACGATCATACATCAGTCTCATCAGCGACTTGGTTAAAACTCCACAAGATTTAAGCCTCCTTCAGAAGAAAGGGATCATCGAAGGAAGTCCTGATTATGCTGACAAGATACTGGGTGTCCTTAGAAGGCTTAATTCCAAGGATGTGACATTGACATATAAGTTTCGCAATATTAGGCGCCAAATCAGGGATTTCTCGAGTCCATTGGTTCGCTATGAGAGTGTTATCAACTTTGTCGTATTTCTTACGGTCCTGCAAAGTTTCTTTGCTTTGTTGGCCTATTTTAAGCCTCCTAATTAAGCAGCCATAGATTGAGTGAGTGAGATTTGTGTCTTTAAGATTGTTTCTCATGATCAGTTCATGATCGGTTTCGTTTTTTATTTATTTTTATTTCTGTGATGGTAATTAACAGGATTGCCAATGTTCTCTTTCCAACAATAATTGATCTCGATTATCCAGAATAAAAGTTGTAATTTATCTCATATCTGTAGTTAATAATTCATGTTCTTGAATCATAAAGTGAAGTTCTGCAAATGGGCTGTTTTCATGAAATATGGAGCCCCAGTGCTCCATAGCTCATCATCCCTCCATCATATTCATGATTAAACTTTAATTTGGGAAATTGTTGCATCAACTTTCTCTGGGTTCTCCTAAAGCTCTGCAACGCAGAGCTCCATGGGAGCTCTGTTCTCTTAGAACTTCCATGGAAGCATTCAATTTTCATTGGGGAATTTAGTGAAATCAGGTTAATCTTTATAATAACACTTGGGACTTGGGTGGAAGATTTGTAGCTACTTTTCATAATCCGAAGCCATAGAAAGATAGACATCGGTTCATACTTCCGTCTAGGGGTAACATTGTATCAATACTCTTCTTGTACCAATTTAACTAACTATAATGGGATTGCTATTAGTATTCTTACTACTATCTTTTAAGTGAAGGCAAGGAACCGTGACAATCTTTGTTAAACGTAGAAAACGTCCTAAGATTCCATAACAATGAAATATATAAGGGGCTATTACTTTTGGTACCCCTGCTATTGTTGAGTATTACAGATTAGTCCAGCTATATTTTTTATTACACGAGACTCCCTTACTAAACCAACGTAATTACATTTTAACCCACGGATTTGACTTTCTGCGCTCTAAGCCCTGGAAATGACATTTATGCCCCTGTCGGAATATCAGATTCTGAAAAATCCCAAACAGCTTACCTGCCACGTGAGGAGCACGTGAGGACCAATGTGTAATTGATTTTTATAGTTGGGTTAAATTTGAAAATACAAGATCTGACCGTTAAAAACGTATAGTAGCCGTTGGGATTTGAATATTGGCCTATTTAAACCCCTCAAAACTCCATTTTTCTTCACTTTTAACACTACAAACTCACCTATCTTTCCCTCACACTCTCTAGCCTACAGAAATTGAGATGAACTCCTCAATGAAGTCGAGTAATCTTCGTCCCGATTGCAAGAATGTAAGGTGTCGAAAGCGTACGGTGTTATGCGTTGCTAGCGATGGAAGGTTTTTCTGGAATTGTCCAACTCATGGGTTCTCTGATTGGACAAACGAGCAAGAAAGCTTTCCAACGGAGCGAAGGGAAATATTGCAACCAAAGGTGTTGTGGGAGTATGTTCCATCCGGTGGTCATTGTCGTGAAGAAGTCCAACAGAATGAAGTAAGAGAGCAAGATAAAGAAGCAGAAATGCCAAGAGGAAGAAAAGTTGAAAAGGCCAAACAGAGAGACACAGCTGCGCATTTTCATGATGAAAAATACACTGTAATAAGGCAATTAATCTGCCTAAATTTGGTGTTGTTAGCTTTGTACCTTATAGTGCAAATTATGAAGTCATTCATGTAGAGAAATATTCATTGCCAAATTCAATGTAACATGGTATTGTTTAGTGCTATTTCAATTGACTTAACCATACATAGTATCCCACATAAATCACAAAACCATGGCAAAACAGGACAACAATTTTAACAATATCCAACTCTAGAGTAAATGAAGTTCAATATCCAACTCTAGCAAAACATAACCATATCAAAATATGAAGTTCTAGTAGATGACTGACTCTACAAGTTAAGGATCCCATTCAAGCTTTAGCCTTCCCCTTTGCTTTCCTAGTGGTCTCACTCCTAGTTGCTGGTTTCTTGGCATTGCAAGAAGACTCTCCATCAGTCCTCTTTCTCTTCTTTGTGACCTGCATAGCAAGTCAAAATTTCAGCAGCAATTCAACATACATGCAGACTATCCAACTCTCATAATAATACAGACAATTCAACATACATACACAACATACATACATATAGCAGCATTACACACTGACAGATATACCAACAATACATTGCAACAATATTCATCAATTAAACATAAAATGGTTCAGTACACAAACTGGATGGAGTAACTTACAGTTGGATTAGTAGCTGGAGCATGCTTAGTTGTAGGCTTAGTAGTTGTTGTCTTCACCTTGGCTTTGCCCTTTCCTTTGTTCTTAGCCTGAAAACATACCACACATTTTAGTTAATGACATGGACATTTGTATGGCAAATATAAGAATGCATACACAAAATACATACCCCTATTGGACAAGTAGGCTTTGTATGACCTCGTTCTCCACACAAACTGCACCTCTTTTGTTTTCTTTGCAAATGCAGTGGAGTCTTTGACTTAGGAGCTTCAGAGGGATGTCTGATTCTACTTTTCTTTGGCCACCCAAGTTTCTTCTCAATTACAGGTGGAGAGAAAGTGTCCTTGGTGATATTGTTAGGCCAGAACCTGTGATCTGGGACTGGTAGTAGTGTGAAATCATAGGACCTCAAGTAGGCCTCTTTTGTGTGATTCCAACTAACATATTTCTCTGCTTCTTCCCTGTTGTGAGTAATGGCCACCCAGGCATGTCTACAAGGGATCCCAGTTATGTCCCATCTGTTACAGTTGCAACTCCTAGTTTCCATGTTCACACAGAATGTGAAGCTGTAGTCTTCTATCTCAAATATTGGCCCAGCTTCTGACTTTAAGACAACCCTCCTAGATGCTTCAAAGTTTTCATTCAACTTTGTCAACACTTTTGGCATCAGACTAGTGGAACATTTCTCACCAAGTTTCTTCCTAAGCACAACTCTCCTCATAACCTGTCCTCTAAGGTCCTATACACATAACATATACAGAACATGCATTAAACACTCAAATACACTAGCATACACAGACAAATAAAAGATGGAAGGGATGAGTTGTTACCTCCAACAAGTTGAGGATAGAATAGACCCTCAGTGGTAGCACCCAAGAATTGAAGCATTCACTAAGATTGTTAGTGCAATGATCAATCTTGGGTGTTGGATCAAATGAATGTCTAGCCCATTATGTTAGAGGAATGTTATCCAAGCAAGAAAATGCCTCCTCACTTATCTGCCTTATCTTAGCCATTGCTTTGTTGTGCCCATAAGCTGTGTAAGAAGTTGCAGCTTGCCAATAGAATTTCCTAAGGAGAATGCTGCCCCATTTGAGCTTGAAATTGTCGTATATATGTTTTTCACACCTCCTATTGTAGACATTTGGTGCATTCTCATCAATCACAGACACCAATCCCTAAACAAATAGCAAACCAGACATTAGAAAGTAAACATTGCCTACAAATGTTAGAGCATTAAAAGTAAATAAAGTCTACAAGTAACAACAAACCTTGCATCTGTCGGCCATAAAATGCCAATGCTTCTCAGAATCCCAAGGTCCCACAAACATCTCTAGGCAATGTAAGAAGAATTCCCAAGAGTCTTTGCATTCTGACTCCACTACAGCCCAGGCAAGTGGATATAAGCCATAGTTGGCATCAGTAGACACTGCACTGAGAAGCACACCCCCATACTTGCCTTTCAAGTGGCAACTGTCAAAGAATAGAAAGGGAGAGCACCCTCCTAAAAAGCCCTTCTTCAAGCCATCCAATCCACAGAAGATCCTCTTAAACAATGGTGGCCTCTCTATGTCAGGAGTTACATCTAATTCACAGATGGAGCCTGGATTACTTCTTATCACCATCTCCCTATATTTAGGGATCAGTCTGAAACCCTCTTCAGGGTTGCCACCCATGATTAACATGGCCTTCTCTCTGCCTCTTCAGACTTTCATATATGGTACCTGAACTCCTATCTTTTTTTTGACCCACCTCTCTAACTTCTTGGCAGACTGGTTTGGGTGCTCCTTTAGTTGAACAACAAACTTCTTGGCTAGCCAGTTTGAATCAGCTTCCCTGGGATCCACCCTTCTGACACATCTATGAGTTGGCTCATATTTCTTGATCATCAAGGTTTCTTCATCATCAAGTGAACTGGCATGAATATACCATGGGCATCCTTTCCTCTTTGCAGCACAATGGGCAGTATATCTGAAAGTTAAACAAGTCAACAAGGAGATAAATAGAGTTAAACAAGCAAACAAGTAGTAAATGATATTGAAAGCATTGAAACTGAAACTATAAATAGAGTTCCATACCTGGTCTTCTCATTCTTTTGCATTGCTAATGTGAAGCCTCTCTTTAACACAAAGTCTTTCATTCTAGTCCTCAGGTCAGCTACACAGGTGAACAACTACCCCACCTTAAAATCATCACCATCCCATTCAGTGTTGTTCTCCTCAAATTCATCCCCTACAAATCCAGTCTCATCTACCAAAACCTCCTCACTCAGATAACCAATATCCTCATTCTCACCTTTCTTATCCACTACTGGATCCTGAACAAGTTCAGGCTTCTCATTTTGGACACCAGATGGCCCAGCCTCATCCTCATTCTCAGTATCTTCATCAGAATCACTCCCCTCATCCTTCTAAAACCCCACAACAATATCCTCCTCTTCATCACCAACATCATGAGGAGGTGAGAATTCCCAGTCAATACACTTATCTTCATCATCTAGCAAATCTATCAAAGCAGCATTTTCATCTATCACATCATCTTCACTCTCTGTTTCTAACATGTCACCACCAGCATACAAATCATCTTCACTTTCTGAATCCACCATATCACCACCAGCATACAAGTCATCTTCACTATCATCCTCTGACCCCTCAGAATCATCCTTCCAATCCTCAACCTTACCATCTTCTACAGGCTCCTCCATCTTACCATCTCCCACAATCTCATCCATCATACTATCTCCCACAATTTCAGGTGCAGAATCATTAGGCAATACAGGTTCTGTAACTGTATAACCTGCATGCTTTAAGTCACTCAACAATTCATCCCTAGACACAGGTATGTTCATGTCCATGACAGTCTTAAGTAGGCCCTCAAAGTCAACAATCTCATCAGGATCATTCTCATCAGGATCATTGGTTGTGTTTAGCTTGACTGGAGTGGGAGTAGTGAATTGAGGAATGTATGGAGACTGGTTTGGTTGTGGTTCAGGTGATTTAGGAGACATGTGCATAGGAGACTGGATTGGTTCATCTGGCTCAGGTTGAGTAGCTTGTGTTTGGGGGGGGGGAAATTCATCGTCACACAAATCTATGACATCTGCTGCAGATTTAGGGAAGTGTTTAGGGAGATTCACAGGTTTTGGTTTGCAACTCCTCCTCCTAAACAACCTCTTCCTAGCTGGAGGTGGATCATTATTCAAAGGACCATCTAAATTCTCACCATAAGTTGTATCAAAATCATTCCAAGGACCAGGCTTTTTTTTCTTTTCCTTAGCACCCTTAGGTGTGTGCTTAGCCAGAGGTATAACATCATCTAGATACAAATGTAGTTCTATTTCCTTAGTTTTCATATTACCATCAAACATCATCTTAACTGAACCATCACTAAGTACTTCAACTTGGTCCCATCCTCACATTCCGCAATCATATTAAAAAACAGAGTGCCCTCATGTTCTATTAAAGCTAGAATTTGCTCATTCACATCTTCAAGGAGTTGAGCGTGTGAGTACTGTTGGGGTTGATGTCGGCCAGAACAACATTCAGGTCACCAAAACGCACCCGGATATCAAATTTCGTCGTACCATGATTCCAAACACAGCTACAATGTAGAACCCAACCTGGAATTAAAGAAAAAAAATTTGAAAAATGCTTGAAAAAAACCCTAGCTCGATAATGCAGTAAATTTCAGGCCATTCCTACCAACCCAGAACAAAAATACGCTACATTACAACACTAAACAACACGATTTAACAGAAAAAATAGGAAAATTCCGGGTCAGTCACTTACCGGCTTAAAAAAACATCGTTTCTGCTAGTCGGACTCTGTAGATTCGTCGAAATGGATAGTGAGTGGGTAAAAGACGACGACGAGCCCGTTTCTTCAATCAATTTGGTCGATTATGGCTGGTAATTGGGCTAGGAAGGAAGACGTATTATGGACGGGTGAAGAACAGGTCGCGGGACAAGGGTTTCGAATTTGGGAGAAATAAATGTGTCTTAATTTGATGTTTTAAGTATTTAATTTGTCCACAATACTTTTTCCCTTAAGGCCGTGTGTGGTTTCGCATAAATCAGAAAAGCCAAGTGACCGGAGTCAACACTGGAGGTCCGGCTGGACTAAAATGTAATTCTCCGCTAATGTTGGACTAGGATGAAAAGTGAGTGTTTAGTGAGGGTGGTAGACGTAAATTTGTCAATATATAATGCATAGAGACTAGTTGGTCGTTGGACGAAGTTTACCACCCATAGCCACTACAAGAAAACAACCATTTACCAACGGAATAGTAGCTACGGACGGTATCCGTCGCTAAATAGCGACGGATCGCTACCATTAGCGACGGATAAGGACGAATTGCGCTCTAAGCTCAGTTCGTCATTGGAAAGAGTCAATCCGGCATCAACGTAGCGACGGATTAGCTCTATCCGTCTGATGAATGTGTATTTTACACTTTCATTCGAGTCTTTTTCACCTATTTTAGCTATCCTCTATGTTAATTTAGCTATATTTTAGTACATGTTATTAGAATAGTGTCACGTTTCCCTTTAGATTTTATTTTACAGGTTTTTGTTGAAATTCGGGGATTTCTGGGCAATTATATTGAAGTTGACAAGGAATTGGTGTTCCAGAAGCCTATTTGGAGTATCTGAAGGTTTCCGGATAGGATTTGGAGTCTAGGGGTCGAATCTGGAGGTTAGAAGGCCACTAGAAGTCTGAAACCAAGTCCAAAAAGGTGAAGAAATCCAAATCCGCGTCGAAAACGCGGAAATTCCGTGAAAAAGCCGTGGGGCGAACCGCCCCGGAGTTTTTTCGGGCCTATATATAGTGTTCAGTTTTCTCTCCGAAAATCATATCTTTCCAGACCTACTTTCTCACCTCTCTCTATAGTTTTAGGTAGGAACTTCCCGGGGCCTGTCCTGTGAGTTCCATAGTTTAGGGGATACTTTTTCATAGCAGTTTGGAGCTCGTAGGATCGCAATCACCCGGAGATTGACAACCTTCGGTAACTTTGTATCTAATAGTTTTATTCTACTTATTTTATTTATCTTTCAATATGTTTTCTTCTATGATTTCTGTTGATTGCATGCATAATATGAGTAGCTAAACTTATCATTGGTGGTAGTATGTGAATTCTTAGCGAGGGAAGATAATCATGCTAATGGCTATATCGCGCATTATACTCCGTGTCATTGATTTATTTCGTTGATCAGTTGTAACCAAAATTCTCGTATGTTGTATTGATTATTATGCACAATTGGACACTAGTCGACTATCAGACCAATTATCTTCGTAGTGTTGAATAATTACGGAACACATTAGGACAACCGAGATTGACTAGTCAGACCAGATTATCTTCGTAGTGCTTAATACTTGCAACAGGACACTAGATTGATTCAAAGATCTCTATGCAAGACAGAGGAATTTATGCATGATTATCGACCCATTATGCTAAGAAGGACCATACTATCACCAATCTCCATTATCTGCTAGAAACCCCTCTGCTATCTGTTTGCTGTTTTTATATTCTAAATTAGATTTGATAAAGCTAGTTATAGTCCTGAGAGAACGACACTCGAGTCATTCTACTGCTACACTACAGTTTTCGTGGTAGTGGTGGATTGCCTTTGGCTAAATAACAAATTTATTTGATTGACCTTGAAACGTTCATCAAATTGGCGCCGCTGCCGGGGACTATACTCCTTTTTTCTGTTTAATTTGTTTATATTTACAGCTTTAGGTTCCTAATTCTATTATTTTTAGTTTTCCTTTTTAATCTCTCTCTGATACTGTTTTCCTAGTCTTTTTCTAATCACCTTTCCTAGTCTGTATCAGATTGTGTATGCCGCATACACGTTCTGCAGGAACACCGCTTGCTGATTCAATTGCTGAGATCGACAGAGTCTACCACCAAAGAAGGCGACTACTTGAAAGGCGCGCACTAGAGGAAATAGAGGAAACCGATTTCTCTGAATCTCTACTCGGAAATCGACGGAATGGCAGAAGTGATGATGTCGTTTTTCACCAATTAAATTTGTTTTAAAAGCCTAAGAACACTTATCACTACACAAACCAGAGTGCAATGGCAAGTTGTCCCCGAGTGTCGTTCTCTCGGGACCTAACGTGGCTTTGCTTGAGGTTTTTGCAAGTAATTTCAGTCAACGAGTTCAAATGTTGATAGAATCGTTCCCTTCGAACAATAGCAACGAGAAATCAGATTGTTGTAAACAAGTTTGGAAAACGGTTGGTGGTAGAAATCAAATACACATGCATGGGTTACGTATATGCTCACAAGTTCAGTGCGTAGAACCTTCGATCAAGTCTGCTAAGCAACTCGTCTAGGCAAATTTAAGACACACATCATGAAAGATCACTATCAATACTTTAGAGGTGTTTGTCACCAACACCATTTATCTAGCATGCTGCAAATCTCTAACATACAATCTTATAGCTTTCATTGACCAAGAGTTTGTCACTATACTCAATTCGAATATATTTTATAGGCAACTAAGAATCATATGAAGGGATTTGCAGCAAGATTGAATCACAATCTCATGTAATCATAAACATAACCCATAGCATGCATATTCTACATTCTACCACCAACACAAAAGATTTAGCTACTCATATTCATCAACATAGACATCAATTCATATGATAATAATCAGAATACATCATATCAAACTACAAGACAAGAGAGTGATACAAGTTACCACCAAAGCTCTCACTAATCGGTGGAAATCAAAGAAAACCTCTCCGTAGATGATTACAAAGGATGAATCCCAATCAAAACCTTGAATCCCAAGCTAAAATACAAAGTAATCTGAATATTCTCTGAGTTTTGGGGCTTAGGAGCTCTCCAAAACCAAGTTACAGTTCAAAAGATATTCAAAAAATGATCAAAGATCAGATCTAAGAAGGAAAATCCGAAAACGTAACCGCTGCCAAGCGGACCGCTTGGAGAAGCCAAGCGGACCGCTTGGAAAGCGAAGCGGACCGCTTGGAAAGCGAAGCGCTTGGAGTGAAGCGCTTCGCTTGGCTTCTGTGTCCAAGCTCCTGGAAATTGAAGCGAAGCGCTTCACTATTCCAGGCGCTTAGCTTGGCTCCTGGGCAGATTTTTGTCTTCAAACTCAATCTTTTTGCCCTCGCATGGCCCTCGGGTGCCTTGGACTCATCCTTCTCGATGCTTATTGATGCTCAAACACCTACGAACAAGCCACGGAGATTGGGGAACTTCAACGGGGTCATCTTTTCCATCAAAAAGGCTCGTTTTTAGCTCCAAAAACGCCGTTTCGTACCTAAGTGCCTGAAAATGCAGAAAACACAAAACGTGACACAATTCTACAAAACTAACCAAAAAACAAGGCTAAAAGATAGCAAAAGAAGGTGAAAAAGACAAGATGAACGCGTCAAAATACGTTCATCAAACTCCCCAAACCAAACCTTTGCTTGTCCTCAAGCAACAAACTAACCTAAATGCAACACAAAAGGAGTCTCATGCCAAGTAAAGTGAACTAATCTATTGAATCTACAAGATGCTTATGAACAAGACCAAATGAGCATGACATGCAAATAGGTTGAAGTATGCCTCGATTTCGAATATACACATTCTCAAGTGCACTTGGTTAAACAAAGGAGTCTCTCGTAACATCTTCTACCTGGACCTGGTCAGTGACGACACAATGATGCATGTTATCATACTACAATTGCCCCGTGCCTATGAAACCGAGGACTTACTTCTGTTCACCAAGTGAGACTTTTCCTCAAGAGAGGGCGAACCAATACTGGCTCTCATCAAATGAAGGAGGGTTCCCTTAGAAAGATAACACTCCCCTATTCTACCCAGACTCTTGAGAATGAGCCTCTTTCAACCACTTCTCGAATAGCAAGACGAGGGTGGTCAAGAACAGGCCTTGGACAAAGGCGACACGAAACAAAAGATAGAATTTACAACTTGATAACTTCACAAGAACAAAATATTTACATGACACTTGACACTTTACTAGACTGCTTTTGGCTTGCAACGACCCTTCTTTTGCTTTAGGGCCTTATTCTTTATTTTCTTTCTTCCCCTTTTTTATTTTCATTTCTCTTTTCTTTTCTTCTTTTCTTTTTCTCTTTTTTTTTTCTTTTCTTTTTTTTCTCTTTCTTTTTTTTTATAGGGGCAAGCAGCAGTACTATGTGTCAAAAACACCTCCCCAAACCTATTCGAGAGAATAGGTTCGAATAGGTTTCAGCACAAAGACGAAAAGGAAAAAGGAAAGACTCTTTACAAAGACACCTCCCAAACCTATTCGAAAGAATAGGTTGGGACACAAAACAAAAGGAAAAAGAAAAAGGAAACTTTACAATGACTCAAAGACGAAAGACAAGATCAACGAAGCAACCCCCTCCCCAAACCTATTCGATAGAATAGGTTTAATACAAGGAATCGCGCACCTCACACTACCTCCTTCCTAGGCATTTGGCCATCTCGAATCGAGGTGAAGAACTTTTCGCCTCTTACGTACATAATTACACGGGTTACAACCATAGACTCTAACATGCATCATTTCATAAGGCCATCGATGTGACAAACCAAGCGAGACAAGCCTCAAACTACTTGCAAAGTGATGCAACATATGATCAATGGTCATAAACACTTAGTCTACTCAATAAAAAGTTCAAAAGACTTGGCAATAAACTCCACACACAACAACGTGCAACAACTAATCTAAGGATGATATGCATGCAAAAATTGAAAAAACACGACAAATCACATGAACTTGAGTGTAAAATCAGGCATGTACGAACCACACAAGCATATAGTACTGAAAATCCAATACCCCTCCCCAAACCTAAACTTTTGCTCGTCCTCGAGCAAAGAAAAAGTTGAAAAAAGGAAAATTGGATTGAAAGTACACTTCCCTGAGATAAGGTTCGTGTCCAATCTCCTATATATGAGTAGTACCTGAAAGGACTCAAGAAACAAGTGAAAACGGGTGCGCAAAGTGAGAAGAATGGAAAAACGAGGAAAATCTGGGTTCAGGGTCCAAGCGGGGCGCTTGGGAGGCTCCAGCGCTCCACTTGAATTTCCAGGAAGTGCAAAACTCCTGAATTTGAAGCGGACCGCTTGGCCCTCCAGCGCTCGCTTGCCCCTGTTTCCAGATTTTCGATGTTTTTCCTCTCTTAATCACCTAAGGCACCAAGACAAAAACTAAACTAAACTAATCACGACAAAAGGCACACAGGCCACAACTACAAAAGCAAATAAAAGAGTACAAGAGTCAAAAGTCATAGCATCATTCAACAAATCAAATTAAAAGAGTTTCAACCAACAATAGTAAACGAGCCAAAATAACGATAATATACAAATACTACCGATAAATGTGGCCCCTGTCGGCTGTGTCTCTAGGGGTCGTAGGGGTGTTAGGAAAGTCACTCCCACTACCACCGTCTGATCATGGAAAGGGTACCCCGGAATTCAGCGAGCTAAGGCATCATAGCGTTCATCGTCCTCCTGGTGGGCTCTCCAACGCCTAGTGTCCTCTGCTCGAGCGGCTCCAACGCTGATCTACTCGCCCCTGGTTAATCATCCCAACGCAGCTCCTCCATCACAACGGAAGTCCTCCCACCTCTTGACTTCGCGCTCCTCAAATCCCCGGAATTGGGTTCGACTGAGCCTCCAACATGGTGGTTTGGAAGCTACCAAACTGATCGACCAAGATCTGGTTGATCCCTGAGAAGTCGAAGCTTCCTTGTCCGGCCGTAGGCGGAGGTGGAGGAGGTGTCACATGGCGCGTAACCCTCGGTGCATAGGTTTCCTTGCTGAGTGCACCAACCCCGTGCATCTCATTGTACGTATCAATGTGATGGACTTCTTCGGGCTTCTGCAGCACGAGGTCGGGAACTCCGACCTCCTTGCACATGGCCGTGATCAAGTTTCCAAAGGCAAGCTTCCGGTTGGCATTACGGCGGCGCTTGAATTCCTCGAAGCTGAAGACGCCAGGAGTGAGAGGCAAATCATGCAAGAGAGCATGGACTAGGACTCCGTAATAGGACTGAACCTCGGAATCATGTGTGCTAGGGATCAGATTGGCTTGAACGAACTTCAGCATCATCCTTGCCTCGAAGGTGAGATCGTTGTGGCGTAAAATCCGGGTGGCTCATCAGGCAATTCATAATCGTCCACGGTAATGCCATTCCGGACCTCCATGGGGTAGTGATCGGACTCCCTGTCGTAGACATAGAGCTCCGCTGGATCAAATCTCTCGTGGATTTCAGGCCGCGCGGTTGGATCCGCGTCAGTGGCCTATCCAATCGCATGATGAAGCTAGTGATGCTCAAAGGAGTAAACTCGACCCCAACACGCGGACGGGAACCTCACCGGTCTGTTCATTGTAGTCTGTGAAGGCAATGTTAGGTCCTCCACTACTGCTTGGTCCCAGTTTGGCATGAACCTCGCCATAGTACTTCCAGCTCGCTCAGTAATGAGCTTGTTGAGCTCTCTGCGCCCTCCAACGCGCTCTCCCCAGATGTGAAGCGAATGCGCCTCTCGGAAATGTATGTGCTTTTTGTGGGCATGGAAATTCGCTTCGAATTGCCTTACCCTCCCCGATTGGCGATACTCGGGTGTGTGGCGTTTGTTGGGCACTCGATGGGGTCCCTTCTCCCTTGACCTCTTGGCTCTTCTTGATGCCTTGTACCTAGAAGAATCTTGTTAGATCACTTCGAGAAACAATGGACTTAGACTCTTATACTACTACCAAACAATCTACTTCTACTCTAAGACAAGTATACGTTCTTCGTTTAAAACGGTCATAACCAACAAGTCGACTCTTAGACGTCAAAACTCACTCAAGTAATGTCATGGAGTTTGAAAGCTTGCTAAAGTTCATATGAACAAATCGAGAAGTTTTAACACTTCGTTACATAATCCATACGAATCTAAACCAAGCAAACAAACTCTCCAATTAAATTACCCAACCAATCCAACACATTCTCATGCAATCACAACATCACCAAATCATATCATAACTCAAATTCAAGGCTAATAATCATCAAACAATTACATAGCAAATTCGAATCACAACAAACTCAAATTCAAGGCTAACAATCATCAACATTACATAGCAAAAATTCGAATCACTAGAGTTCATCATAATCAAGAGAGCCAAAATTCGAATTTAGTGATCATACATCAGTAAGAAACATGCCAATAATCATTATCAAACTCTAATTCACCAACCAAACAATTTGAACCTAATTAAGCTAAATTATAAATCCCAAAATTCAAGAAATTTAGGGTTCATGAGATTGTACCTTTGATTCCTTGTTATGGATTTTCAAACTGAAATTGATCGTTTTAAATGATAGAGGATGGTGATGGGCTTTGTAAAATGCACACAAGATTGCAGAATTGATGGAGAATTCGAGAGAGATTGAGATTTTTGGGTGCAAAATCGGCAAAGGAGTGGAAGAAAATGAATGGGAGGCTTTGCAATCTCAAGTGCCCCGCTTGCTTCCTTAAAGAAAGACAAGCGAAAGCTGCTTGGGTGTCCCAAGCGAAGCGCTTATGGCAAGCGTCCGCTTGGGCACTCCCAGCGCTCCACTTGGATTCCAGTAGGAATTCTCATTCTACTGGAAATTCAAGTCGGACCGCTTGGGCGAGCCAAGCGCTTCGCTTGGATTTCCAGTAAGAGGATTCTTACTGGAAATCCAAGCGGACCGCTTGGGCTGTCCAACGGTT
>CM051458.1:17977796-18019977 GCA_028274465.1 Plantago ovata
GCAACCCGAGATCTGGAGATCAAGAACCACGCATTCCAACAACTTCCGAGGTTCTATGGCTTATCAAGGGAAGATGTGATGGGGTACTTGCACGATATCGATGATTTCGTCAACCAACTCCCACGACCCGGAGCTGACATAACAACGGATGAGTTGAGGATGAAGGTTTTTGCTATGGGACTGGCGACAGAGCCAAGTCATGGCTGAGTTCTCCACGCCGGCTCACTGGACACTTGGGAAAGGTTTTTTCAGCCTTTCATGGAGAAATACTTCCCTCACACCTTGACTACCGCGCTAAGGCGCAGATCACTGGATTCAAGCAGGACTATGATGAGACCATCTACACCGCGTTCGAAGGTTCCAAGATCTCACGAACAAGTTCCCTCACCATGGTTTTGAACTTTCCGACCTAGTCCAACACTTCTACAATGGACTAACCTTCGAGAACCAACAAGTGGTGGATTCCAATGCCGAGGCAATATTTGGGAGGAAACCGCAGAAGCGTCTGGGCTGTTTTCGAAAGGCTTGCTAAGGGTTCGCAGTTCAAGGACCCGAGAGCAATGGTTAGGAGAGGTGGACCTGAAGCTCCACCGACTCAAGAAGCCCCTATGTACAGGGGGAATGGGGATCAATTCGAGTGCTTTACCAACGAATTGAAGCAAGTCCTCAAGAGCGCCACCGGAACAACTGTTTCGAACGAAGTATGCCGAATATGCAAGAACTATGGGCATGAGGCTCATATGTGTAGATCGGAGCTGGAATACGATGATGGCAACTGGGCTCGAGAAGGCGAAGAAGAAGCCTTTGCTTCGGAGTTTGGTACTCAAGAAGTTAGCTACGGACAAGACGGTAGGAATCCTCGAGGTGGATTTTGGAGAAGGGGATTCCGAAACAATCAAGGATATGCACCGGCTAACAAAACTTATGGCCCTAACCAAGACCGTAGTAGGCTAAACTATGGTAATGATCACTGCGAAAACCCCGCTCCAAAAGAGCCACCGAAGTCGAAATCGGCTCAACTGATGGAGAACTTGCAAAGGATGGTTGATCACACACAGAGTTTTCTCAAACGTTATGAAGAAGATTCCGAGAAGACTAGGGCAAGGCTCGATAAGTTGGAAGAAAGCACTAGGCTTGCCCATCAAAAGATGCAAGAGTTGATCGACCGAGGAGCAAGTAGGGAGCAAGGCAAACTGCCCAGCAACACTGAGAAGTCATTGTCCATTAACTTAGTGGGTGATCTACCTGTTGAAATCACCATCAAGAAGGTTGCTAAATGCGATAGTTGCAAGAGGGAACTGCCCCCACAAGCTGAAGAAGAAGAAAAGGACCTTGGTACTAACAAGAGTGAAGAGGAGCAAGAGGATCCCGAGCCACTCCCTCAAAGTTTCAATGTTAAGGTCGGGATTGGGGAGCTTGAAGATGTCCGAGCCACACTAGACACAGGATCCTACTCTAATGTGCTCCCTTTGAATGTTTCCGAGAAGAGTAACCTTGGAGAACTAACTGTGCATAAGGCTATTGTGCAACTGGCAGATGGATCCCTTGTGAACCCGAAGGCGTTGTGAAGAATGTATTAGTCAAAATTGGTGAAGCCTCTGCCTACATCGATTTTGTAATTATGCCAGCATCAGCACCAGGAACGGGGGATGTCATACTCTTAGGACGAACATTCTTGACTAAGCTACGCTCCATAATGGACATCTACCAAAGGACTTGCACTATTGAAGTGGATGGCAAGCAACATGTTTTGCAAGCCATATCCGATCCACCTGATCCACCCGATACTTCTAACACTATTGATTACATTGGTCTTAATGTCTATGTTCACTCTTATTCACAGGATCAAAGCAAGGGAAGGAGACTCATGAAGGAGAAGTCTACTACCCTCAGAAGGAAAAGATAGGCGAAGACAGGAGTCGAGTCAGAGACTTTAAACAATGGCGCTATCCGGGAGGCAACCCGGGGTTTTTATCGCTTTCTTTACCGCTTTATTGCATGCATTCATACTTGAACAATTTTCTTTTCATATGTGAATTTGTTTGGTTCTGTGTCGTATGTGCTTATGTTGTGTTCGATTGCGACTTTTCGAGTGATTTTTTGAGGAAAATGATTTTTCGGGGACTAAAAACCGCATTTTTATTTCAAAAAACGTTCGTCTCCCACCTAAAAGTGGGGGGTGAATCGCCCCACGACCAGAGCGCGCGCGCGCGCTCTGGGCGCGGGGGCGGTTCGCCCCGCACGGGGCGGTCCGCCCCAGGTGTGGGGCGAACCGCCCCACACCACCAGATTTCTAAAAAACGGGGGTTTCTTCCCAAACCCCCCATTTTCCTCCATTTTCATCTTCCAAACTCCAAAATTTCCTCCATATTCAAAATAACTTCAAATCTTCATAACTTCTTCATCTCTCCATCATTTTGTGTGTTCTTTAGCTTCATTCGAAGCCCGTTACGTGCTCTATCATTTTATCCGAACAAATTTCTTCCTAGCTCATTCAATTTCCGGATTTGAGGTATTATCACATGAACCCTAATTTTTACAATTTGAGGATTTTTTGATTTATGCTTCAATTAGGCTTGTATGATGTATGGGTTGATGATTTATGTGATTAGATTCGTATTTCATTGTCAATTACATGTTCAATTAGGCTTGGTTTGATGATTTGAGATTTTTGCTAATTAGATGATATATGTCTTGTTAGGGAAATGTCTCTCTTACTTTCATTCCATGTTTAAACATGTGTTTATTGATATGAAATTGATGGATGTATTGGTAGAATGCATGATTGATGAGATTGAGGAATTATGCTAGATTTTGATTTTTATGGTATGGATTGAACCTTGTGATTCAAGGCATTTGTTGTTAGCAAGAGCATAATGTGATATGTTATTGTATTAGTTACATTGATATGTTGCGTAATGAATTAGCTAGACTAGGTTTGGGTTTTTGAGGAGTTGGATTTTTGAGAATTTTACTCATTTGTTCACTCGTATATTTACATTTGCATAGGTCTGTTTTGCATCGTACAAAATACTAACTGCTGTTTGTAGGAATCATGGCACCGAGGACAAGGAGAGCCGGCTCTAGCAAAAAGGGAAGGGAGTGGCATCAAGCTCCCAACCATCTCACGATTTGTACGAGTTGTCTGCCGCTGCGATAGAGGTGCGACAAAGGCTAGAGGCGGAGATAGCCGAAGGAGGGAGGTCGATCATCCTAGATAGGAGGATTGACATTCCTGAGTCCGCGGCGGATAAAGTGGGATATAGGACGCTGTCACGTTTGGGGTCACAAAGGAATTGGACATGGTACAGTTCCAATAGGTTCAAAGGGTACGACGAGAGCCTCCTCCGAGATTTCTACACTGGATACACAGATCTCGACGAGAAGAATGGGGTGCTAGTCCGAGGCCTGATTATACCATGGGACCCAGAGCACATTTCTTCCTTCATCCATTTCGGGAACCTAGAATTCACAGAGAGCGACCACGCCTACTCGTATTCGAGGATCACTAGGGGGATAGGGAGACACATCACCGACGTGATCTGCAACAGGGAATACCGATATCCGGAAGTTGGGGAAGCACCTGGACGGATCAGTTATAGAGACCTTAGCATCGAAGCTAAGGTGATAATGAAATTTTGCATCTCCGACTTGATTCCGAGGAAGAATGACACATGGATTCAGCCCTATTACGCCGAGCTCCTCTACTGTCTCATATACGGACATCAGATTGACATTGGGCACATTATGTACGAGGAGTACGAGCGCCACTGGGAAAAGAAGAGGAAGTCTTTCATCTTCCCGAGCTTCATCACAGCCTACTGCATATATCATGGGGTCGATGATATTGAGGAGGGGGATTGCGAGGTCGCTGCCCTTTCACCCTCAACCATTGAGGTACAACTCAACAGGTATCAGTTGAGGAACCCCACAGCAGCCGCTGCTGATGTAGGAGCACCATTCCAGCCAAATGATTCCGATCATGAGGATGCTATGGAGGCCGATGTTGGCGAAGCCCCTATCCCAGATATTCCTTTTGTCCATCATGCACCGCAGGCACCAGCTGGAGCACCACAGGGGTCTGGAGGATTTGACTTCTCCGAATTCCGTACCTACCTCGACAGCCGTTTCAATAGAATTGATGCCAACAACGCGGCCATGCGACAGGACATCGACAGGCACATTGTCCAGCACAACCGCGATTAGGAGATATTCGAGGAGCATCGCCGAGAGGATAGGCAGCACATGTGGGAGCAGCAACAGCTTATCCAGCAACAACAGGAAGCTCTACGACAGTCCAATGAGCTCATGAATGACATGTGGAGTGACTTTTATGGGGACTATCATCCCGATGATTAGTCCTTCCACATGTCCACTCTCAGCCGACCGAGGCCAAACCCTTCGGTAACATCTAGTATCACTTCTTATTACTCATTCTCTTTTGCTAGGGGCTAGCTTAAGAATCATAAGGGGGATGGGATGTGAACCATGATGTTAAGTATTATTTGGCTTTGTGTTGATTAGTATCTTGTTCTTTGCTTGCATTTGCATCTGCACGTTTACTGCTTTCATAGGATAGTTTTGCATGTTTTATATGGAGTTTATTGCCGAATTTTTTGAACTTTTTTATTGGGAAGATCAGCTAACTATGCCATTAATCGTATGCTTCATCTCTATGAATTTATTTGAGGTTTTTCTCGCTTGGCTTGTCACATTTATGTATTGCACTTAGTTGAGCTAGGTAGTCTCGACATCACTTAGTGGTGTTTTCTCTACTGCGGTTCACGAAGGCCTTTATAATAGGATTATGCATGTTAGGGTCTTATGGTTGTTTTCCCGAGTAATTATGTACCTAAGAGGCAACAAGTCTTCACTATGCTTTAAGATTGCTAAATGCCCAGGAAGGAGGTAGTGTGAGGTTGTGTGATCCTTTGTTTATAACCTATTCTTCCGAATAGGTTTGGGGAGGGGGTTACACCATCATTAGACTTGTTTCTGTTTTTCATTTTCGTATCGTAAGTTTATTTTTCCTTTTTCCGTAAATTTTGTACTCCAACCTGTTCTTTCGAATAGGTTTGGGGAAGTCGTGTGAGTCTTTTTGTTTCTCTCTTTGTTATGCTACTGCTGGCTAGAAGAAAATCGAACAAAAAAAGAAAGAAAACTTCCAGGAAAAAAGAGAAAAAGAAAAAAGAATCTGGAAAGAAAAAAAAAAAGAAAAAAGAAAAGACCCCAAAAAAGCAAAGAAGGGTCCAAAAAAAAGAAAGCCAAATAGCAGTTTAGCAAAGTGTTGAGTCTTTTCCATTTTTGTGATGTTCGTAATCGTGTTTTTTTATCTTTTATCTTTTTTGTCTTGAGTGTCATCTGTTCTAGACCACCCTCGTCCTGCCATTCAGGAAGTGGTGAATAGCTTAAGACTTTACTTGAGAGATGGGTAGAATAGGGGAGAGTTATCTTTTATAGGGAACCCTCCTTCGTTTGATGAGAGCCACTACTGGTTCGACCTCTTTTGAGGGAAAGTCTTAACATGGTGGAACAGCAGTAAGTCCTCAGTTTCATAGGCACGGGGCAACCATTCGTATCTTAGCATGCTTCATTACGTCGTCACTGATTAGGTCCAGGTAGAGAATGTTACGAGAGACTATCTTGTCTTGACATAAGTTCTTATGTGGATGTGTATAAGTCAATCGAGGTATTCTTCAACCTATATTCATGCTTTGATTCATATGGTTTTTGTTCATATGTTATTTGGTAGATTCAGTAGATTAGTTCATTTTATTTGGCATGAAACTCCATTTTGTGTCTTGCATGTTTTTTGTATTAGAGTCTAGCTTAGTTGCTTGAGGACAAGCAAAGGTTCGGTTTGGGGAGTTAGATGAATGTGTATTTTACACTTTCATTCGAGTCTTTTTCACCTATTTTAGCTATCATCTATGTTAATTTAGCTATATTTTAGTACATGTTATTAGAATAGTGTCACGTTTCCCTTTAGATTTTATTTTACAGGTTTTGGTTGAAATTTGGGGATTTCCGGGCAATTATATTGAAGTTGACAAGGAATTGGTGTTCCATAAGCCTATTTGGAGTATCTAAAGGTTTCCGGATAGGATTTGGAGTCTAGGGGTCGAATCTGCAGGTTAGAAGGCCACTAGAAGTCTGAAACCGAGTCCGAAAAGGTGAAGAAATCCAAATCCGCGTCGAAAACGCGGAAGTTCCGCGAAAAAGCCGTGGGGCGAACCGCCGCAGCATGGGGCGAACCGCCCCGGAGTTTTTTCGGGCCTATATATAGTGCTCAGTTTCTCTCCGAAAATCATATCTTTCCAGACCTACTTTCTCACCTCTCTCTATAGTTTTAGGTAGGAACTTCCCGGGGCTTGTCCTGGGAGTTCCATAGCTTAGGGGATACTTTTTCATAGCAGTTTGGAGCTCGTAGGATCGCAATCATCCGGAGATTGACAACCTTCGGTAACTTTGTATCTTACAGTTTTATTCTACTTATTTTATTTATCTTTCAATATGTTTTCTTCTATGATTTCGCTTGATTGCATGCATAATATGAGTAGCTAAACTTATCATTGGTGGTAGTATGTGAATTCTTAGCGAGGGAAGATAATCATGCTAATGGTTATATCGCGCATTATACTCCGTGTCATTGCTTTATTTCGTTGATCAGTTGTAACCAAAATTCTCGTATGTTGTATTGATTATTACGCACAATTGGACACTAGTCGACCATCAGACCAATTATCTTCGTAGTGTTGAATAATTACGGAACACATTAGGACAACCGAGATTGACTAGTCAGACCATATTATCTTCGTAGTGCTTAATACTTGCAACAGGACACTAGATTGATTCAAAGATCTCTATGCAAGACCGAGGAATTTATGCATGATTATCGACCCATTATGCTAAGAAGGACCATACTATCACCAATCTCCATTATCTGCTAGAAACCCCTCTGCTATCTGTTTGCTGTTTTTATATTCTAAATTAGATTTGATAAAGCTAGTTATAGTCCTGAGAGAACGACACTCGAGTCATTCTACTGCTACACTACGGTTTTCGTGGTAGTTGTGGATTGCCTTTGGCTAAATAACAAATTTATTTGATTGACCTTGACACGTTCATTACCGTCGCTATTGTAGCGACGGATAAATCTATCCGTCATTATCTGTCTGTTGACCAGAATAAAAAAAAAAGATAAAAAAAATAAATAAGCAAATAGCGACGGATGGCCTATCCGTCGCTATATTTCTCAGATAGATGCAGACGGTTTCGATCATCTTCCCCCCAAATCATTTCCTCCTTTTCTCCTAACCCTAATCGCTCTCTTCTCCTTCTTCTCCTTGTCCTCCTCCCACCACCACCACACATCGACGCCACCACCACTGCCCCGCCTTCTCTTTCGTGCCACCACCACTGCACCACCCTCTCTTTCACACCACCACCACACATCGACGCGCCTGGCCCGCCACCGTATTCTGCGACACCACCACTCCGGATTCCGCCACCGCACCGTCGACTGGAGTTCTTCCTTCCCTTTCTCATCTTCACTTGATATAGGTTAGTAACCCTAATCTCTCCAATTTAATTTTTTTCAGATTTGTTTAATTTCTCAATGTTATTGTCCCATCTAGAATTTTCTTCCAAATTGAGGATAAGAACAAGGTTAGCTTGTTTTCGAATTGAGCTGTAAGGCTTAAGATTTTGTTTTTACTTGTGCTATGTTGGAAATATTAGTAGAATTGGTAGTACTGGTTTACAACTCCATTTTTCGAAATTGATTCATTTGTGTTACTATCTATTCAATTAGTCATAGTATATGGTATATGTTAGGTTAATCTGTACACAGTTACTTGATTGAATATGTATATTTTGTTTCCCATTCCATGTTTCGAACGGACTGATGAATGTGGTTTGACATTTATTTTTATTTTTTCGTATTATGTTATGAGTCATTAAGACTTTAAAATGCTCCAATTGATAAATGAATTATATTTAATTATATTAAAATTTGGTTTAAATCAGATTAATTAGATTAAAATTTTAAAATGATGGATTAAATTAGTTTAAATCACTTGCTGGTTCCATTGTTGGATCATTTGGAATATCTACAATGTAGATATCTGGGACTTGGGAAGAAATTTCATTTCCACTGCCTTGTGGTCTATTCTCAGTAGAGTTATCAACATTAAGTTGATTGTTGAAGGCTTCCGCAAACACTTCAACATTGTTGACATATGCTTCAGTAATTACTTCAGCAACATCTACTGGCAAATGCGTTTCAGCATTTGTCTGGGAATTGACTGAGGAGTCTTGGACATTAGGGACTGACTGAGAAGCCAGTGTCTTCTTTCTTTTGTTGCTTGTCCGTTTCCTCTTAGGTACGGGATTTGCTGATGACGCTGCAGTCTGAGTGTCATCATCAGCTTTCCTCTGTTTCTTTTTAGATTTCTCCAGTTTCCCAGAGTCATCTATTGTTGCCTTTTCAGCAACAGGTGTTGTACACGTACCTTGTTGATTTTCTACAGCAGTTTCATTTGTGTTACCACCATCCACATCAGTTTCATCTCTAAGTTGCTGAGTGGTAACATATGCAGCTGTTGTATACCTTTCTTGCTGGCTTGTGCTGACAACATTTGCAGTTATTGTCTTCTTAGTTTTCTTTCCAGCAATCTTAGGTACATTCTGCTTGTAGAAAGATCTTCGCACATTGCACACAGATTTCTTGATTGGCAATGGGTTTCTTAGCTGAATCCTGAAATGTTCAAGGATATAGCATATCTTGATTCCATACATAACTGGAAAGGAAGGTGAGACCTTGTTGTCTTCTACCTTTACCTTGAACTTAGTGACACAATCAACAAGCCTGTTGAAAATGTACTTAGCCCAGTTAAGTTCCGATTTATTTTCATAGATATGCATCAGCAATGGCCATCTTCTCAGGCCTACTTGGTCAATTCCTCCAACTTGGGAGTGAAGAACTTTTATCAGTAGCAGAGCTACTAGACCAAGTGAATGGCAGAGATGATTTCTCTTAACGTGCTTTGTCCAAGTCACGGGAGCTATCTCGCCTTTCTTCATTTTTGCATTTCTGACGTCACTGTAGAAAGCTTTTATTTCTTCGTCAGTAGCAGTGACGTCATCTTCAGTTCCAGTGGTTGGAATCTGAAAGATTTCCGCTAAATCAGTCCATTTCAGGACGATTTGCGTGTTCTGAACATAAGTAAGGATCACTTTTTCAGTGATTCCATTACTGTCTGTAAAGGACTGGATTTCTGCATTGTTGTAGAATTCCATAGTATCAATCATACTCACTTGCTTAGTGCGAGCAGAGATAAAGTTCATGAGGCCTTGCTGCTTGATGAACTCAAGCGCCTCTTCGTTTTGGTCATCAAGTTCTTGTTCATAAAAGTACCTAATGTACTTTTCTTTTGCAAACCCTCCCCATTGCATCAACATCTCACACTTTGAAGTGTCAAGATATGACGGAGGCATAGGTTTTACAGTGATTCGGTCGTTTTTCAACACAACTTTCGTTGTGTCTGGGGCCAGAGTAGTCACCGGAGCAGTGCGTGTTTCAGCACTATCAACCTTTGACGATTTTGAGGACTTAGATAACTGTCTCTTGGGAGCCATTTCTTATATAGAGCAAGAAAGATTGTACGAAAAGAGATAGTTTGCTTTTTGACCGGAGGTACAGTAGATTCAGGCTAGAATTTGCAGAGAAAGGAAATGTGAGTTAAAGAATTTTGTCATTTCTCTAACTCCTTCTTTATATAGTGTGTCTGGTGTGTGAGAAACTCAATCGATTTGAGCTCTCAGCAAGGGTAAAACAGAGAAACACTGGAGTTAGTGGAGCCTGTGCATTGAAAGCGTAGTGGCCCACTAACTAAAACCGTCAGAGCACTCTCTCTCTTTGTTTTGTTAGCCATTAGATTAGTAACTCCTTTTAATCAATGGCCACGATTGACTTTCATGTCATGATTATTGCGAGTTTATCTGTGCCAGCTTATCGTCACAAATTGATTTTACCGAGTAATAAGGGATAGATTGCTTGCTGAAATAGACAAGAATCTTTTCAGTGAGTTTGATTTAACAATCTAGAAACTTGCTGAAAGTTCCCCCTTACTTAGATATCTCATATTTTCTTTGAGTTTAAAAGATATTTCTGATTTCCCGTATCAGTAAATTCTTTTGTACTTGAGACATCCTTTGGTAAAATCTGAGAGATGAGCTTTGCTCTTTTTCTGAGTTCCCGTCTCAGAGAATTCCTTTGATACTTGAATACCTGTTTCAGTATCTTTTGATTGTCTGAGTACCCGTCACAGCAATCCTTAAGTTCTTTCTCTTATTGAGTGCCTGTCTCAGCAAGTGGTCAAGTTTCCTTACAAATACCCGTTTTGAGGAATTACTTGCTGAATGCCTGTTTCAACAATCATGTAGTGACTTATCATTTCTTAGAAGACATCAGTGACTTGGTCTTTTGGACAGGAATACTTTGGCTTGCTGAATTCTTATTTCAGCATTCTGCCAAGTGTATCCTTTATTGAGGTAGTTCAATCAATCCAAGGTTATACCTTAGCATTGCGAACCTATTATCCGGTAGGGGCTTGGTAAAGATATCAGCAAGCTGATCTTCAATTCCTACTTTCACAACCTCAATATCACCTTTTTCCACATGATCTCTAATGAAATGATGTCTAATATCAATGTGCTTGGTCCGAGAGTGAAACTTAGGATTTTGCGTAATTTCAATAGCACTTGTATTATCACAAAAGATTGGTGTTTTCTTTGCAGAAATACCATAATCTCTTAATTGTTGCTGAATCCATAGGATTTGAGTTGTGCAACAACCAGCTGCAATGTATTCAGATTCAGTAGATGAATTGGCGACACAAGTTTGCTTCTTGCTGAACCATGATATTAATCTAGTACCCAAAAACTGACAAGTTCCAGAGGTACTTTTTCTATCAAGAGTTGATCCACCATGATCAACATCAGAATAGCCAACCAATTCAAGTCCGGAATCTTTAGGATACCATAATCCAACATTGACTGTACCTTTAACATATTTCAGTATCTTGATTGCCTTTTTGTAGTGTGATTCTCTTGGATCAGATTGGAATCTTGCACACACACAAACAACATACTGAATGTCAGGTCTACTTTCTGTTAGATACAACAAGGAACCAATGAGCTTCCTATACTTGTGTTCTTCAACACTTTTGTCCTCTTTAGTATAGCCCAATTTGGTGCCAACACTCACAGGGATCTTTTCAGGTTTTTCATCCTCTTTGATCCTAAACTTTATGAGCATTTCTTTCGCATACTTTGCTTGATTAATGAATATTCCATCTTTGAGTTGCTTGACTTACAATCCTAGGAAATAATTCAATTTTCCCATCATACTCATTTCAAACTTATTTGTCATGAGTTTGGCAAAATCATCACAAAGTTGCTTGTCCTTAGATCCAAAAATTATGTCATCCACATAAATTTGAACTAAGATTATTTTACCATTATGGTTCATGGTAAATAATGTTTTGTCAACTTCACCTTTGTTGAAACCATTTTCCAGCAAGAACTTAGCCAATGTATCATACCATGCTCTTGGTGCTTGCTTTAGACCATATACAGCTTTCTGAAGCTTATATACCATCTTGGTTTCTGAGGGAAGTTCAAAGCCAGGGGGTTGTTCTAGGTAGACTTCTTCAGCAAGTTCACCATTTAAGAATGCACTTTTAACATCCATTTGGTAAACAATGAAGTCATTATGAGCAGCAAAGGCCAAGAAAAGCCTAATTGCATCCAATCTTGCAACTGGAGCGTAAGACTCATCATAGTCCAATCCTTCAGTCTGATAGTATCCTTGAGCAACTAAGCGTGCTTTATTTCTTGTTACTTCACCAGACTCGCTCAGCTTGTTTCTGAACACCCACTTTGTACCAATAGCTTTCTTATCTTCAGCAAGTGGCACAAGTTTTCAGACTTTGTTCCTTTCAAATTGGTCCAATTCTTCTTGCATTGCCTTTATCCATTTAGAATGCTTCAAAGCTTCTTCTATGATTTTAGGTTCAATTTCTGAAACAAAGCAAGAGAATAAAGATTCTACTTCTACGACAGTTGCTTCTTCAGCAAGTCCATGAGTAGCTTTGTATCTAGTCACTTGGCGTTTATTAATATCGCCAATCATATCCGTAGAGGGATGATCTCTAATCCATTTATTAACAGGTTTTCTGCTTGTTGGATCAGGATATGTTTGCTCATCAGCATGTGACTCTTCAGTATGTACTTGTTCAGTACTACTGGGAATTTGTGTCTCTGCTGAGATTTGTTTGTCAGCAACTGCTTGTTCAGCATTGCTGGATTGAGGTATTTTATCAGCAGGCACTGGAGATTGCGTAATTTCAGCAACTTCCGGAGCAACCGCATCTTTTGCTGGAAATTCTTTGTCGTGAACTATTTTTATCTTGTCATGACTTGGGGGAGGAGAGTAATTGTCAGAATCATCATTTAGTTCAATTGACTTGATTTGCCTAGCATCAAATTCAGTTCTTTGCTCGTGTATGATTAGCTTTTTCATACATTCTGATATTTCTTCTTCAGCAGGCACACCTTGTGACTTTTCGTAGAATACAACATGCACATATTCTTCAATCTTTTGTGCCTTTTTGTTGTAAACTCTATAAGCTTCACTGTGCAAGGAGTAGCCAAGAAATATCGCTTCGTCTGCCTTTGGTTAAAATGTTCTAAGGTATTCTCTATCATTGTTAAGAACGAAACACTTGCAACCAAATACTCTTAGATGAGTGATGTTAGGAGGTCTTCCAAAAAACAATTCATAAGGAGTTTTGTTGTATTCCTTAGTAATCAGACATCTGTTTTGAGTATAGCAGGCGGTATTAATCGCTTCAACCCAATAAGCCTCACTTATTTCAGTGTCAGCAATCATTGTTCTTGCGGTTTCTTTCAGGGTACGATTCTTCCGTTCAGCAACACCATTTTGCTGTGGTGTTCTTACTGAGGATAACTGATGTTGAATACCTTTTAAGGTACAATATTCAGTTATGTACTGGTTTACAAACTCAGTACCATGGTCTGTCCTTATGACTTTTACCTTGTCATTTTTCATGACTTCAAGCTTATTCAGCAAGTTAGGTATTTCAGTCTTGGTTTCAGATTTGTGCTTGATGAATACTACCCAAGTGAATCTTGAATGGTCATCTACCACGACTAGACCATACTTCTTACCAGCATAGCTTGTTGAAGAAGATTCAAACAAGTCCATGTGCAAGAGTTGTAAAGGTTTTGTAGTTGACGGTACTGCCTTGTTCTTGAAAGAAGATTTGGTTTGCTTTCCTTGCTGACATGCATTGCAAACACCATCCTTCTTAAAAGTAACCCTAGGTAATCCAACTACAAGTGCCTTTTTAGACAGCTTATTCAGCGTCTTGAAGTTTAGATGACTTGTTCGTTTATGCCACAACCATGCTTTTTCAGCAAGGCAATCATGATCTGAGACAAGGCATTTTTGAACGTTTGCTGAAGACCAATCAACGGTGTACAAGCCTCTTGATCTTCTTGCAATCATTATAACCTTTTTAGTCTCAAAATCTACAAGTTTACATTCATCACTTTTAATTTCGATGAAGTATCCTTTCTCAGCAAATTGACTAATGCTGAAAAGGTTAAACTTAAGATTTTTGACATAAAGAACTCCAGAAATGGTTATGCATCCTAACTTCACATCACCATAGCCTTTTGTAGATCCGGAGTCTCCACCAGCAAACCTTATTGTTGGACCTTTAGACCACCGTCTATAGTTTATAAGGTTATTCTTGTTGCCCGTCATATGCTTTCCACAACCACTATCAAAGTGCCAGATTGCATCGTTTGTCTCCGTGGCTGCAGTCTGACCGGCCATGAGGCAGAATTCGTAGTTAGACACATCTGGATAAGCTTCCATAGATATTCCACAAACTTCCTTTCCAATCTCCACGTCTAGAGTGGCTTCTTCATCGTCGGTGTCTGAACTTTCATCCTCACTGTCTTCGGAGCTAGTATCAATGCACAATGCATCGATTTTTGCTTGAAGCTTCTTCTTTTCTTCAGCAATAAAAGCTCTTTTGAACTTCCTCTTCTTTTCAGCAGATTTGCCTTTCAGCAAAGGGCAATTAGCTTTGAAGTGTCCAGGCTTTTTGCAGTAAAACATAGATCATTTCCAACTGCTGGCTCTTCTGATGAAGTAGCTTGCTGAGCTTGCTTGTTCAGCGAGCTAGTATCATTCTTGTACTTATGGTAGTTGTTACCAAGATGCTTTTTCAGCTTCTCTTTTGCTTTTCGCCTTTCAAGTTCCTTACTGATGAATTTCTTCATGTTTTTAACAACTAAAGCATTTTCATCAGCAGGCTCTTTATCATTCTTCTTTTCAGAAGATGACGGCTTTGCAGCAAGAGCAATGTTTTGCGATTTTTCAGCAAACACATTTTCTCTTTGCTTTGTCTCATAATTGACAGTAGCAAGATGAGAGAACAACTCTGTTGGTGTAATGTCTGGAATTCCTTGATTATAATAGAAATTCTGAGTGTGGATCCATTCTTGATTCAGACTTCTGATGATAGTTTTCACTTTCTCAGAATCTGAGTAGAGGTTTCCAACACCCAATGCTGCCATTTCACTAACAACAGTTGTGAATCTGAAGTCCAAGTCTTCCAGTGACTCGTTCGCACCTTGCTTAATGTTTTGAAACTTTAGCTTAAGTACTTCAAGTTTGTTTTCCTTGGTCTTGTCAGATCCAGCACAAAGATCTTGAACCATTTTCCAAGCCTCCTTTGTAGTCTTAGCACCACACAGTTTGCACTGTATGGTATCCGGAGTTGATCTGATGATGATATTTCTTGCTTGGCCATCAAGACGGAATCTCTTAGCTTCGTCAGAAGTCCATTCCTCTCTTGGTTTTGGCACAACAGTATCTGATGGTTCGCCAAGGATGGTTTCCTTCCCAGCTTCAGTGGTCTTGTGAGGGAAACTCCTTTCAATCTTAGTGATCTTGATAGGTCCATCATTAATGACGGTGACCATCTCATCACTAATGGCCTCAAGATGTAGCATCATGTTGTTTCGCCATTTCTCGTAATTTTCCAGCTTCAGCAAGGGAGCATCTCCTAAAGACATCCTGTCAGCAAAGCACTACCAAACTGACCAAGTGAGAGTGATTTACGGAAAACACTTAAGGGGATCTAGGTTCAGTGCAGAAGGCTAAAGAACCTCCTGCTCTGATACCACTTGTTGGTCCCTTTAAACAACAAGAAAAGACTAGAGGGGGGGGGGATGAATAGTCTTTTCAAACTTTCGTCGTTTAAAACTTTCTCAACAAGTACTTATTACTTTTCAGTAATGAGTTTGCTGATACTTAACTTTCTCAGCAAGCGTAAGTTACTTTACAGTAGCTTGGTTTGCTGATACTTAAAATCAGAGAGTAAAGGTTTCAGCAAGTGAGGTTAGTGACTGTGTACAGACAGATATAATTTGCTGAAAGCTAAATACAGTAAGTAAATCACACAAACACTTTTATAGTGGTATCTGAGAGTGGCGTAATCTCTCAACTAATCCACTTCGTCCTTTCTAGGACTGAATCCACTAAGATATGATTGAGGTTCCTTACAATCTCCTATCTAAAGCGATTCAACAGACACCAAAGCACACTTGCTTTGTATCCAACCTAAACTAGAGAACTCAACCTTGTTCTCCACCAAACTTGGTACTTTTAATCAGCAAAACTATGCTTGATTAAGTTCCCCCTGAATATCACGCCTGAAAGGGTGTATTTTCAGTTAGAGAGTTTTGTGGTGAGATGACTTAATTATAACTTATTCAGTTACAACAAGTAATCTAAGAAACACAACTTGGAATACTTTGCAGTAAACAAGTTTGATTGTTTCTGGTGTCAAGACTCGTTCTTGTTCGAAAGAAAGAACACTTAACTAATTTCTTAGCCGAGTTTGTTCTACTTCTTCACAAGTAGCTTTTTCAAGCTTTTAGTCTTGGAACGGATCAATGGCAGTAAGAGTGTTTGAAGGTTTGTGAGTTTTTAAGCACAAGTGAGA
This sequence comes from Plantago ovata, assembly GCA_028274465.1. NCBI lineage: Eukaryota > Viridiplantae > Streptophyta > Magnoliopsida > Lamiales > Plantaginaceae > Plantago > Plantago ovata. Next base: position 17,993,906 of record CM051458.1, read on the forward strand.
GTTTGATCACGTTGTTGACACACTTCAACTCTTTGCCGGATGACCTCTATTTATAGTGCAAGTAAGGAGCCGTTTGAATTTCAAATCCCCTAAGACTTTTGTTCCTTAACATGTCACTATCTTGCTTTTGTACTTTCAGCAGCGACTTTGTTTGTCTTCTAGTCTTCATGTCTTTCGTGTGTAAGCTTTGCATTAAATGCACATTTGAATAGAATTCAAACAGTAACATTGGAGCGCAAATTCACGTACATTCAGAAAGAGGTCACATATGTTTATCAGCAAGTGGTCAGTCTCAGTTTCAGCAAGCACAACCTACTCTGTCTTTCAGATTTTCACTTATGCAATGTTGTTGCTGAACATTCCACTTTCTGAACAACACGTTCCTTTGTAGATACCAGTCTTCAGCAATCTTCTAGTCTTCAGATCTTCAAATCTTCAAGTCTTCAGATCTTCAAAAGTCTTCAAGATTCTGAGCGGTTTCTATTTGCTTCAATAAATTGTTTATAATAAACAAAATATATCTTCAGCAAATGCTTCAATAGGTTATTTTCTTCTCAGAAAATAAGATACATCATAAGCAAAAGTTTCAATAAGTTATTTTCTTCTCAGAAAATAAAATACGTCATACACAAAAGAAATAACTTATCTAGCACCTAACTAAGTAATCAACAAACGTTCCTCTTTTACAATGTCCTTAAAATTCTAAAAACCTATGGACCTTAAGAGTACTAGTTACTGGACTTTCCTTAATTTAGCATGGTAAATTGCTCATCAAAATTACAAGTTTCCTAACAAAAAGTAACTTGCGTTTGCTGAGAAAGTTAAGTATCAACAAACTCATTACTGAAAAGTAATAAGTCCTTGCTGAGAAAGTTTTTAAACGATGAAAGTTTAAAAAGACTATTCACCCCCCCCCAGTCTTTTCTTGTTGTTTAAAGGGACCAACAATAACCCATCACATTATGATCACATTCTACCACCGGCACTCGTCTCATTTGTTTACACTTCTTCAAATACATCTCTCGTACATGTTTGCATTGTTACACAATCTTACACACATTATTCTTGTTGGTAAAAGTATTTTCAAAACACATTGATCTGTAGCCACGTTGAGTCTCGTGGGAACGACCTCGGGATCTTCTTAATTACCGCTGCACTAAACCAGTTTTCGAGTGGTGATAGTTGATATTTGGCTACAAACAAATTTAGTTTTGATTCTAACGACATCATTCCTCGGCCCTATGAGGGAAATGCCCAGAAGTTTTCACTGAAAAACCAATTGATTTGTCTAATGTGAAAGTGTTTGGCTGTGCTACGTGTGTGCATCAAAAGGGTGATAAAGTTGATCCTAGGTCTTAGAAATAAGAAATGTTTTCTCTTCGATTATCCTGAATGGGTTAAGGGTTATAGATTTTGGAGTAGAAATGAATATGGCTTTAAAGTTGTGATAAGTAGAGATGTGATATTCAATGAGTCTGAATTTCCTTGCTTATATGTGTCTTTTATTATTTCTAATTTCAAATCTGATGGTCCTTCCATTAAGGTGGAGCACTTACCTGTTAATTTCCTTGTTAAGCATGCAGATAATGTTTTAGTATGAGACCAGTGACCCCTTGGTCACTTTACTCACACCAGTTTTTACCAGAGAAGTAAGACCAGCGAGATACGGTAAAGGTTGAAGTACGAGTCCGTAGTAGTAGTATCGGATAGTCTTGGCCTTATTCTCTTACTTGAAATCCACGACCCAATCATCGAGCCGATTGAGTAAAGGTCTCGAGTCGTATACCATCCCTCGGAAGAATTTTTTGGGAAACCCCCAATCCGACAGAGATGCAGCCTCAACGTCCGACATACCTTCAGTTCTCAACTTCCTCACGAATATAAACCGGTTCCACCATTTGCAACCGACCGAGGAAGGAGCGTCGAGGATAAATGCAAAGCCTGCCCGAGCTTTGAAAAAATAAAAGTCGTCATTGCCCGGGCTCATAGCAACTCGGAATATCTGGTTGAAGTTTCGAAAGTTAATCTCCACGCTTCGGATATGGCAGAAGACTCCGAAACACATTAGAGTGCCCAAGGCACTTGGAATTAGTTGGTAAGGGCTCAACCCGAGTCGGTTGAAGATATCGTTAAAACCTTCATGATAAGGTACTCGCCATCCCCGTTCGAGCGACATCAAGTGCGCGTACATATATCCGGCAGGGGGATTGTAGAAGGCATACTTGGAATCAGGGGCCAATTGATAGTGTATATGTCCTAGAGACAGTCTTTATTAAGGGAAGACAACCCTTATTAAGGGCATATATGTACTATTACACATGTCAACGTAATATAATATATGTTTGTTTGTTTGACTATTGAGTATCGCTTTCATATTTATATTACACCAGGCATACAGCATGTCATATCTCTATTCTTGTCTGTATTGATATTAAACATGTCCCCTCGGATAGATGACCGATCACACAGATAGTGGGAGCTATGTGAGTTATCATCTATCTCAAACTCTCCCTAGTCGAGGTTCATCTCGGATGTGGGGGTCTGAATGAACCAGGTGAGACTAGTATGCGTGGAGGTTATACTTGTTAGAGCAAGTGTGAGCCGATCCCACGGCCACGGAACGGATTGTTGGACAATCAAGAAACGTTCCCATAACTCCGCATAGTTGTTCGAAGGGTGATTACCGAACAATGGAAGTACCCACCGGAAACTCCCATCGATGTATACTCTACACCGAAGTGTCTATATGGGAATCGGAAAGTTGTCGAAGTGATGCCAGTCGTCCTTTGGACTTACAAGACTTTATCATCACATTTGTTGTCCCATATCCTTGGTGGACCCGTCGATGTCAGCTCTGAATAAGCAGTTGACCCAAGACACGATCCAGGATTATGGCTACATACAAATGGGGGTGATAATTGATTCTATGAAGGATTCATCTCTCATGTGTAGCACAGGAGAGCACTGCTCATAGTCGTTCATAGTTGTGATTGGTTAAACCGCTGGCCAGCGTATCAATATTATTATGATAGTCATAATAGATATTGGATTCACCAACCAACTCACTGAAGACGCCCGTGGATGTATTATTGGGATAGACACTTCATCGATCCTAGATGCATTCGAGTTAGTCAGATGAAGGGACGTTACCATCGCCGCGTTGAGTGCAACAGATTTCACAACGAAAGGGTTTGATTTGAGAAACCTCTCAAACGTCCTCATGCAATACAAGGAGTACAACTTTCAGCGACGGATCCATCCGTCGTTGAAAAACACCGATCGGTCGCTAATAACAATTAGCGACCGATCGGTATTTTTAGCGACGGATAAAATCTTCATCGCTAAACCGTTAGTCGCTAGCGAATTAGTGACCGATGACTCATCGGTCGCTAATTAGCGACGGATAAGGAGGTTGACTTTTAGCAACCGATGACTCATCCGTTGCTAAGGTCCAAGCCACGTGGCTTGGGCCTCGGAGATCCAGCGACGGATAACTCATCCGTCGCTGGGTCTCTGGTACTCTCAACGACGGATGAGTTATCCGTCGCTGGAGCTCTGGAGCTCCCAGCGACGGATGAAGTCATCGGTTGCTAAATTATTATTTTTTTTATTATTTTTTATATATAATAATGATACCCAAAATCAAATGCAACCTGTTCAATTAAGCAACATGTTACAGAAATTCTTATAGACCAAATAAACAAAAAAATAATCCAAAAAATCATAATAACTGTACCAAAACCCTCCATACATATAATAATAATCATACGTACACAATACTAATCCAAAATAATATCATACTGTACACAGTATTCATGTAGAAATTAGTAAATAGAGTCGAAAAGGATATGGGATCATGGAGAGGTAGGTGGTTCCATCCCCAGCTTCTCATACACCTGAGAAAGCATAGTATCATATTGAGCCTGCTTCGCAGCTAGCCTCTTCACCTCCTTATCCTCTCCTGCAACTGAAGTAAGAGGGCCTGCTCTCGAGCGGAAGCTGCTGCTGAAGATGATGAAGATGTACCGGCACGGGAACGACGAGTCGGCCTCGAGTCCAATTCAGGGAGGGCTGCTGCAATCCCCAGTCCCAAGCGACGGCCCTTCTCGTCTGGAGGATTCACCTCGACGAAAATGGCATTCATTTCCCCAACAGTGAGATCCTGATCACGAATCCTGGCCTCGTAGGCCGTCTGAAATTATAAATCAAGAGTATAAGGTGTTAGTTATGTTGTTAATTAGTTATGAAATCATCAGTATTTAATAAACACATGTATTGTTGAACTTACCACAATTGTTGTGGCCTCGTCACACAACCACCGTCTGTCCTTGGCCTTCTCAGATCTCGAGAACAAGGTGAATAGGAGAATCTCCTTATCCTTCAACTGAATGACACATGAAAGCATCATATACTTAGTTTTGAAGTTCGAAATGCAAGTAAATAACAAGTATAAGAATGATGAATTCACAAAGTTAATACACTTACCTTCTGCCTCTCATGTGCTGTAGCGATCGACTCAGAGCCAAAACGGTGTGTCACCAGGGTACGACTCCCATCATTCGGCTGCTTCTTCCTGTTCTCAGTGTTCTGGTCAGCCTGCGCCTAGACTCTCTCGTTAGCCCAATACACCTTCCACGCCTCCCAAATTTCATCTCCGGGCCAATCACCGGTACGTGGATGGCCTTTGTATACAGTTTCTTCATGTTATGAACCATGCACTTGTAAAGGGCACTACCATGAGAGTTGAAGCTTCACCAGAGATCCATCAGCAATGCTTTCGGAAGGAAGAAATCTTTCTACACAATTACAAATAAACATTGAAACACATACGTTGGTGAATACTTAAAACATTCAAGTATAACAAGGGGAAACAACATGTATCAAATATATAACAAGGGGAAACAACATGTATTCAAGTATATCGGTGACTAACATATCACCCAAGTTCTGTGGCTAACATACCACTCAAATATAGTGGCTAACATACCACTCACATATAGTGGCTACCATACCACTCACATTGTCCTATATTTCACTAAAACAATGGTGACTAACATATCACCCAAGTACAGTGCCTAACATACCACTCACACAAAGTGGCTAACATACCACTCACAACACAAACAATTAGGTAACTAATGTACGATTATTAACTCACCCTCAGCTCCTCGAACAGCTCTCCCTTAATTTGGTCCGGGATGCAATGCCACTGGCTGCCACCCTCTTGCGGTGGGATCATCCTGTTCCGTATTATCCCACTGAGTACTTTGGCAGCGCGATCCCCATACAACCTGTGAAGAACAGGTAAGTCAATAGTGAAACCTTCGATTAGTTCGGTATATATATATTAAAAGTTCGTAAATCAGTTAATGCCTAATACTTACTTCTCTCCATTGGGGTAAAGGACAGGGCGACCATTCCACATCAGACCATCTTCCGGCTTTTGAAAGGGACAACCGTCGTCTGGAAGTGGGCCCACGGGTCGTGGAGGGAGGAATGAGCAGTCGAGCCCCTACTCGACCCAGGTGGAGTCCCAAAACAGTAGGGGAGCCCTGCTGTGAGCCCTGCCCGGTGTCCTCTCCGTCGGTATCATCCCTCTGGGACTGCGGGGTCAGGTATCGTGGCCTCCTGGGTCGTGGCATCTGCAATAAATAGATCCGTGTTAGTACATACACAATTGAATATAAAACATGTAAAGTCATTAAGAGATAAAGTAAGGAACGACGCTGGACATTTGGGTGGTCACGCCAGTAGGCCTGCCAATACTCATGAAGGGGAGCTGGCATCCATTCCGAAGGCGGAACTTCCAACAGCCACTTGGCTTTCCAAGCCTCAAGTAGGATATCCCCAACGTAGGAACTGACATCTAATAATAATCAACCTAATATATAAGATGTAAAATCAGAGATATAGTAAGGAACATGTATTTATTATCAACCTAATAGATAAGTCTAAGCTAAGTCTAATCTAACTACCTAGTACTAATTCACGTACCCACTATAATCTACTCTGGTTGTAAGTCAATGAAAACATCATCATGCAGCTGAATAACTTCTACTGTAGCCTGTACAGGTTTTCTAGCCTGACCATCGACATCTTCTTCTTGGTACGAGTTGTTAATTGACTCGTCCTTCTCCACATACTTAACTTTGGATCGAGCATTTATAGGTACAGTAGCTAACCAATCGCCATTATCTTTTTTCAAGGTAGGAAACTGAAGAAATACAACTTGAAGTGCTTGACTTGCCAAGATAAATGGTTCGTACACTTTGTACTTCTTCTTATAGTTTATCTCCACCATATCATACTCCTCAAGCCTTCTGGTGCCTACATCAGTGGGATCATAACAATCAACATCAAACAACATTGTTCTTTTCAAAGGTACTCCGGGATATTCAAGGCGAACAATACGCCTAAGCTTCCCATAGTAATCGTAGACATCATCACCTATGTCTTTCCCCAAGACACGAACCCCACCATTAACTGTAGCATCTGTCGATCCACACTCACTACTGTTGAACCTAAGTCCATTTACAATGTAAGATGGGAAGGAGGAGTATCTTCTCCCAGGTCCACTTGCTAGTGCTCTTAAGTAAGGACATGTTATTTTGTTGGCCGGGTTTTGTACATGCTCTTTGAACCATGTTGGAAATTCGGAGACTAGGGCCTCCCTAAGCATGTCCTCAATTCTGTCAGTCGCCACTATAGGATTTTCCTCCACACAACGGGCGCTGAAGAAACTGCACATGGTGCGTATATTTGGTTTAATACTACCATTTTCTATAAAATAAGATTTTAATTCGATCGTAAAACGTAAGAAGGCAACTAACCTAGTAAACTTGACATGGAATGGCTTGAGCTCAGCACAATTCTGAAGGACATATGAATGTGCAGCATTGTACTCCTTATCCGTCAGATATACCACTTTTTCTTCACCATACGCCCTCCCCGAAACCTTAAAGATTGATAGTGAAACTTTATGATCCTCTGCACTTGAAATGTGTCGGAATTTCTAGCCGGCCTAGATGTCTTCGAAGGGACCCCAGTGTCAAAGAAATAGGAGCAAAAAGTTGCAGTCTCTACTCGAATGTATGCATTGGCAATCAAACCCTCAGGCTGAGCTTTGTTCTTCACATAATGCTTCAGCTTGCCTAAGTATCTGTTATAATATGTCTGTCATAATTAGATATACTATACAATTATGTGTCATATATGTTTGTAAATATGATACTAAAATATTTACCTCTCAAAGGGATACATCCAACGATACTGAACAGGTCCGGCTAGCAACGCCTCATCTGGTAGGTGAATGGGCAAGTGTTCCATGGAATCAAAGAAGCTAGGTGGAAAGATACGCTCGAGCTTGTACATAATAACCGATATGTTAGCCTTCATCGTCTTCAACACTTCAACCTCAACAACCCGTGTGCATAGATTCTTGAAGAACAAGCTCAACTCGGTCAAGGCACTCCATACCGATCTATCTAAGAGCTGGCGAAATGCAATCGGGATGAGCCTCTCATGAACACATGACAATCGTGGCTCTTCATCCCATACATCTTTGTCTTACTCGTGTCCACACACCGAGCAAATTTAGAAGCATAATTGTCGGAAAACTTCAACAACTTCACCCAATCAAAAAGTTCCGCTCTAGCCTCTTTGGACAAAGTGTATTTAGCCTTCGGCCACTTGCCATCAGCATTCTTGTTTGACAGTCCGGGCCTCCTGCATAGAATATCCAACTCTTCCCTGGATCTAACCGTGTCCTTTGTTTTGTTGAGAATTTCACAAATGGTGTTGAAGCAGTTCTAAAATACGTTCTTCTCAATATGCATGACATCCAAGATATGACGTATGCGAAGACTACTCCAATAAGGCAAATCCCATAGGATGCATCTCTTTTTCCATCCATACTCACTTTTGATATTTGATGAACGCGGGTTTGTTGGGTCCCGGTTCGATCAAATATATTTGTTATTTAGCCAAAGGCAATCCACAACTACAACGAAAACCGTAGTGTAGCGGTAGAATGACCTCGAGTGTCGTTCTCTCAGGACTATAACTAGCTTTATCTATTTAACTAAAGAATATAAAACAGCAGACGTAAAAGCAAGGAGGTTTTCTAACAGATAATGGAGATTGGTGATAGTATGATCCTTCAAAGCATAACGGGTCGATAATCATGCATAAATTCCTCGGTCTTGCATGGAGATCTTTGATCAATCCGATGTCCTGTTGTAATTATTAAGCACTACGAAGATAAAGATACCGACAAGTCAATCACTATTGTCCTATTGTGTTCCGTAATTACTCAACACCACGAAGATATAGTTGCGTGTAGGCCGACAAGTGTCCAATTGTGCATAATAATTAATACAACATACGAGAATTTAGGTTGTGCCTGATCAACGAAATAAAGCAATGACACGGAGTATAATGCGCGATATAGCCATTAGCATGATTATCTTCCCTTCGCTAAGAATTCACATACTACCACCAACGATAAGTTTAGCTACTCATAATAGGCATGCAATCAACAGAAATCATAGAAGAAAACATGTTGAAAGAATATAAAATAAGTAGAATAAAACTGTAAGATACAAAGTTACCGAAGGTTATCAATCTCCGGATGATTGCGATCCTACGAGCTCCAAACTGCTATGAAAAAGTATCCCCTAAGCTACGGAACTCCCAGGACAGGCCCCGGGAAATTCCTACCTAAAACTATAGAGAGAGGTGAGAGAGAATGTCTGGAAAGATATGATTTTCGGAGAAAACTGAGCAACTGTATATAGGCCCCGAAATATCACGGGGCGGTTCGCCCCCGAGCTTTTCTCGCGGAATTCCGCGTTTTCGACGCGTTTTTGGATTTCTTCCCCTTTTCGGACTCGGTTTCTGACTTCTAGTAGCCTTCTAACCTCCAGATTCGGCCACTAGACTTCAAATTCCATCCGGAAACCTTCAGATACTCCAAATAGGCTTCTAGAACACCAATTCCTTGTCAACTTTAATATAATTGCCCGGAAATCTTCGAATTTCAACCAAAACCTGTAAAATAAAATCTAAAGGGAAACGTGACACTATTCTAATAAATGTAATAAAATATAGCTAAATTAACATAGAGGATAGCTAAAATAGGTGTAAAAGACACAAATGAAAGTGTAAAATACACATTCATCAAACTCCCCAAACCGAACCTTTGCTTGTCCTCAAGCAACTAAGCTAGACTCTAATACAAAAACAATGCAAGACACAAAAGGAGTCTCATGCCAAATAAAATGAACTAATCTACTGAATCTATCAAAAAACATATGAACAAGAACCATTTAAATCAAAGCATGAATATAGGTTGAAGAATACCTCGATTGACTTATACACATCCACATAAGCACTTTTGTCAAGACAAGATAATCTCTCGTAACATTCTCTACCTGGACCTAGTCAGTGACGACGTAATGAAGCATGCTAAGATACGAATGGTTGTCCCGTGCCTATGAAACTGAGGATTTACTGCTGTTCACCATGTTAAGACTTTTCCTCAAAGAGGTCGAACCAGTACTGGCTCTCATCAAACGAAGGAGGGTTCCATATAAAAGTTAACACTCCCCTATTCTACCCATCTCTCAAGCAAAGTCTTAAGCTATTCACCACTTCCTGAATGGCAGGACGAGGGTGGTCTAGAACAGATGACACTCAAGAACAAAAGACAAAAAATAGAAAATTACAACACGATTACGAACATTTCAAGAATTGGAAAATGAGACACAACACTTTGCTAAACTGCTATTTGGCTTTCTTTTTTGGACCCTTCCTTGGTTTTTTGGGTTCTTTTCTTTTTTCTTTCTTCTTTCTTTCCAGTTTCTTTTTTTTTTCTTTTTTTTTCTTTTTTCCTGGAATTTTTCTTCCTCTCCTTTTTTATTTCGATTTTTTTAGCCAGCAGTAGCATAACAAGAAGAGAAACAAAATGACTCACACGACTTCCCCAAACCTATTCGGAAGAATAGGTTGGAGTACAAAATTTACGGAAAAGGAAAAACAAACTCACGATACGAAAATGGAAAACGAAAACAAGTCTAATGATGGTGTAACCCCCTCCCGAAACCTATTCGGAAGAATAGGTTATAAACAAAGGATCACACAACCTCACACTACCTCCTTCCTAGGCATTTAGCAATCTCAAAGCATGGTGAAGACTTGTTGCGTGTTAGGTACATAATTACTCGGGAAAACAACCATAAGACCCTAACATGCATCATCCTATTATAAAGGCCTTCGTGAACCGCAGTAGAGAAAACACCACTAAGTGATGTCGAGACTACCAAGCTTAACTAAGTGCAATACATAAATGTGACAAGCCAAGCGAGAAAAACCTCAAACAAATTCATAGAGATGAAGCATACGATTAATGGCATAGTTAGTTGATCTACCCAATCAAAAAGTTCAAAAAAATCGGCAATAAACTCCATATAAAACATGCAAGACTATCCTAGGATGAATGTAGTGAATGCAACCTAAAAAATCTAAGAAAGCTGTAAACGTGCAAATGCAAATGCAAACAAAGGACAAGATACTAATCAACACAAAGCCAAACAATACTTAACACCATGGCTCATATCCCATCCCCTTACGATTCTTAAGCTAGCCCCTAGCAAAAGAGAATGAGTAATAAGAAGTGATACTTGATGTTACCTGATGAACGCGCGGATGTCGTGCTCCGGGTTCAGTCAAATAAATTTGTATTTAGCCAAAGGCAATCCACAACTACAACGAAAACCATGGTGTAGTAGTAGAATGACTCGAGTGTCGTTCTCTCAGAACTATAACTTGCTTTATCTATTTAACAAGAGAATATAAAACAGCAGACAGATAGCAAAGGGGTTTCTAGCAGATAATGGAGATTGGTGATAGTATGGTCCTTCTTAGCATAACGGGTCGATAATCATGCATAAATTCCTCGGTCTTGCATAGAGATCTTTGAATCAATCTAGTGTCCTGTTGCAAATATTAAGCACTAAAAAGATAATTGGTCTGACAAGTCAATCACTATTGTCCTAATGTGTTCCGTAATTATTCAACACTACGAAGATAATTGGTCTGATGGTCGACAAGTGTCCAATTGTGCATAATAATTAATACAACATACGAGAATTTAGGTTGTGCCTGATCAACGAAATAAAGCAATGACACGGAGTATAATGCGCGATATAGCCATTAGCATGATTACCTTCCCTTCGCTAAGAATTCACATACTACCACCAACGATAAGTTTAGCTACTCATAATAGGCATGCAATCAACAGAAATCATAGAAGAAAACATGTTGAAAGAATATAAAATAAGTAGAATAAAACTGTAAGATACAAAGTTACCGAAGGTTGTCAATCTCCGGATGATTGCGATCCTACGAGCTCCAAACTGCTATGAAAAAGTATCCCCTAAGCTACGGAACTCCCAGGACAGGCACCGGGAAATTCCTACCTAAAACTATAGAGAGAGGTGAGAGAGAAGGTCTGGAAAGATATGATTTTCGGAGAAAACTGAGCAACTATATATAGGCCCCGAAATATCACGGGGCGGTTCGCCCCCGAGCTTTTCTCGCGGAATTCCGCGTTTTCGACGCGTTTTTGGATTTCTTCCCCTTTTCGTACTCGGTTTCTGACTTCTAGTAGCCTTCTAACCTCCAGATTCGGCCCCTAGACTTCAAATCCTATCCGGAAACCTTCAGATACTCCAAATAGGCTTCTGGAACACCAATTCCTTGTCAATTTTAATATAATTGCCCGGAAATCTTCGAATTTCAACCAAACCTGTAAAATAAAATCTAAAGGGAAACGTGACACTATTCTAATAAAATGTACTAAAATATAGCTAAATTAACATAGAGGATAGCTAAAATAGGTGTAAAAAGACACAAATGAAAGTGTAAAATACACATCATCAAACTCCCCAAACCGAATCTTTGCTTGTCGTCAAGCAACTAAGCTAGACTCTAATACAAAAAACAATGCAAGACACAAAATGGAGTCTCATGCTAAATAAAATGAACTAATCTACTGAATCTATCAAAAAACATATGAACAAGAACCAATTAAATCAAAGCATGAATATAGGTTGAAGAATACCTCGATTGACTTATACACATCCACATAAGCACTTATGTCAAGACAAGATAGTCTCTCGTAACATTCTCTACCTGGACCTAGTCAGTGACGACGTAATGAAGCATGCTAAGATACGAATGGTTGTCCCGTGCCTGTGAAACTGAGGACTTACTGCTGTTCACCATGTTAAGACTTTTCCTCGAAGAGGTCGAACCAGTACTGGCTCTCATCAAACGAATGAGGGTTCCATATAAAAGTTAACACTCCCCTATTCTTCCCATCTCTCAAGCAAAGTCTTAAGCTATTCACCACTTCCTGAATGGCAGGACGAGGGTGGTCTAGAACAGATGACACTCAAGAACAAAAGACAAAAAATAGAAAATTACAACACGATTACGAACATTTCAAGAATTGGAAAATGAGACACAACACTTTGCTAAAGTGCTATTTGGCTTTCTTTTTTGGACCCTTCCTTGGTTTTTTGGGTTCTTTTCTTTTTTCTTTCTTCTTTTCTTTCCAGTTTCTTTTTTTTTTCTTTTTTTTCTTTTTCCTGGAATTTTTCTTCCTTTCCTTTTTTTTTCGATTTTTTTAGCCAGCAGTAGCATAACAAGAAGAGAAACAAAATGACTCACACGACATCCCCAAACCTATTCGGAAGAATAGGTTGGAGTACAAAATTTACGGAAAAGGAAAAACAAACTCACGATACGAAAATGGAAAACGAAAACAAGTCTAATGATGGTGTAACCCCCTCCCGAAACCTATTCGGAAGAATAGGTTATAAACAAAGGATCACACAACCTCACACTACCTCCTTCCTAGGCATTTAGCAATCTCAAAGCATGGTGAAGACTGTTGCCTCTTAGGTACATAATTACTCGGGAAAACAACCATAAGACCCTAACATGCATCATCCTATTATAAAGGCCTTCGTGAACCGCAGTAGAGAAAACACCACTAAGTGATGTCGAGACTACCAAGCTTAACTAGGTGCAATACATAAATGTGACAAGCCAAGCGAGAAAAACCTCAAACAAATTCATGGAGATGAAGCATACTATAGGGGATAGCTAAATTAACATAGAGGATAGCTAAAATAGGTGAAAAAGACTCGAATGAAAGTGTAAAATACACATTCATCAAACTCCCCAAACCGAACCTTTGCTTGTCCTCAAGCAACTAAGCTAGACTCTAACACAAAACATGCAAGACACAAAATGGAGTTTCGTGCCAAATAAAATGAACTAATCTACTGAATTTACAAAAACACATATGAACAAAAACCATGTAAATCAAAGCATGAATATAGGTTGAAGAATACCTCGATTGACTTATACACATCCACATAAGCACTTATGTCAAGACAAGATAGTCTCTCGTAACATTCTCTACCTGGACCTAGTCAGTGACGACGTAATGAAGCATGCTAAGATACGAATGGTTGCCCCGTGCCTATGAAACTGAGGACTTACTGCTGTTCCACCATGTTAAAACTTTCCCTCAAAAGAGGTCGAACCAGTACTGGCTCTCATCAAACGAAGGAGGGTTCCCCATAAAAGATAACTCTCCCCAATTCTACCCATCTCTCAAGTAAAGTCTTAAGCTAATCACCCCTTCCTGAATGGCAGGACGAGGGTGGTCTTAGAACAGATGACACTCAAGACGAAAAGATAAAAAATCACAATACGATTACAAAGAATGGAAAGACTCAACACTTTGCTAACTGCTATTTGGCTTTCTTTTTTGGACCCTTCTTTGCTTTTTTGGGGTCTTTTGTTTTTTTTTCTTTTTTTCTTCCAGATTCTTTTTTCTTTTTCTCTTTTTTTCCTGGAATTTTTCCTTTCCTTTTTTTTTCAATTTTTCTATCCAGCAGTGGCATAACAAAAGAGAATAAAATTACACACGACTTCCCCAACCTATTCGAAAAATAGGTTGGAGTACCAAGTTTACGGAAAGGAAAACAAGCTCACGATACGAAAATGAAAAACAGAAACAAGTCTATGACGGTTTAACCCCCCTCCCCAAACCTATTCGGAAGAATAGGTTATAAACAAAGTATCACACAACCTCACACTACCTCCTTCCTAGGCATTTAGCAATCTCAAAGCATGGTGAAGACTTGTTGCCTCTTAGGTACATAATTACTCGGGAAACAACCATAGACCCTAACATGCATCATCCTATTATAAAGGCCTTCGTGAACCGCAGTAAGAAAACACCACTAAGTGATGTCGAGACTACCAGCTTAACTAATGCAATACATAGATGTGACAAGCCAAGCGAGAAAAACCTCAAACAAATTCATATAGATGAAGCATACGATTAATGGCATAGTTAGTTGATATATCCAATAAAAGGTTCAACAATTCGGCAATAAACTCCATACAAAACATGCAAGACTATCCTAGGAAAGCAGTAAACGTGCAAATGCAAAAAAAATTCACGAGTTTATCATAAGCAAGATAAGTATAGAGATAACCAGCGATAACCTCCTCCCCAAACCTGAATGTCGTCGCTCGTCCCGAACGTCGAAAGTGGATCCAAGGTGAGAGCTAATGCTTGTATAAGTGACCTATAATACTCAATCAAACTCGTGAGATAAAATATAAAGCGGTAAAGAAAGCGGTAAAATTTCCGGGTTGCCTCCCGGATAGCATCATTGTTTAAAGTCTTTGACTCGACTCCTGTCTGCGCCTATCTCTTCTTTTTGCAGGTACTAGGCTTCCCCTTCATTGATCTCCTCTCCATGCCACGAACCTGTGAATAAGAAAGAATATAGGCTGCAAGACCACAGTAGTGAGTAGTAATATCATGCGGTTCCGGTGGATCAGGTATGGCTTGCAACACGTGTTGCTTGCCATCCACTTCGATGGTGCAAGTTCTTTGGTAGATGTCCATCACGGAGCGTAGTTTAGTCAAGAATATTTTCCCTAAGAGTATGACATCCCCCGTTCCAGGTGCAGACGCCGGCATAACTACAAAATTGGTGTATATAGATGCTTCACCAATCTTGACCAACACATTTTTGACAACGCCCTCGGGTCTCATAAAGGATCCATCCGCCAGTTGCACAATAGCCCTTTGATCAGATAGTTTTCCAAGGTTGCTCTTTTCAAACACATTCAAAGGGATTATGTTTGAGAAGGATCCCGTGTCTAGTGTGGCACGGACATCTTCAAGCTCACCAATCCCTACCTTAACATCGAAACTTTTAGGGAGTGGTTCGGGATCCTCTTGCTCCTCACACTTGCGTCAGAATCGAGGTCCTTCTCTTCTTCCTGCAGCATGTAGAAGTTCTTCCTTCATGCAACACTCGCACCTAACAATCTTCTTGATGGTGATTTCGTCAGGTACATCACCAGCCAATGTAATGGCATTCGACTTCACAGTGTTGCTAGGCAGTTTGCCTTGTTCCCTACTTGCTCCTCGGTCGATCAACTCTTGCATCTTCTGATGGGCAAGCCTAGTGCTCTCTTCCAACCTATCAAGCCTTGCCCTAGTCTTCTCTGAATCTTCTTCATAACGTTTGAGAAAACTTTGTGTGTGATCAACCATCTTCTGCAAGTTCTCCATCAGTTGAGCCGACTTCGACTTCGGTGGCTCTTTTGGAGAGGGGTTTTCGCAGTGATCATTACCACAGTTTAGCCTACTACGATCTTGGTTAGGGCAATAAGTTTGGTTAGCCGGTGCATATCCTTGATTGTTGTGGTATCCTCTTCTCCAGAATCCACCTCGAGGATTCCTACCGTCTTGTCAGTAGCTAACTTCTTGAGTACCAAACTCCGTAGCAAAGGCTTCTTCTTCGCCTCCTCAAGCCCAGTTGCCATCACCGTATGCCAGCTCCGATCTACACATATGAGCCCCATGCCCATAGTTCTTGCATATTCGGCATACTTCGTTCGAAACAGTTGTTCCGGTGGCGCTCTTGAGGACTTGCTTCAATTCGTTGGTAAAGCACTCGAATTGATCCCCATTCCCCCTATACATAGGGGCTTCTTGAGTCGGTGGAGCTTCAGGTCCACGCCTCCTAACCATTGCTCTTGGGTCCTTGAACTGCGAACCCTTAGCAAGCCTTCCGAAAACAGCCCAGACGGCTTCTGCGGTTTCCTCCCAAATATTGCCTCGGCATTGGAAATCCACCACTTGTTGGTTCTCGAAGGTTAGTCCATTGTAGAAGTGTTGGACTAGGTCGGAAAGTTCAAAACCATGGTGAGGGCACTTGTTCGTGAGATCTTGGAATCTCTCAAACGCGGTGTAGATGGTCTCATCATAGTCCTGCTTGAATCTAGTGATCTGCGCCTTTAGCGCGGTAGTCAAGGTGTGGAGGAAGTATTTCTCCATGAAAGCTGAAAAAACCTTCTCCCAAGTATCCAGCGAGCCGGCTGGTAGAGAACTCAGCCATGACTTGGCTCTGTCGCCAAGTCCCATAGCAAAAACCTTCATCCTCAACTCATCCGTTGTTATGTCAGCTCCGGGTCGTGGGAGTTGGTTGACGAAATCATCGATATCGTGCAAGTACCTCATCACATCTTCCCTTGATAAGCCATAGAACCTCGGAAGTTGTTGGAATGTGTGGTTCTTGATCTTCAGATCTCGGGTTGCAGACGAATGAACAATCGCCGGTCCCCTCATACGATCCTTGGTGGGTTGAACCCATGCCTTCAGTGGTCTAGCTTCTGCCATTCCGTCGATTTCCTTGAAAAGAATGTGTAGAGATTCAGAGAAATCGGTTTCCTCTATTTCCTCTAGTGCGCGCCTTTCAAGTAGTCGCCTTCTTTGGTGGTAGACTCTATCGATCTCAGTAATTGAATCAGCAAGCGGTGTTCCTGCAGAACGTGTATGCGGCATACACAATCTGTAACAGACTAGGAAAGGTGATTATAAACAGACTAGGAAAGCAGTATTAGAGAGAGATTAAAAAGGAAAACTAAAACTAATAGAATTAGGAATCTAAAGTTGAAAATATAAACAAATTAAACAGAAAAAAGGAGTATAGTCCCCGGCAACGGCGCCAATTGATGAACGCGCGGATGTCGTGCTCCGGGTTCAGTCAAATAAATTTGTATTTAGCCAAAGGCAATCCACAACTACAACGAAAACCGTAGTGTAGTAGTAGAATGACTCGAGTGTCGTTCTCTCAGGACTATAACTTGCTTTATCTATTTAACAAGAGAATATAAAACATCAGACAGATAGCAAAAGGGGTTTCTACCAGATAATGGAGATTGGTGATAGTATGGTCCTTCTTAGCATAACGGGTCGATAATCATGCATAAATTCCTCGGTCTTGCATAGAGATCTTTGAATCAATCTAGTGTCCTGTTGCAAATATTAAGCACTACGAAGATAATTGGTCTGACAAGTCAATTACTATTGTCCTAATGTGTTCCGTAATTATTCAACACTACGAAGATAATTGGTCTGATGGTCGACAAGTGTCCTATTGTGCATAAT
Source organism: Plantago ovata (assembly GCA_028274465.1). Taxonomy (NCBI): domain Eukaryota; kingdom Viridiplantae; phylum Streptophyta; class Magnoliopsida; order Lamiales; family Plantaginaceae; genus Plantago; species Plantago ovata. The sequence continues at coordinate 18,011,460 of CM051458.1, forward strand.
AATTAATACAACATACAAGAATTTAGGTTGTGCCTGATCAACGAAATAAAGCAATGACACGGAGTATAATGCGCGATATAGCCATTAGCATGATTATCTTCCCTTCGCTAAGAATTCACATACTACCACCAACGATAAGTTTAGCTACTCATAATAGGCATGCAATCAACAGAAATCATAGAAGAAAACATGTTGAAAGAATATAAAATAAGTAGAATAAAACTGTAAGATACAAAGTTACCGAAGGTTGTCAATCTCCGGATGATTGCGGTCCTACGAGCTCCAAACTGCTATGAAAAAGTATCCCCTAAGCTACAGAACTCCCAGGACAGGCCCCGGGAAGTTCCTACCTAAAACTATAGAGAGAGGTGAGAGAGAAGGTCTGGAAAGATATGATTTTCGAAGAAAACTGAGCAACTATATATAGGCCCCGAAATATCACGGGGTGGACATGTGAAAGGACTAATCATCGGGATGGAAGTCCCCATAAAAGTCCCTCCACATGTCATTCATGAGCTCATTGGACTGACGTAGAGCCTCCTGCTGCTGCTGGATGAGCTGTTGCTGCTCCCACATTTGCTGCCTATCCTCTCGGCGATGCTCCTCGAATGTCTCCCAATCGCGGTTGTGCTGGACAATGTACCTGTCGAGGTCCTATCGCATGGCCGCGTTGTTGGCATCAATTCTATCGAAGCGGCCGTCGAGGTAGGTACGGAATTCAGAGAAGTCAAATCCTCTAGACCCCTGTGGTGCTCGAGGCGGTGGATGCGGTGCTCTATGGACAAACGGAATATTTGGGATAGGGGCTTGGCCAACATCGGCCTCCATAGCATCCTCATGATCGGAATCACTCGGCTGGAAGGGTGCTCCTACATCAGCAGCGGCAGCCGTGGGGTTCTTCAACTGATACCTGTTGAGCTGCACCTCAATGGTTGAGGGTGAAACGGCAGCGACCTCGCAATCCCCCTCCTCAATGTCATCGACCCCATGATATTTGCAGTAGGCTGTGATGAAGCTTGGGAAGATGAAGGGCTTTCTCTTCTTTTCCTAGTGCCGCTCGTACTCCTCATACATGATGTGCCCTATGTCGATCCGATGTCTGTCTATCAGGCAGTAGAGGAGCTCGGCGTAGTAGGGCTGAATCCACGAGTCATTCTTCCTAGGGATCAAGTTGAAAATGCAGAATTTCATCATCACCTTAGCTTCAATGCTAAGGTCGTTCTGACTGATCCGTGTAGGCTCTCCCTCGATTTCTGGATATCGGTACTCCCTGTTGCAGATCACGTCTGTGATATGTCTTCCTATCCCCCTAGAGGCTCTCGAATACAAGTAGGCATGGTCGCTCCCTGTGAATTCCTGATGCCCAAAATGGATGAATGAAGAAATATGCTCTGGTGTCCACGGTATAATCAGGCCTCGGACTAGTACCCCATTCTTCTCCTCAAGATCTGTGTATCCAGTGTAGAACTCTTGGAGGAGGCTCTCGTCATAACCTTTGAACCTGTTGGAACTGTACCATACCCAATTCCTTTGTGACCCCAATCGTGATAGAGTCCTATACCGCGCTTTATCAACTGCTGACTCTGGAATATCAATCCTCCTATCTGGGATGATCGATCTTCCTCCGTCGGCCAGTTCCACTTCTAGCCTTTGACGCACCTCTACCGCAGCTGCAGACAACTCGTACATATGGTGAGATGTTTGGGAGCTTGATGCTACTCCCTTCCCTTTTCTGCTCGAGCCGGCTCTCCTTGATCTCGGTGCCATGATTCCTACAAACAGCAATTAGTATCTTGTACAATGCAAAACAGACCCATGCATACGTAAATATACGAGCGAACAATCGAGCAATACTTTCGAAAATCCTACTCCTCAAAAACCCAAAGTCTAGTCTAGCTATTTCATTACGCAACATATCAATGTAACTACTACAATAACACATCACATTATGCTTTTGCTAAACAACCAATGCCTTGAATCACAAGGTTCAATCCATACCATCAAAAATCTAACATAAATCCTCAATTCCATCAATCATGCATTCTACCAATACATCCATCATTATCATATCAACAAACACATGTTTAAGCATGGAATGATAGTAAGAGATACATTTCCTAACAAGATATATCATCTAATAGCAAAAATCTCAAATCAACAAACCAAGCCTAATTGAACATGCAATTGATAATGAATAACGAATCTAATCACATAAAACATCAACCCAAACATCATACAAGCTTAATTGAAGCATAAATCAAAAAAACCCCAAATTTAAAAAATTAGGGTTCATGTGATAATACCTCAAATCCGGAGATTGAATGAACTAGGAAGAGATTTGTTCGGATGAAAAGAGAGAGCACGTAACGGGCTTCGATTGAAGCTAAAGAACACACAAATTGATGGAAAGATGAAGAAGTTATGAAGGTTTTGTGAAAATGGAGGATTTTTTTGAGTTTAAGTGGAGAAGAAGTGAAATGAGGGAGAAAGGGGAAAATCCCGTTTTTAGTTTCTGCAGACTGTGGGGCGAACCGCCCCGCACGTCCGGAGCGCGCTCGCGCGCACTGGACGTGGGGCGATTCGCCCCCCCACCTCCTTAGGTGGGGAGACGATCGTTTCGAAATAAAAAGCGGTTTTTAGACCTCGAAAACCATTTTTCTCAAAAAATCACTCGAAAAATCGAAGTTGAACATAACATAAGCACATACGACACAAAGATGAACAAATTCACATATGAAAAGAAAATTGTTCAAGTATGAATGCATGCAATAAAGCGATAAAGAAAGCGATAAAAAACCCCGGGTTGCCTCCCGGATAGCGTCATTGTTTAAAGTCTTTGACTCGACTCCTGTCTTTGCCTAGCCTTTCTTCTTGAGGGTACTAGACTTCCCCTTCACTGATCTCTCTCTCATGCCTCGATCCTGTGAATAGAATGAACATAGACATTAAGACCACTGTAGTTAATAGTGTTAGAAGTATCGGGTGGATCAGGTGGATCAGATATGGCTTGCAACACATGTTGCTTGCCATCCACTTCAATTGTGCAAGTTCTTTGGTAGATGTCCATCACGGAGCGTAGTTTAGTCAAGAATGTTCGTCCTAAGAGTATGACATCCCCCGTTCCAGGTGCTGACGCCGGCATAACTACAAAATCGGTGTAAACGGAAGCTTCACCAATCTTGACTAATACATTCTTCACAACGCCTACGGGTTTCACAAGGGATCCATCCGCCAGTTGCACAATAGCCTTATGCACAATTAGTTCTCCAAGGTTACTCTTCTCGAAAACATTCAAAGGGAGCACATTAGAGTAGGATCCCGTGTCTAGTGTGGCACGGACATCTTCAAGTTCCCCAATCCCGACCTTAACATCGAAACTTTGAGGGAGTGGCTCGGGATCCTCTTGCTCCTCTTCACTCTTGTCAGTACCAAGGTCCTTCTCTTCTCCTTCGGCTTGTGGGGGCAATTCCCTCTTGCAACTCTCGCACTTAGCAACCTTCTTGATGGTGATTTCGACAGGTAGATCACCCACCAAGGTAATGGACATCGACTTCTCAGTGTTGCTAGGCACCTTGCCTTGCTCTCTGCTTGCTCCTCGGTCGATCAACTCTTGCATCTTTTGATGGGCAAGCCTAGTGCTCTCTTCCAACCTATCAAGCCTTGCCCTAGTTTTCTCAGAATCTTCTTCATAACGTTTGAGAAAAATTTGTGTGTGATCAACCATCTTTTGCAAGTTCTCCATCAGTTGAGCCGACTTCGACTTCGGTGGCTCTTTCGGAGCGGGGTTTTCGCAGTGATTATTACCATAGTTTAGCCTACTACGGTCTTGATTAGGGCCATAAGTTTGGTTAGCCGGTGCATATCCTTGATTGTTTCGGAATCCTCTTCTCAAAAATCCACCTCGAGGGTTCCTACCGTCTTGTCCGTAGCTAACTTCTTGAGTACCAAACTCCGTAGCAAAGGCTTCTTCTTCGCCTCCTCGAGCCCAGTTGCCATCATCATACGCAAGCTCCGATCTACACATATGAGCTCCATGTCCATAGTTCTTGCATATTCGGCATACTTCGTTCGAAACAGTTGTTCCGGTGGCGCTCTTGAGGACTTGCTTCAATTCGTTGGTAAAGCACTCGAATTGATCCCCATTCCCCCTGTACATAGGGGCTTCTTGAGTCGGTGGAGCTTCAGGTCCACGTCTCCTAGCCATTTCTCTTGGGTCCTTGAACTACGAACCCTTAGCAAGCCTTTCGAAAACTGCCCAGGCGGCTTCTGTGGTTTCCTCCCAAATATTGCCTCGGCATTGGAAATCCACCACTTGTTGGTTCTCGAAGGCCAGTCCATTGTAGAAGTGTTGGACTAGGTCAGAAAGCTCAAAACCATGGTGAGGGCACTTGTTCGTGAGATCTTGGAACCTCTCAAACGCGGTGTAGATGGTCTCATCATAGTCCTGCTGGAATCCAGTGATTTGCGCCTTTAGCGCGGTAGTCAAGGTGTGAGGGAAGTATTTTTCCATGAAAGCTGAAAAAGCCTTCTCCCAAGTGTCCAGCGAGCCTACTGGTATAGAACTCAACCATGACTTGGCTCTGTCGCCAAGTCCCATAGAAAATACCTTCATCCTCATCCGTTGTTATCTCACCTCCGGGTCGTGGGAGTTGGTTGACGAAATCATCGATATCGTGCAAGTACCCCATCACATCTTCCCTTGATAAGCCATAGAACCTCGGAAGTTGTTGGAATGCGTGGTTCTTGATTTCCAGATCTCGGGTTGCAGACGAAAGAACAATCGCCGGTCCCCTCATACGATCCTTGGTGGGTTGAACCCATGCTTTCAGTGGTCTAGCTTCTGCCATTCCATCGATTTCCTTGAAAAGACTGTGTAGAGATTCAGAGAAATCGGTATCCTCTATTTCCTCTAGTGCACGCCTTTGAAGTAGTCGCCTTCTTTGGTGGTAGACTCTGTCGATTTCAGCAATTGAATCAGCAAGCGGTGTTCCTGCAGATCGTGTATGCGGCATACACTATCTGTAACAGACTAGAAAAGCAGTATCAGAGAGAGATTAAAAAGGAAAACTAAAACTAATAGAATTAGGAATCGAAAGCTGAAAATATAAACAAATTAAACAGTAAAAGGAGTATAGTCCCCGGCAACGGCGCCAATTTGATGAACGCGGGTTTGTCGGGTCCCGGTTCGATCAAATATATTTGTTATTTAGCCAAAGGCAATCCACAACTACAACGAAAACCGTAGTGTAGCGGTAGAATGACCTCGAGTGTCGTTCTCTCAGGACTATAACTAGCTTTATCTATTTAACTAAAGAATATAAAAACAGCAGACGTAAAAGCAAGGAGTTTTTCTAACAGATAATGGAGATTGGTGATAGTATGATCCTTCAAAGCATAACGGGTCGATAATCATGCATAAATTCCTCGGTCTGCATGGAGATCTTTGATCAATCCGATGTCCTGTTGTAATTATTAAGCACTACGAAGATAAAGATACCGACAAGTCAATCACTATTTTCCTATTGTGTTCCGTAATTATTCAACACTACGAAGATATAGATGCGTGTAGGTCGACGAGGGTCCAATTGTGCATAATATTTAATACAACATACGAGAATTTTGGGCTTAAGCCTGATCAACGAAATAAAGCAATGACGCGGAGTATAATGCGCGATATAGCCATTAGCATGATTATCTTCCCTTCGCTAAGAATTCACATACTACCACCAACGATAAGTTTAGCTACTCATAATAGGCATGCAATCAACAGAAATCATAAAAGAAAACATGTTGAAAGATATAATAAAATAAGTAGAATAAACTGTAAGATACAATGTTACCGGAGGTTGTCAATCTCCGAAGAATTGCGATCCTACGAGCTCCAAACTGCTATGAAAAAGTGTCTCCTAAGCTACGGACCCCCAGAACAGTTTTGGGTAGTCCCTCCCTAAAACTACAGAGAAAGGTGAGAGAGAAGGCTTGGAAAAATATGAATTTCGGAGAAAATCTGAGCAACTATATATAGGCTCGAAATAGTGTGGGCGGTTCGCCCCACACACTGGGCGGTTCGCCCGGTGTGGGGCAGTTCGCCCCAGAGAAAATCTCGCGGAATTCCGCGTTTTCGACGCATTTTTGGATTTCTTCCCCTTTTCGGACTCGATTTCTGACTTCTAGTGGCCTTCTAACCTCCAGATTCGACCCCTAGACTCCAAATCCTATCTGGAAACCTTCAGATACTCCAAATAGGCTTCTGGAACACCAATTCCTTGTCACCTTCAATATAATTTCCCGGAAATCCTCGATTTTCAACCAAAACCTGTAAAATAAAATCTAAAGGGAAACGTGACACTATTCTAATAAAATGTACTAAAATATAGCTAAATTAACACAGAGGATAGCTAAAATAGGTGAAAAAGACTCAAATGAAAGTGTAAAATACACATTCATCAATATTCTCGTTATGCTCTTCCCACCCAACCTCAGTTACTTTCTTGTACCCCAAGCGTTCTATAATAGCAAATTGTTGTGCACTTGTTAGTTCTTTAGGGGCCTTCTTCACCACCACTTTGTTCTTAAGAAACTGAGTCTTGTTCTTTCTGAACGGGTGTTCATCGTCTAGAAACCTGCGACGACAATCAAACCAAGATTCCTTTCGACTCTTCGGAAGATAGTGTGAATCAACATCATCCAGACAATGTGGACATGCCTTGTATCCGGATGACTTCCTTCCAGACAACATGGAGTACGCAGGGAAATCACTGATGGTCCAGAGTAGTGCTGCTCTCAAGGTAAAGTTCGTCTTTGTTGAGACATCGTATGCCGGGATACCATCCTCCCACAACTCTATAAGCTCCTTGATCAGTGGCTGCAAGAAGACATCTATCTTCTGTCATGGATCATCCGGCCCTGGCACCAGCACGGTCAAGAACATGAATGGTCCTTTCAAACAGTCACCCGGAGGCAAGTTGTAAGGTGTTTTCTGAATTCCCACCACCCTCCTTGTTGCTCATAATTCTAGACAACATAGTCAATTCATTCATCCTGCACCCCGGGTAGAGTGGCATCTTTGACGCTTCCATCAAGTCAAAGAACTGTTGTGACTCAGCATTCGGAGGCTCCTCATTAACAACACCCTCCGTGAATTCTTGACCCGCATCGTTATGGACCATCTCTTCCATCCGGTCCCCTGTGGCATCATCATGAGTACATGCACCTGGTGTAGCACTACTCTCCTGCCTTTTCCTACGCTTCCCCGACAGCATGGAATAATCCCCCAACAAACGAACTGCCTCACCATGATGATTCCACACCTCATATTTAGGGACAAAACCATTACGCTTCAAATGGTCTACAACCACCGTAGAGGGTAAGTACTTACGGTTCCTACATTTCTTATGGTTGCAAGGACACTTCATCATCCCAGTACTCAAACACTCGGGTTTTGACAATGCAAATTCGACAAATGCATTGACCCCTTGTACAAACGTAGGCAAAAGTATTCCATCTGCAATCCTACTCTACATCCAAGTACGATCGGGATTCATAATTAAATGCTAAACCTGGCCAATGGAAGTTTAGTACATTGCGGCTAACGTTGTTTTTCATTTCTATTTTAGGTTATTACTTGCCATTTAACATACTTGTAATTTAAAAAAAAAATTATATGATTTATCATATTTTTATAAAATTATCACAATTCTTACCCTTTTTAATTTGCATTATACTTACAATATTTCTAAATTACAACTAAAAATACTTATAATACATATCCATTTTAATTTATCAATGAGTTCTTTATTTTATACTTATAATTTTTTTAAATATGACTACAAATACTTATAATACGAAACTATGGTGAAATTATCAACTACGATTAACCACTAGAATTTATCAACTTATATTTCGATTATAGTTATACATTTTCATTAACAACTAATTATAATTATGGTCGAATCATACTACAACTCAATTCTAGGTCTCCATTCATCCGAAACAAAGTCTCAACACTCCAACTATCATCCTAAAAGAAAGTCCCAATTCCTAAAACAATTATCAATTTTCCAAAATACCCCAATCATCCCAAATCGATCAATTCACCAACCAAAACTTGTGCATCCCCCCTAATTTGAGCTACACAACATAATAGATACTAGAGAATGCATACAAGTCATTGAAAGAGGAAAAAACGAAGAATACCGTTAGACAAGTTAGGGTTCGAAGTTATACCTTGGATTGCGGAAGAAAGGTTGAAAGAATCACGCAATTGATAACTACACTTGTTCGTGCTTGAAAGAGTTGCGAAATGACTATAGAATTGATTGAAATGGACAAGAAATGAAGAATAATGAGATTGGAGTGGTGGCCGGATGCTGCCGCTGTTGCTGTGTTGCTCGGTGTGTGGGGTTTGTGTACGTGAATGTCCCTGAACTATATTTCACTGTTTAGCGCGGAGGCTCATTCACGCTAACAGCGACCGATGGAACCGAGCGTCGATAAATAGCGACTGATGACGTCATCG
>CM051458.1:18020077-18139362 GCA_028274465.1 Plantago ovata
CCCCCCAAAAAAAAACCCTGCGGACCCTCCCCGGCCCCGCGGCCGCCCACCAAGAAAGGGTACGACGGAGACGGTAGCGGACACAGGGAATCAATTGGAGGTACCAACTACGGTAATTGAGGAACAGCGGTTGGACAGGATCTCCCACAGGTTGTAACGGCGCCGCCTGTTACGGAAATAGCCCCCCTGAATTGGCGGCGCCGGAGGAGCAGATCGTGGGGAGGCTGAGACCATTGATCTAACCTTGCAGTGCGAGCAACCAGCGGACAAACCATGGGTTGACGCCATCACGGGGAATCGTCAACCTGACCGGGGAATTACGCTGACATACGTAGCCCCAACGATTGAGAACGTAAGGTCATGTTGAGATTGAGGATGAAGATATTGAGGCCGAATTGAAATATTGGGAGAATGCGCTTATTATGTACGTCATGGATGATAATTTATCTATGAACGCGGTGAAAAACTTCATGATGACGGTTTGGAATTTCGTAGGGCTTCCATTACTGTATTACAATGAAGCAGGGTACTTTATCATCCGTTTTAACTCAAAACAGGACATGGAAGCTGTTCTTATGAAAGGGCCATATACTATCTTTGGGCGGACCATGTTTCTTCGTCCCTGGGAACGTACTTTTAAGTTGAACGACACCCTCATGAAAGCCATGCCAATGTGGGTGACTTTCCCGCAACTCCCGAATTATCTATGGGGCGCCAACAGCTTGAATAAGATTGCCAGTGCCATAGGCACGCCTATCGTTACGGATGAGTGCATGGCAAAGAAACTACGGGTTTCTTATGCTAGAATGATGATAGAGGTAGATGTAACCCAACCTGTTAAGGAAGAAATAATTATACGGGACAGGCAGGGGAATGAAATCGCCCAAAAGGTCGAGTATGAGTGGAAACCGCTCTTTTGCCAACATTGCCAGAAAATGGGCCATGATTGCTCGCAAAAGAAACAAGCACCGCCACAGCGGCCCAGACAACAACAGCAACAGCAAAAGAGGTGGGCTGCTAAACCGGCTAATGAGCAGCCGCAGCAGGTCAGGACGGAGCACCATACTGTTATGGAGGAAGTGCATGGTTCTCCTCCAGCGCCTGCCACCGTACCGGTTATGAGCAACCAACAGGTCGCCAGGCCAATATCTCACCCTTCCCAGCGTGATAGGCCATCCACGTCCACTGCACCATCACGGATTATGGCTCCGGTTGAGGTAACAGGGAACCAAGAACAGGAGGACCGGGATGGAGTATGGACAGAAGTGAGGCGTAAATCAAAGAGTCCTACTCGTCGGAGCGTGAGTATTGGGCATACACATACTGAGCAGGTACGTATTGAAACGGGTAATGGGTTCTCTTTGTTAAGTCATGGAACTGGACTTAACAAGGATCCACCCCACCAACCATGTTAGTCTGGAATGTGCGGGGGCTTAACAAGGTAGCTAGACATAAGGAGATTGGCTCCCGTCTCATGGCTTTGAATATAAGCATAGCTAGCCTTCTTGAAACTAGAGTCAAAGTGGATAAAGCTCAGGGAATTCAAAGGAAATTGGGAACTCGGTGGCAGGTACTTGATAATTATGACGCCCACGACAATGGCCGGATTTGGGTGCTATGGGATAATCGTCGCGTTCGAGTCCAGAAATTGCACTGCTCGGACCAATTCCTACATTGTCTCCTTTGGGATATGGATGGTAGGGATAAAGGGATGATAACTTTTATCTATGCGCATAATCAATTGGAGAAGCGAAGGGATCTATGGCATAATCTACAGCAACTAGCGCAATCTATTCAGGGACCTTAGTTGTGCATAGGCGACTTTAACAATGTTCTCAATAGTGATGACCGGGAGAGTGGTATTGCGGTACATGCCAGTGAACAATTCTGGGCTAGCTGAAGTGCCTACTCAGGGAGAATATTATACGTGGTCAAACCGGACAGTCTACTCCCGCATAGACCATGCTATCGCAAATGCGGAATGGTTTCAGGATAATAATGGTGTGGTTGTTGATGTCCTTGAACCCGGCGTCTCTGATCACTCCCCCCTAAGGGTGAGTCGCATGCTGCCAGTGCCGAACAGAGGGCGCAACTTCCGCTTTCTGAATGTCCTTGCTGAGCAGCCGGAGTTCCAGGCTACGGTTAGGGCCGGGTGGAGCGTGGTGCGACAGGGCACGGTACAGAAACAAGTTTGGCAAAAGCTCAAACACCTGCAGAAAGGGTGCCGCACCCTGGGTCGGCGGTTCTCTGGCATATCTGACAAGATCACAGCGGCACGCAGTAGGCTGGAAATCGGCCAATCCCTACTGAGTGCTGATAAATCCAACCAACGGCTTCAACTGGAAGTCAAGGAAGGGCTAGATGAACTGGAGAAATGGCACACAATTGAGGAGAAGATCATGCGTCAAAAATCAAAAATTGATTGGTTAAAGCTTGGCGACGGAAACAATGCATTCTTTCATGCTTCGGTCCGGGACAAAAACCGTACGGCGGGCATCCAATCGCTAGTAACACAAGCCGGCCAGGAGGTATTTACACATGATGACATTGAAGCAGAGGTCCTTGATTTTTATGATCAGCTGGTAGGCACTACTTCACCCCGACTGGAAAGTGTTGATCTCACTGCATTAAGAGCTGGCCCCATCTTACGCGGCTGGACAGGGAGCTCCTTATTCGCGGCGTGACTGATAAGAAAATATTAGAGGCCCTGAATGGGATTGGCGATCTCAAGGCGCCGGGTATTGACGGGTTTAATTCGAAATTCTTTAAAGCCTCATGGCAGACGACCAAGAATGACATTATCACCGCGGTACAAGAGTTCTTTCAAAAAGGGGAGCTCTATCCGGCATGGAACTGCACCTTGGTCACGCTAATACCTAAGAAAGCAGGAGCAAAGACTATGAAAGAGATGCTGCCGATATCTTGTTGCACGACCTTGTATAAGATCATCTAAAAATCATCACAAACTGCTTGGGAACAGTTATTAATGACGTGGTCAGTGATTGCCAATCAGCATTTGTACCCGGGCGTAATATCTAAGATAATATCTTAATGGCCCAGGAGCTTGTGAGGGGGTACAACCGAAAAGGCATATCACCACGTTGTATGGTTCAAATGGACATGCAGAAAAGCGTATGATACAGTCGAATGGTGTGCTCTTGAAGGGGTTTTAAAGGAGTTAGGGTTCCCGACACAATTTGTTCAGTGGATAATGTTGTGCGTTACTACCGTATCGTACCGGTACGCAATTAATGGGGTACCGTCTAAGCTACTGAAAGCAAAAAGGGGATTGCGGCAGGGTGACCCAATGTCGCCATTACTCTTTGTGCTGATTATGGAATACCTATACCGCTGTTTGCAACAATTGGCCGGGAAACCTGACTTCAACTTTCATCCAAACTGTGAAAGGTTGAAAATTACGAACCTTTGCTTTGTTGATGACCTTATGCTGTTTATGAGGGGTGATGCGGGGTCGTGAACCTGACTTCAACTTCATCCAACTCCACGGGGCTGAGAGCTAATATGGGGAAGTGCCGAGTGTATTTTGGTGGCGTCCATCCGACTGAACAGAATGTTATCCTCCACCGCACTGGCTTTGCAAGGGGGGAGCTGCCGGTGAAATATCTGGGAGTGCCACTCTCGGCGAGCAAACTCACAATAAATCAATGCCAGCCCCTCATTGATAAGATCTTGAGTAGAATCCGACACTGGGCATCGCGCCTATTGAGCTACGCCGGCCGTCACCAACTAATTAAAAGCGTCCTCTTCTTCGTCGCTAATTACTGGCTCCAAGTGTTTCCACTCCCCAAGCAGGTACTCCATCATATTGAAAGCATCTGTCGTGTGTCCTCTGGAGTGGAAAGGATAATCACTCACGCAAATCACTTGTGGCGTGGGATAAGGTTTGTGATGCGCAAACTTGTGGAGGTCTTAACATCATAGCCTTGTATGAGTGGAACCAAGCATTAATGGCAAAATTGCTATGGAACATTCAACAGAAAAGCGATAAATTGTGGATTCGTTGGGTCCATATCTATTACCTCTAAGGCCTCCCGGTTGCTGATTTTGTTCCAACACATGCCTGCTCATGGACGGTTAGGCAAATCATGAAGGCTCGTGAGAAAATCTATGTGCTGCCTGCTTGAAATGATTGTACAACAACTGGAAAATATGTTGTGCGGCTTATCTACAACGAGCTAAGGGGGACAGCAGAGAAGGTATATTGGCGGGATCTGGTTATTAGGAACATGGCAAGACTGAGAGCTGTGTTTGTGCTGTGGCTGTGTATGCACAAGCGCCTTGCTACAAAGGATAGGCTCTTGAAATTTGGGTCCAAACCGATGGAAGATGTGTATTTTGCTGTGAACCGGAGACGATAGAACATCTGTTCTTTACTTGTGCGTGCGCTAACCGGATCCTCAAAGCAGTGTTTGCATGGACTCGAATGGATATAGCATGGCCAGATTGGGATGCGGGTATGCGTGAACTCTGCAAAAGGGCACGGGGAAAAGGGGCGCGAGCCAAGTTACTCGAAGGAGTCGTGGCAGAGAGCATCTATGCAATCTGGATAGCTAGAAATGAAGGTGTATTCCAACAGAAACCGGTGAACGAAGATGTGGTCATCAAGAATATCATACGAACCATCACATATAGGAGCATTCTGTTCCCAGCCCTGCAACAGAAAGTAAATGAACTTGTATTTGGTTAGTTTTAGCAACTTTGGTAGCTAGAACTTTGTGTTTGTTATTTTTGGGTGCTGCTCAGTACTTGGGATGGTCTGGACCTCGGTCGACCTTGTGTACTTAACTGTTTTGGAGTAATAAAACTTTTGTTCACTTCCAAAAAAAATACCACGTATTTTACTTTCCGTTCGACCGCTATGCATGCGAGGGTAGGCGGCGCCCTCTTATTTGTCGGACCGCATATTTTTATGTATGGGTAGGCGGCGCCCATTATGTGCTTGACCGCGTTTAGAACTAGAATGGATAGGCGGCTTCCATTACGTTTAGACCGCTCATGCATGATGGGTAGGCGACGCCCTTATTTGTTTGTAGATGACTGATAACAACCCTCAAGCTACAAGCCCAACCAATATAAGTGCAGAAATATGTATACGTATGTGTTTTCTGAGATGCTTTCCATGGGGTGCTTTAATTCTGAACTTTCATTGCGTTTCCCTGTATTGGCGCCCTCGTCTTGCAGACTCGCAGTGATCGTCAGATTAGAGTAAGCCTATGGTTATAACTTACTGCATATTGTATCTAGCGACCTCGATAGGTACAATATGTAGAGCGTCTGGTTAAATTAGATTTAACACCCAAGAGTTGCGTGACGCAATTGGATAGTCCTACCGGTCATATTATGTTATGCGACCAGCCCCCGTTGGAGTATAGCATAGTATGGATTTGGATCTTCGCCACTACGGTAACTTGTTGGACATTACCCGTATGTTTGTTTTGGGGGCAATCATATGTGAAAATAGTGGAAGCTAAACAGCTAAAGGACCTTGTTGTTTAGTTATGTTGACTGTGTATTTAGAAATAGTATTTCAATAGTTGATTTATTATTTTCGTTCTATACTATTTCTCCTTAGGAAAACCGAAATGGCGAGTATCTCGCTCCGTGCTGTCTTAGAGAAGCAAATTTTGACCGGACCAAACTTCCTAGATTGGATCAGGAATATTCGTTTGGTGCTGAGGTACGAAAAGATTGAGTACGTCTTGGACGAGGCTATTCCCGTGTGTCCCGAGAATCAGTCTGCCGATCAAGTTGCTGCTTGGAATCAAGCCAACAAGGCAAAGGCTGATAAGCATCAAGAGGATGCTAAATCCGCGCAGTGTATTATGCTGGCGGCAATGAGAAATGAGCTGCAGAGACAACATGAAAGCATGTTGCCGTATGAGATGTGAAGCATCTTGAGTCGCTCTTTAAGACGACAGCCAGAAGTGTTGAATTTGATTTGATCAAAGAGATACACAGATGCAAGCTCAATGAAGGAGGGAACATGTCTGAACATGTTCTCAAGATGATTGGTCTCTTTGAGAAGCTTGCTGATGCCGGTGTCAAGCTGGAGAATAAGATCATGGTGATCTTTGTCCTTCAATCATTGCCGAGTTCGTATTCGCAGTTCATCATTAACTACACCATGAATGCGAAGGACATTACACCGCCCGAGCTCCATAATCTGCTGAAGACATATGATCAAACTCTTCCTAAGAAGGAGAAATCGATCATGTATGTTGCGCAACCGTCTAACCCAAACCCGAGAAACAAAGGTGTTAAGGGTAAGGGAAAGTCAGGAGCCAAGGCTAACACTTCGAGTGATAGGCCTAAGCGTCTGAACCAGAAAAGGAAGTTCAAGAGGAGCGGAACGGTACACACAGATGAATGTTTTTATGTAAGCAGAAAGGGAATTGGAAGAGAGATTGCCCTAAGCTAAGGGCAGATCAAGCTAAGAAGCCTCCGGCTTCTAGCTCAGGTATGTTTGTTATTAAAATGAACATGACTACTTATGACTCCAATGGTTGGGTATTAGATACATCTTGTGGCTCACACATTTGTAATAATGTGCAGGGGCTAATTGAACACAGGCTAGTCAAGCAAGGTGAAATCGACTTGCATGTTGGGAACGGCAATCTAGTTGAGGCCAAACGCGTTGGATGCTGCAAGATAGATTTACCATCACGACAATGTTTAGAACTTGATAACGTCTATTTTATTCCATCCATTGTCAGAAATATTATTTCCATTCCATTGTTGGACAATTTGGGTTTTTCCTTTCGTTTTGCTAATAATACTTGTTATTTTTCGCTAAATGACCAGTATTATGGAAAAGCTCGCTTAGTGAATGGTTTATACATTTTACAAAGTAGTCTACCTTTATTTCAAATACATAACAAACAACCGTCTTCAAGTAGAAGAATAATCCATCTTATCTATGGCATTGTCGGCTAGGCCATATCAATGAAACACGGATTCAAAGACTAAGGAAGTTGGACTACTTAGAACCATTTGATTTCGAATCATATGGTACATGCGAATCATGTGTTAAGGGTAATATAACGAACAAACCCTTTGTTGGACAAGGTGTTCGTGCCACTCGCTGCTTAGAGCTCATACATACCGATGTAGGTGGACCTTTTAAAGTCCGAGCACGTGGAGGTTATTCTTACTTCATTACCTTTACTGACGATTTCTCAAGGTATGGATATATTTATCTTATGAAGAATAAATCTGAGACCTTTGGGAAATTCAAGGAGTTAGGAATGAGGTCGAGAATGAATTGAACCTAAGGATATTCACTCTTCGATCAGACCGAGGAGGTGAATACCTTAGTGAAGAATTTATCGACTACTTGAAGGAGAATGGAATTCAATCGCAATGGACCCTCTCCTGGAACACCACAACTAAATGGTGTGTCTGAGAGAAGAATCGAACCCTGCTAGACATGGTGAGATCAATGATTGGATTCTCGACTCTTCCAAAATATCTATGGGGATATGCGCTTACAAACTGCAATCTACATTCTGAACCGTGTACCATCTAAATCAGTGGAGAAAACTTCTTATGAGTTATGGAAAGGAAAGAAGCCCTCACTGGGCTATCTTAGACCTTGGGGCTGTCCTGCGATAGTCGAATTGTTGCTCACTGATAAGTTAGATGCCAAGGGTGACAAAGTTTATTTCATAGGCTATCCTCGTCAGACAAGAGGCTCTGAATTCTATCATGCTGAAGATCACAAGGTGATAGTATCTAGAAACGTCAAGTTTTTAGAAGCAGAATACCTCGAAGAAGAGAGGTTAGATGATATGATAGAACTTGAAGAAATTCAAGACTTTGACACGCGCGAACATGAGTTCTCTAAATCTTCTGATTTGGACTCAAGTTCAGTGGGAGCTTTCGAAGCAGACAAGGGTAATGATATGACACTTGCTAGGCATGTCATAGTCAGTGCGAGTCCTGTGATTAGATCAACAGTTGAAACCACACCAATAGAACCCGTTGTCAATCAACCTGTGCAACAAGTTGCACAAGAGCAGCCTCCCGCTAGGGAACAGGGTCGTAGCACGTGACCGGCTGCATCAGTGCCCACTGATAATGTTCGTGTTACACGAATCCAGAAAAGAAAAGCACCAGAAACGCCGACAGAAGCACCAGTCGAGCTCCATAGGTCGAAGAGGATCCCAAAAGGACCTCAGAAGCAAAGCCTTATGATAGAAGACATCAGTGAACTTGATGTTGGCTTTTCAAATCGGGAAGACCCCGAGACCTACAAAGAGGCAATAAATGATATTGACTCAGACAAATGGCAAGAGGCCATGGAATTGGAAATGGACTCCATGTACCTGACCAAGTTTGGAGCTTGGTAGACTTGCCCCAAGGGGTTAGACCTATTAGGTGCAAATGGGTCTTTAAACGAAAGACAGATGCCGATGGCAAGGTACAAACGCACAAGGCTAGACTTGTGGCGAAGGGCTACACACAAAGGTATGGCATTGATTACGATGAAACCTTTTCACCGGTAGCAAAGTTGAAGTCTATTCGAATTCTACTTTCGATAGCTGCCTACTATGATTATGAGATCTGGCAGATGGATGTAAAGACTGCCTTCCTCAATGGCAACCTTGAGGAAGAGGTCTATGTGGTACAGCCGGAAGGTTTTATTAGTAAAACCAAGCCAACTGCTGTATGCAAATTATAGAGATCCATCTATGGGCTAAAGCAAGCGCCTAGGAGCTGGAATATCCGCTTTGACGAAGCTGTCAAATCATTTGACTTCATCAGAAGCGTAGAAGATCCCTGTGTCTACACTAGGCACAGCGACAAGGGAGTCGTTTTCATGATCATTTATGTTGATGACATTTTGATCATGGGAAACAATGTCTCTATGCTAGAAGAGACTAAAGTTTGGTTATCAAGTACCATCTCAATGAAGGACTTGGGTGAAGCGAACTACATCCTAGGGATAAAGATCTATAGAGATAGGTTCAAGATGATGTTAGGATTGACACAGTCCACCTACATCGACAAAATACTGAAGCGTTATAAGATGGACGACTCAAAGAGAGGCTTTCTCCCAGCTAGGCATGGGATCGTGCTATCAGTTAAGGATAGTCCTAAAACTGATGAAGAAAGAAAGGCAATGAGTCGTGTGCCCTATGCTTCGGCAGTAGGGTCTATTATGTATGCAATGAATTGCACAAGGCCAGATGTGGCATATGCGCTTAGTGTCACTTGTCGACACCAACAGAATCCAGGAGTACCTCACTGGACTGCTGTAAAGAACATTCTTAAGTACCTTCGACGGACTAAGGAAATGTTCTTGGTGTTTGGTGGAGAACCAGAATTGAAGATGTCTGGTTATGTCGACGCTGGATTTGAATCAGATCCTGATGACTTTAAGTCACAGACAGGATACGTATTCAAATTGAACGGAAGAGCTGTCTGTTGGAAGAGTTCTAAGCAAGCCACGATTGCTGACTCAGCCACAGAAGCCGAGTACATTGCTGCATCAGAAGCATCGAAAGAACCTGTCTGGATTTCAGAGTTCTTGAAGCAATTGAGGGTTGTTCCTGCTCCTAGTCCAATAACTATTATTGTGACAACACGGGCGCCGTCGCTCAAGCCAAGGAGCCTAGATCTACAAACAAGAACAAACATGTACTTAGAAAGTATCACGTTATACGTCAGATTATTGATAGAGGAGAATTTAGTATAGAACGTGTCTCAACCACGGACAACGTGGCAGATCCTTTCACCAAGGTCTTATCAGTGGATGCCCAGTTAAGACATTATGTTAATCTAGGTATTAAGCATAAAGGTGACTGGCTCTAGTCCAAGTGGGAGATTGATACTGTATATGTCCTAGAGACAATCTTTATTAAGGGCAGACAACCCTTATTAAGGGCATATATGTACTATTACACAGGTCAACGTAATATAATATATGTTTGTTTGTTTGACTATTGAGTATCGCTTTCATATTTATATTACACCAGGCATACAACATGTTATATCTCTATTCCTGTCAGTATTGATATCAAACATGTCCCCTCGGATAGATGACCGATCGCACAGATAGTTGGAGCTATGTGAGTTATCATCTATCCCAAACTCTCCCTAGTCGAGGTTCATCTCGGATGTGGGGGTCTGAATGAACCAGGTGAGACTAGTATGCATGGAGGTTATACTTGTTAGAGCAAGTATGAGCCGATCCCACGGCCACGGAACGGATTGTTGGACAATCAAGAAACGTTCCCATAACTCCGCATAGTTGTTCGAAGGGTGATTACCGAACAATGGAATTACCCACCGGAAACTCCCATCGATGTATACTCTACACCGAAGTGTCTATGGGAACCGGAAAGTTGTCGAAGTGATGCCAGTCGTCCTTTGGACTTACAAGACTTTATCATCACATTTGTTACCCCATATCCTTGGTGGACCCGTCGATGTCAGCTCTGAATAAGCAGTTGACCCAAGACACAATCCAGGATTATGGCTACATACAAATGGGGGTGATAAGTGATTCTGTGAAGGATTCATCTCTCACGTGTAGCACAGGAGAGCACTGCTCATAGTCGTTCATAGTTGTGATTGTTTAAACCGCAGGCCAGCGTATCAATATTATTATGATAGTCATAATAGATATTGGATTCACCAAGCAACTCACTAAAGACGCCCGTGGATGTATTATTGGGATAGACACTTCATCGATCCTAGATGCATTCGAGTTAGTCAGATGAAGGGACGTTACCATCACCGCGTCGAGCGCAACAGACTTCACAACGAAAGGGTTTGCTTTGAGAAACCTCTCAAACGTCCTCATGTATTAATATTGCAAATGGAACCGTCTAGGAATTCCATGTTGCCTAGTGTAGCACTTGCTTAATACAATGAGGCCCTATGGGTCACACTATGTGGTAATTCAGCTTATCCGAATATCCTTGAAGATGGAATCGCAATTAATTTAGAATTAATTGTGATCGATGAATTATAATTGATTTGGAATTAATTATAATTATTGTGGCTCAATTAATAATTTGAAATTATTAATTGAACTGGTTAATTGTGTTATATGTAAATACAATTAAAGATTATATTTTAGAAATATAATAGAGGTTTGATTGAAAGGTTATGTTAATTTAGAATTAATATACGCACATGGGCAAAACCTACTTGGAGTTTGAATTGCCTTAGAATTATAAGTGGGTCCCAAAATTGGGACCCACCTAACCCCCTTGATGAGCCGCGCGATCAGTAGTAGTATGGGCAGGAGTTCGACTCCTTCCCATATTAGAAGTCAAGGGATAAGTTAGATTTTCCTGATCGAGTTTTAATTCGATTGAGAATGAATCTACACTTAAATTGGTTTCCTTGTGCAATAAGAATTAGATTCTTATTCCTTTATGAAGTCTAATTGATTCTTCTTTAGGCTTCTATTGACTACTATATATAGTAGACTATTAGAGAGTTTTTTACATGGTGAATTCTGAATCATTCTTCCTACTAGTTTTCTTAGAGAAAATAAAAAGCTCTCCCCTACCTCTCTATAGCCGCGCGCGCCACCTTCCCACCGGAGGAAAATCGCCGCCCCATCTTCTTAGCCACATAAAGAATATCCTAGCATTCTCTCCGATAAGCTGTTCATCCGTGGATACCAAGGTTGAGGTTCAAAGAGCCGGAAACTTAATTTTATTGTCTTGCAGATAATCAAAGTATTGCAGATATCTTCGACTTCGACGAAGGAGAAGATTCACCGGACTATTACGAAGACTTCATCGATTGAGATATCGATTCAATACCTATTCTTGATTTTGGAGTATTGTAAGTCTTCTGATCAATGTGTTTATTATATACGTTATATGAATGATCAATTAACCTGCATGTTAAGAAAATTTTTGAAATTCCGCTGCGTACCCTAGGGGTAACTCTGACCATATTTTCTTACACCACTATCTCAAGTGAATCGGGTATCGAATACTCATACCGAATTTGATTAAGCTCCGATTCGTGGACGATCGAGAAATAGGTTGGAGTGGACCCGAGTTCATTTAGCTCACTGTCGGGATCCGGGTGAGTTACTGCAGAAACGGGCCGAGGAAATTTATTCCGTCTCGCCTCGATACCTTTTAGTTCTCCACGCTTCATTCTTTTAATAACTCGGCCTTTGGCGTCGAGTTCTACACCTACTGGAGGAACATTCTCTCTCGGGCCTCATCCTCTTCCTCGGCCTCATCATCATCATCATCATCATCGTCTTCATCATCTTCTTCATCCTCTTCAAGGTTGTTGGGAACAAGATCCGGTCAGATTAAATCTTGAGGTACGGTTCCATCTCCGCCAGATGGACCAGCCCTAGACGACTGCCCGACACGAGAAGAACTCGGAGCCCATTTTGATTGGCTGACAAGTACGTCATCATCTTCGTCGCTCTCCAAGATGGTGTGAGATGTAAATCCTCTTGGAAGGACACTGCGGACAGGTTGCACGGATTGAATAGGAGTCGGGTCATTCAAACTCGATATCTCCAAGGCTTTCGGAGAACCCTCCGAGTCACTGGAGAGCTCGGTAATAATGGGAGAGCGCGGTGCTGGAACTTGTTGTGATGTCCGATACGCATGGCCAGCTACTCGCGCTGCCCCCATCATAATATCGTGAGGGATGCGTGTCGGGGGGGGGGTGGGTTGGGCTCGGAGAAGGAGATCTTACCGGAAGCTCCTTCCTTTTGTTCAGAATCAAACGACGATCTGGAGAAGTATTACCCAGATCGTCGTCCTCGGAAGCGTCACTCATGTGCCCATCCGACTTAGCAGGCTCAGGCATCGGAGCCGAACTTGAAGGCACACTCGAGCATGTCAATGTCCGACATGTCGATATTAATTATCGGTCCTAGTAGTCTCGTTCATGTTTCTTCTCTCGGACATCCTAAGAGGGGAGGAACAAATAAAGTCAGACAAACGCGGTTGGTTTTGTCCGAGAGGTCATTTTATGTGTTTTTGTTAAGTTCGCGAAGTTTTATACTACTTGAAAGCACGTAGTGAGGAAAGGGGAAAAAAGGGGGAATAATTGAAAGAAACACAAAGGAAAAATAAGAAATTGGAAAAAGTTTGAAAGGACGAACTAGAGTGCTGAACTCGGATGGATGTCGGACGCAGATATCGGATCGAGAGCAAAATTCTAGAGTGAGAATTTTTGCAGTTTGCGAAAGTGAACTAATGAGTTATATCACCCCTATTTATAGAAGGGCAATCCCGGAATACGAACCGTCACTGACGTCAGCACCCATCTTAACCGATAGATGAATCGGAATCAACGGCCAAGATCGAAACACCTGGTGAAAAGACAGTTTGACCCTAGACTTCCCGAAAATCAAGAAAAACCGTCACCATTGAGTGTCGCAAATACTCATATGACTAACTTGGAAGAACAAGGGCTGCCAATCTCGGATTAGGAAGTTGATTTACTCGGAAGAATCTCTAAACATTACCAAGGAAGAACTTGCAAAATCAAGTGTTTGCGTCACTCGGATTTAAAGATTATAACGGACATTCTTTTCTTACGTCAAGAAATAGAAATGTCGGACCAAGGGAAAATACTAAGTCGAACGAAAGAAGTAATACTAAAATCCGGATCCTGACATTTCAAAATTCGAAATATCTCTTTTTTATACTCCGAGTGTTGTTACTCGGACTATAAAAAGGAGAGGGGGGAATGGAATGAAAAGAGGAGGGATGGAGTACTTATGAACTCGGACGAAACTTAGAAAATTTTTCGACCTCAAAAAATAGTACGAATCACAAGGGACTCGGACTATACTAATAGTTACACAACTATCTTGTACCAAAATACTTAGAAACTAGGGGGACATATGTTAATGTTGAAATATGTCCGATTTGTTGTACGAACCAAGAGACGACTTAGCTTGACACAAGTCCGACGTTTAGGGCACATATGTCCGACACATGAGCCCTAGTCCGACTAATAAGATCGCTCTCAGATAAGTTCTACTCGGAACCGTTGTCCAACATACTGCGCGAGTAGTATCTCCGAGGACCACGGTCAGAATCTAAGTGTCCGACACACTTACTCATGTCGGACTCGAACCAAGCGAGACAATTAAATGTCAGAGTACCTCAAGAAAGTTGTCCGTCACACTTCTTGGTATCGGACTGGTCACGCGAGACGCCTTTGAGTCGGACTCTAAGAAGGACTTATACAAGTCAGTCGTAGTTCATATTACCGCTGAATCTCAGACCGTATATCAGACATCATGTCGGACACCATGTCGGATACAAATACGGGACGAAACTGGAACGTTCCATGAAGCATGAAATTACCTACTTAGCCTTGTGGAAACCCTAATTTTGGTACGTGGGCCAGACCCATTAAGCCAACTAATGGGCTTTTAGCCTTTGATATTCAATCATGGCCTTACACTTGACGCAATCTCAGGAGCTTTATCACCATTTGGGATACACTATAAATAGGGGACACCATTCACCCCTAAAGGTAATCAATATCTTACCTACTTTCATACTACATAGCTTTCAACCCTCTAACCGTAAAGTCGATTATCCGGTTTGATCACTAGACAAACTGGAAAACCGTTACTAACCCCCCTTAAGATATTTTCATGACATTACCTGCAATGGAAGGAGGCTAAAGTCAAGAGGATCGCACTAGAACGTATTAGAAGGACTTAAGAATTTACCCATCAACATCTAGGATATATCAGAATGTGATTTCACCATTTCACATTTTCACCTCGTGGTTACTGGTTCTTGCTATTTACAGTTTCACAGCTCGGCATTGATGCTCATGTTAAACTCCACGGGAAAAATGCAAAATAGAAGTCTCATGGACCATTTTAAACTCAGAAAACTCAGGACTTGGACGAAAATAGAAAACAGAAGAATAGAAGTCATATGAAAAGATACATAGTAGTTGAATTGTACCTCTACCTTCAAAAGTTATACTTCCCAAATATTAGGGGTTCGGGCTACAAGTTGCTCTGTTTTTCACTTTTGGCTACTTCACCTGCTTCAATCTTCTACAATCACAGACAACCTTGAAGTAATTCAATTCGTTGTCTCTTCTTCTTCTTCTTCATACTTGCAGCTTGTAATTTTCACAGTTTTACTGTTTGCTTTCTTGAGTCTCCAGTTCTGCTAATTCTCATTTCGGATCAATTTTTGTTCACTGCGCAGGTGACTTTAATTCGGAAAATGGGTTCTCGTGCTGTTGACGATTCTTCTGGCGATGAATCGAATATTGCTTGTGAAGCGCTTATTAAGCTCAGCATGCCTCCTTCCACCATTGATGAGCAACCACTCGATCTTCGTCTTCAGGTTTTAATTAAATTAAACACATTTTGTTTTCAATTAGGGTTTCATTATTATGTCGTTAATTAGTATTACTGATATATTATAGTCCTCTCTTTGAAAAGATTCATATTACGTTTTGGTTTTCTGATTAGTATTGTTTGGTATGTCATTATATTTTCACTCCCCATATTTCTGAAGTTACAGAGATAAACCCCCTTAGGTTTAGGAAAATCTGCAAAGACGCCCATTGATGATATGTTGCTCTTCTATTCTTGCATCAAGAATGTTGGACTGAACATACAACAGAATTGGTATGAAGATGTAAATATATGAACTCTTTATCTGTTTGCAATGAATTGTGTCTTTCTTCCTTCATTCAGTTTTCTTGCATTCTTTTGAAATTCCATGTACGGCGTACGGATATTGTTTACAATTTGTTACTGTATGTACTCATATAACACGCAGACCGAGCACACAGCAGCTCTTCCTCCCTGTGGCCAAGCTACACCTGGCCTTGATAATGGTGAAGAAGAGCCTTGCGTTTCTGATGAACTATCTAGGGAAAAGAATCAAAATGTCCATGAGGTTGCTGCTCCTTCTGCATCCCAATTGCCTAGTGGTGCTGCTGATGATTCTAGCTTGATGCCGTCGGGTTCTGTTGTGTCGGAAGGCCCGAGTTCTAGAGGCGAAGCTGTAGATGTGAAAAATCTAATTTCTATCTTGGACGGTTCCGTTGTTAAGGAATTTATGAAGGTTGACTCTGAGAGTTTGATTCAGGATATATTGCATGATACAATGAAGGTAACTTATAATTGTACTGATATTCACACACTTCATTTTCTGGTTTTGCATGGAAAATGATAATAACATGCTTCTTTTTTATGAATTGCAGAATTTCCATAGAGCGTATGCTTTGTATTTGATAGATGGTACAAAAACACTTGGTGATTTCCGTCGGGAGAGTGAATCTCATTTGGAGGCCGTCAAGTGTTCGTTGCATGAAGCTGAGGAGGAACTCATGGCCTTAAAGGAGTCTTCTCGTAAAGACTCTGAGGTAATTCAGCAGCTGAATGCCGAATGTGAAGAGAAGAATCGAATGATCAAGAAGTTAGAGGAGGATGTGGCGAAATTGGTTAATGAGAATAACAAAGCTTATGCTAATTGGAAGCAAGCTCTTTTGGCGGCGACGCGTAGTAATAAGGATCTTTTGAATACCTTGGATAGGTTTCTCCATACATAATACGAGATGAAGAGTTTGTCACCTGAAAACCAAGAGACGGACCTGGTGATCAAAATGTTGGAAGAAAGGTTGCCGAATTTCATTAGGGATATAACAGAGTCACAGATTACGCTTAGTCTGTGTAGGATGTAGCTAGCTTGAGAGTGAGTTCGTAATCGTACATTTTTGTTTGTAGAATTCCAAATCATTGCCCTGTATTTTCAGGCATGGCAGTGCCAGCACAGAATAGAAGAGGCATTTACACTTTTGCTTAGAGGTACTATGTTTCTGAGCACTTATTATGTGTGCATACTAACAATTCTGAGATGTGTGCATACTATGTTTCAATTTTTCCTTTCTTGTATAATGTCTCCTGTAAAAGTAGTTCCTCTGTTTTGTTTTCATTTTCACGTTTGCGTAGTTGTGTTGTTTTGATGAACATGGATGGCTTTGCTCATCTTCTGTATTTTCAACATATATTGGCACACAGAGCAGAGGACACCAGAACAGGATTTATCTTCTACCTATTTTATGAAAAATATGGATGCAATTTCCATGTGTACAGGTAGCCATTATCTATTCCCTCTGAGCTTCTGCACTTCTGATGAAATCGTGTTTCTGGACAGGGAAAAAAAGATGTTTTCATCACAGTTAGCCGGGGCAAATAAGACTGGAGATTATGCTATTAATTTTCAAGATAAGGTATACTTTTTTATAGTGATCGGAAGCTCTACGAGCCTCCCCTTGATAAACAAGTAGTATCTCTAAAGACTCTAATCCATCTCTCTCGACTTAAATGCTCACTACTGTGTCTCTGGTCTTACGTAAAGCAATCGTGACCTCAAGATCATACTACATATCAGAAAATGTTCATCCAATAGGGCTTATTATGGACTCCCATCATTCTCATCACTAGACCCATGCCATGCACTGCCCATCAGTCTCATCAGTATATCACCATTCGGTCATTATTTTCATGCATGATTTTTAAATTCCCATGCTTATGCATGTGCTGGTTTTTTGTCAACGATAGAAAAATACTATATACCTCTAGAAAACTAGGTCTATAAAAGGCTTGACATATACCTTGACATACACCAAACAAATAGTAACTCTATATTACTACTAATTACTTTGTATTATTTCTATGGCAATTAACGGCAGCATGTCATCGACAAAGATGGTGATTGTTATGATCATCATGGCGATTCTGGGTACAGATATATACTTAATCTCGATCTCTTCTGATCTTCTTTAATTTTATAACTTATATTCATTCATTGCAGTAGTTTCGCACCAACCAGGGTCAGTTGTAGACGCACAGGAATGTGTACGTCAGTTGGCAGCATGCACAGTTGGTGGAACCCCATGTTGTGGTACTACCCTGAAGTGCACCAAGCAAGTTACTGTCGCTAATCCCGTCTTTGGTACTACAACCACAACCTACGTCTGTCTCTAGCCCGCATGCGTGCGCAGAATATGTAGCAGCTGCAGCTAGTGAGTTCATGAGTCGTGATCAGTGATCTTTTCAGTATAAGTGATTATGTTACTTTATTTTCTTTTCATGCACGCGTGTTGTCTGACAAATAAAATCATGAACCGAGTGACTACAGTCTACAGATCTGCATATAAACATGGCATATGTATAAATGCCAAATTAATGTTACATGTTTTATGATTTACATGTTCCGTCTATGTATTCTGCATCTTGATCAATTATATATGCAATTCATCTCTGACCCGGGAAAGACCCTACATTTTCAAGTATGGTAATGATATGGACTGTTCGGATCATTAGGTATTTAGGTACAGAAACAAATGATTCTCCAATCGCTAGAGTCGAAATTAACATAGCGTCCCAACCATTGAATAGGTTGTAGGATAAAAATGCTGATATAAAGAACAGGAAAACGCAAAAAACAGTTAACTGAAGATGATAAGGTCATAACTTGAATACTGTTAGGTTTCAGTTTCAGAACCTCTTGCTCCGGTACCATAACAGAGAGTTCACAGAAAACATGCTGAAAATTAATGAGATAAAATCAAAAAAATCCATCCATTTCCATTATACAAATTTACTGAGAAAGTGTACATGCACCTTGAAATAACATACATTCACAACACAAATAGTCCCAATCCCCTTCAGTTGAATATCAACTGAGCTAATGTGCTTATTCATACATTATTATAAATATGAATTCAACATTTAGTACACAAACTTCAGATCGCTGATAGAATGCATGCATATCAACGATATTTATTGAACAGTACTCAATCTGTACCATGGAACAAACAACCAAGATAGGAAAAACTGTGAGCAACTCTAATGTCACAAGAACTCCACTGAAGCACTGCATGACATTTCTGCATTATTGTTCAATATTATCCGTACCTATCAAACACACATTCTGATATCAATAATGTGATCATTTTTTATCAGTGTTTCAATCTTGAATGTTATCAATTTCAATACAAAAGTGTTACTGTGACTGCTTAATTTCATAGAAACAGAACCATATAAAAGACTGGCATACCTTAACCTGAGCAAGAAATTGGAAGAGGATTACTTTATGTCGCCACGAGCAATTTCAAGCTTGAATGAACCTTCTTTGCGGCCCTTTAGATCTGCCGCCTTCTTTTGCAAATTCGCCTGAATTTTTCCGCAGAAGAAACTACACCCTGTGTGACACGTTCCAAGGACAAGAGCTCAAGGCTTTCACCGATGACCGAAGGGACTTCTATGAGGTTCTCACAGTTATTCAGCACAAGAAATTTCAGTTTGGGGAAAGGATTTCCCTTGGCTGTCCAATATATCAGCTCAGTTGCCCTCTCAATGTGCAAGCGCTCCAGATGGCGAAAGCCAGAATATTCAGCCTCCCATTGTCTTCCTCTAAATGCATTTTCCTTGAGTTTAAGAGACTCCAGAAAACCGAGGCTCGACAATACTTCCATCTTGTTCCAATCCAGATAAGTGCTGCACAATACTAGTATTTTCAGATGTGGTGGGAAACCCTGTGCATCAGGTATGCGACGCAACGGACCTTCACCAGCAACACCGTTAGTTCCTTCATGTATCAGCTTTAACTTATTCAGCTTCTCCAAGATTTCGAAGCACCTTAAACTTGCAATTTTGTTCAAGTCGCCTTGAATGCCTAATGTGATCAGGTTCTTCGCCCTTCCAAAAACGTCATTCGTGCAACTTTCAGCTGATAGCCTGCTAAGCGTTTGAAGGTTGTCTCCACCTTCGCCTTTCCCGTCTCTCCTCAGGATAATGGATGCTTTTGTCTTGAAATGCCTCAGCTGTCTCATCTTCCAGATATCTACTTTCATCTCGAGGGTGTGAGAGGAGATATCGACTGTTAGAGTCTGCAGGTTCCAGAGATCAGAAATGTTCTCCGGAAGACTCGTGCTCTGATCCATTACAAGAGTAAGGTATCGCAGGTGAAGTAGTTGCACAAGCTTTTGTGGAAATTTTGGGAACCTTATATTCTTGGCATCATATACCCTCAGCAAGCCAAACGCATCCGTCACAGATTGCATATCTGCTGTTTTCAAGTTCATGGCAGACTCATGGAAACACAGGAAAGACCGAGCTTTAGGGATCTTTTGTTTCTTTTTGAAGAAGTCAAGAACATAGGAATGTATACAAATGCGACGACATTTTTCAATGTTGTCACTTGATCCAGAAGTTCCTTGTTCTTGGCTGATCTCTTGGAATAAATTCAGATTATCGAATGAAGCTTGTGTTTTACAGATTTCACGCACTGAGTCATGAATGTGACATACTTTAGGTTCACCATCAATTGTAGCTTTCCTAACCATAACCAAGTTTCTATTGATAAGGTCTTTCAGGTTTTCGCAGGCAACTTGCTCCAGGCTCAAACCGTTGGTGTTTCTTTGCACGAAGCCCTCTGCGATCCACAGCCTAATCAATTTATTGACAGGGATGTCAGCATCTTCAGGGAATACCCCTAAATACAAAAAGCAGTTCCTTAACTCGTAAGGAAGTTTCTCGTAGCTGAGCGCTATAATACTCGACAAGAGATTCTTCTTGTCTCCACCAACAAGGTAAGGTTTTACAGACTTGGAGATTTCCTCCCATTCTTTCTTTACTGATGATGATGCTCTTCCTTTCTTCTCTGCCAGAATTCCACCAATGACCACAATTGAAAGAGGAAGTCCATCGCAGTCAGTTGCAATGACCTTCCCAATACCCACCAAATCACTAGGCACAACATCAAGCTTGCCGTACACCTCGTACTGGAGAAGCTGCCAACTCTCTTCATATGTCAGAAACCGCAAGTAGTGGGCTCGGTCCTTGGAAGAAGCATTTTCTGCCACATCCGTATGGCGGGTTGTTACCAAGACTCTACCATTTGTGTTCTCCATTGGCAATATTTCTTTGATTGCTTTCCATGCGTCGAGTGTCCAGATGTCATCCATAACTATCAAGAACTTCCCTTCATTGAGCTTTTCCCTGACCTTCATAACCATTTCCTCCTGGGACTCCTCTTTAGCGCTAGGATTGAACTTCCGGAGAATAGTGAGCAGCACATTCTTCATGTTGAGAACATCGGAAATGTTCACCCAAATTCGAACTGGAAACTCGTAGTTGATTGTTGGATGCTCGAAAATTTTCCATGCCAATGTTGTCTTCCCCAGACCAGCCATACCTATGATTGAAGAAATCCCTAGCTCATTCGAATCCCCGATTAGGAATTCAATAAAATCATCCGTCTCTTTCTCAAAACCAACTATGTTTTGACTCTTCTGCATAAATCAAAGTACAATAAACTATGATCAATCACAATTAAGTCACAACAAACCTATGTAATAACTAGTCATGCCATGTGAACCGAAAAACAAGCAATGTTATAATACTGATCAGAAGGAAATGGTTATAAAGGTCATGTCAAGATTATAGGTTTTGTGTTCAACCTCATGATAAAATATTGGAAACATTGGTAATGAAGCGTTGACTTCAGCAATACTCGAAGGCTAATTAACAGGTTACCATCCATGAATATAAAGGCAATCAGATAGATTGATATTCAAGTAGAAACAAAAGCAGCTTTCTCATCTTGGCATCATGAATAGTTGAAATCATTTAAAAACAGTTCTGATCTTAAAACAGTGCTGGAAAATCTTCCCTTAGATACACATTTGTCGATTCATCTTAGAATTATCACAGATCATAATAATTCACACATAACAACATATCTTTCAGTCTTGATTCTTGAAGCCATAACATAACAAGTTATAAAACATCGATTCGATTCGTATACCTTTTGCCTAATGGCCCTGGCTTGTTCAGCAGTAGTGTCCGGTACGTCTGCAATCTTAAGTTGAGCAAAGTCAGCCTCAGCCTTGTTAAACAAAGGCCTGACCTTATCCGCCCTTATCTTCCTAACAGCTTCAGCAAGGCTAATACTGGTCCCTTTGAAGAACCTGACGACGCTAGTTCGCTTTGACTTTCCAGCAGCCTGAGTGACACATATGTCAATCATGTCTTCAACGTCATACACCACATCCCTCACTCTTCTTTCCCATTGCTTGAACGTCTCGTCCTTCTTGAGCTTTCGAGATGCATCCCTGAGAATGGCCTGTAAGGACTGCAGTTCCTCCTGGAGCTTTACGAAGTCGTTCTCGGCGCCTTGGATTAAGTCAACGTGGTGCACAACCAGTTGCTTCAGGTTTCCGAGTAGAAACTCAACTGATGCATCCATTGTGGATGCGCGCGATGATCTAGTGTACGTTGACCAGTAGAGAGAGTTAATTGCAAGGTGTATAGTGATTATGCGTAAATGGAGAGTATTATTCAAGAATCAATAAAGTCTAACTCTAACACTTTTAAGAATGCCATGGAAAATTTGTTTAGTACATGGTTCAGTACAAATATTCAAGTTGGCAAAGTGTGACACAAAACGCATTATTTTATACAATTTGCCAAGGCGTAACAACCAAAACCATTATCTATCTTTATTTCATTTCAGTTTTACTTTATATTACTTTAGTTGTTTTTTATAGTAATATGGCATTTTCCGTCCCAAAGTTTGAGAAGTATGGCAAATGCAGTCCCACGTTTGGTCCTACCGACAGATTTGGTCATGAAGTATAACATGTTTGGCATATTTGGTTCCTTTTTCCATCTTTTAACTTTGATTGTTGATGCGGCGATGCCACATCACTTGATGACATCATTATGATCTCATATTTATTAAAAATTAAAAAAAATCCCAAAAAACAAATTAACAAATAACTAAATTTTAGAAAATTTATTATTATTTTTTTAAATAATTGAAAATTTAGAACAAAAAAAACTAAACGAAAAATATTTTTTTTAAACAAAGAAAAAGGAAAAAAATAGAAAATCTTAGATCTTGATTGTATTAAAATCTAGGGAAAACAATGATGGTGTTCTTTAAAAATATTTAATCATAATCTCCAAAAGTATCAAACAATATATTCACTTCAATTTGTATAGACTCATTTTATTTTATTTTATTTTTTACTTGAATTTTAATACACTGAGGATCTAAGATTTTTATTTTTAATCTTGTCTTTTTTATCCGTAAATTGTTTTCTTCTTAAAAGAAGTATAGAATATAGTTTTGGAACTATAATTGAAGTATAATTTTTTTAGAATTTGTTTTTAAGATTTTTTTTCCAATTGTTTATAATATTTTTTTTAATAAATATGATCTCATAATGACGTCATCAAGTGATGTGGCTACATTTACTCCTTGACTTTGTTGCCACATAAGCAGTCAAAGTCAAAAAATGTGAAAATTGATCAAATTTTCCAAATATATCAAACTTTGGGACTAAAATTGACGATAGCATTATACATGGGACTTCATTTGCCATATATCCGTCAAACTTTGAAAACAAAAATGCCATTTTCCCTTCTATTTAGTTTAGTTAAATTTAGATTTTTAAAGATGATTTTATATTAGTTCAGTTATATTATATTCAATTAGAATATTAGACAAAAACAACATACCTATGTACTAATTAATTTCTTACCTATATATATACATTATGAACTAACTAAGGTTTTCTTCTTATTATGTCAGAACAGAATAATTTGTATAAAAATAATAATTAAACAATATAGGACTAATCTGATATATTATTGAATTGATATGAAACGTGGTGAACTGAATAATTTTTTCAGACCAAGAAGATAAGATACCCTCTATATCATTACTTCACGATATTTGTATACTTTGATGGATGGTCTAATATGTAAAATTAAGAAATAAATTGTAATTAAACATGATCGTCTCCCACCCCTTTCGATCATTTGTGTATTTGCAATCCATAATAATATATAGTAATTGTCATCTAACTCCAGCTAATCTAGTGTTTGTTTAATTTCACAAGTCTAACTTGACAGATTAATATATGTAAATACATACTCCATGTGCTTCGTGGCAAGCACGACGCAATTTACCAACGGACAGAAATACAATACAATAGACCTGCATCATTAATAATATAAATAATTACATCTACCACCCTCACTAAGACACACTTTTCAAATAAACCCAGCTTGCTCAGACAATTACACTCTAGTACATTCTCCCGTCCGGCATTAACTCGGGCCATTTTATCATTTTCCTTTTTTATGTTTTTTTTTCTTCTCTCTTCTTTATATATTCTTATTTCTTTTCTCTCATTCGTATTTTCTTTTTCATTTTTTTTAAAAGCTAATTCCGGTATCGGAGTTGACAGCTCCGATCGGAGCAGTGTTAAGCTCCGATTGGAGCTCACTACAAGCAACATCGGTTTTAGCGACGGAACCATCCGTCGCTAAACCACCCCGATCGGTTGCTAAAATTCGCTAGTGACCGATCGGTGTTTTTAGCGACGGATAAAATCGTCGTCGCTAAACCGTTGGTCGCTAGCGAATTAGCGACCGATGAGTAATCCGTCGCGAATTTGCGACGGATTAGCGACGGAAAATGAGGTTGACTTTTAGCAACCGATGACTTATCCGTCGCTAAAGTCACCGGACTTTTAGCGACGGATGAGCCTCATCCGTCGCTATATACAGCGACGGATAAGCCTTATCCGTCGGATAAGCCTTATCCGTCGCTAAAAGTCCGGGGCTTTTAGCGACGGATAAGCCTTATCCGTCGCTGTATATAGTGACGGATGAGGCCATCGGTTGCTAAATTTTTTTTATTTTTTTATTTTTTTTAGATATAATAATGAGACTCAAAATCAAATGCAACCTGTTTAATTAA
Source organism: Plantago ovata (assembly GCA_028274465.1). Lineage (NCBI taxonomy): Eukaryota > Viridiplantae > Streptophyta > Magnoliopsida > Lamiales > Plantaginaceae > Plantago > Plantago ovata. Next base: position 18,044,875 of record CM051458.1, read on the forward strand.
GCAACATGTTATAGAAATTCTATAGACCAAATAAACCAAAAAATAATCCAAAAAAATCATAATAAATGTAGCAAAACCCTCCATACATATAATAATAATCATACGTACACAATACTAATCTGCAATAATATCATAGTGTACACAGTATTCATGTAGAAAATAGTAAATAAAGTCGAAAAGGATAGGGGTATCATGGAAAGGGAGGTGGAGGCATCCCCAGCTTCGCATACAGCTCAGCAAACATAGTAGCAAATTGTGCCTTCTGCGCAGCCTGCTCCTCAGCTAACCTCTTCATCTCCTCATCCCTCTCCTGCAACTGAAGTAAGAGGGCCTGCTCTCGAGCGGAAGCTGCTGCTGCTGCTGAAGATGATGAAGATGTACTGGCACGGGAACGACGAGTCGGCCTCGAGTCCAATTCAGGGACGGCTGCTGCACTCCCAAGTCCCAAGCGACGGCCCTTCTCGTCTGGAGGATTCACCTCGAGGAAAATGGCATTCATTTCCTCAACAGTGAGATCCTGATCACGAATCCTGTCCTCGTAGGCCGTCTGAAATTATAAATCAAGAGTATAAGGTGTTAGTTATGTTGTTAATTAGTTATGAAATCATCAGTATTTAATAAACACATGTATTGTTGATACTTACCGCAATTGCTGTGGCCTCGTCACACAACCACTGTCCGTTCTTGGCCTTCTGAGATCTCGAGAACAGGGTGAATAGGAGACTCTCCTTATCCTTCAACTGAATGACACATGAAAGCATCATATACTTAGTTTGAAAGTTCGAAATGCAAGTAAATAACAAGTATAAGAATGATGAATTCACAAAGTTAATATACTTACCTTCTGCCTCACATGTGCTGTAGCGATCGACTCAGAGCCAAAACGGTGTGTCACCAGGGTACGGCTCCCATCATTCGGCTGCTTCTTCCGGTTCTCAGTGTTCTGGTCAGCCTGCGCCTGGACTCTCGCGTCAGTCCAATACACCTTCCACGCCTCCCAAATTGCATCTCCGGGCCAATCACCGGTACGTGGACGGTTTTCTTTCCACATTTTCTTCAGGCTATGAACCATGCACTTGTAAAGGGAACTACCGTGAGAGTTGAAGCTCCACCAGAGATCCATCAGCAATGCTTTCGGAAGGAAGAATTCTTTCTACACAATTACAAATAAACATCGAAACACATACGTTGGTGAATACTTAAAAACATTCAAGTATAACAAGGGGAGCTAACATGTATCAAATATATAACAAGGGAAAACAACATCTATTCAGGTATATCGGGTTGTTAACAGTCATCTACAAACAAATAAGGACGCCGCCTACCCATCATGCATGAACGGTCTACACGTAATGGATGCCGCCTATCCATTCTAGTTCTAAACGCGGTCAAGCATATAATGGGTGCCGCCTACCCATACATAAATATGCGGTCCGACATATAAGAGGGCGCCGCCTACCCTCGCATGCATAGCGGTCGAACGGAATGTAAAAACATGGTATTTAAACATGCATATATTAACTCACCCTCAGCTCCTCGAAGAGCTCTCCCTTAATTTGGTCCGGGATGCAATGCCACTGGCTGCCACCCTCTTGCGGTGGGACCATTCTGTTCCGAATTATCGAACTGAGTACTTTAGCAGCGTGCTCCCCATACAACCTGTGAAGAACAGGTAAGTCAATAGTGACAAGGTTAGTTCGGTATATATATATTAAAAGTTCGTAAATCAGTTAATGCCTAATACTTACTTCTCTCCATTGGGGTAAAGGACAGGGCGACCATTCCACATAAGACCATCTTCCGGCCTTTGAAAGGGACAACCGTCGTCTGGAACGTGGGCCCACGGGTCGTGGAGGGAGGAATGAGGAGTCGATCCCCTGCTCGACCCAGGTGGAGTCCCTAAAACAGTAGGGGAGCCCTGATCGGTGTCCTCTCCGTCGGTATAATCCCTCTGGGACTGCGGGGTCATGTATCGTGGCCTCCTGGGTCGTGGCATTTGCAATACAAAGATCCGTGTTAGTACATACACAATTGAATATAAAACATGTACAATCAGAGATATAGCAAGGAACGACACTAGACATTCGGGTGGTCACGCCAGTAGGACTCCCAAACATCATGAAGGGCACTCGGCATCCACTCTTTGGGCGGAACTCCCAAAAGCCAGTTGGCTTTCCAAACCTCAAATAAGGGAATCCTCAGTGTACGTTCTGACATATTTGAATGCTAAACCTGACCAAAAACTAATTATATTTTCATTATATTTATACAATTTCCATTATAATAACTAATTACAATACACTATAATTACTCATATTTCCATTATAATTATACTTATGCAATTTTCAAATCTAATTAGTATATCCCAAACAAACTACACTAATTGAACAAAACTAACTACGTATATAATCCCAAACATAATCGAACCAAATTCAAATCCCAAACATAATCGAACCCAATTCAAATCCCAAACATAATCGAACTAAACTATAAAATACCCAATTCATACCAAATCTATCAATTCACCAACTAAAACTTGTTCATCCCCCCTAATTTGAGCTAACAACATGATAGATACTAGTAGAATGCATACAATTCAATGAATTGAAAAAAAAATGAAGAATACTAAAATTTAGACAAGTTAGGTTCGAAATATATAACTTTGATTGCGGAAGAAATGGGGAAATAATCACGCAATTGAATAGCTACACTTGTTCCTTGATGGAAGAGCTTCGAAATGACTATAATATTGATTGAAATGGTGAAGAAACGAAGAAAATAGGGGAGGAGAAAATGGAGCCGCGTTGAATCGGTTTGTGTGTGTTCTGCCGCTGAGCAAGCGGAGAAGACGATGTTATCAAGCAGGAATTCTCGTAGAAAGAAAGTAGCTCGTATGCATATTTAGCAAGAATCGTGACGGATAACCATCCGTCGCTGAGCTTGTTTATTTTTTTTTTAAAATATATATTAGCGACGGATGGAGTCATCCGTTGCTACTGCATTGACCGGCGAAAAAAAAAAAAAACCTTGAATCATTGCGACGGATGGTGGCATCCGTCGCTAAATAGCGACGGATGGGTCCATCCGTTGCTAAATAGCGACGGATAAGCCATCCGTCGCTAAAGTCCCAGCCGCTCTAAGGCGATTTATCCAATCCGTCGCTAAAGGCTCCCATCGGTCGCTAAAATACCGATCGGTCGCTAATTTTAGCAACCGATCGATCGGTTGCTAAAAGTGGTTGCTATTTAGCTGTTTTCTTGTAGTGGCTTACACTACAAGAATTCTGTCAATTAGCGACGGATCGATCCGTCGCTATAAATAGCGACAAATCGGTCGTTTAGCGACGGATCGGTAACAGATAGCGACGGATGAAACAAATTCGTCGTAGAGCGCGTCGTAAACCATTTGGGGCGGGTAACTCAACATATAGAGACGGATGACGTCATCCGTCTCTATGTAGCGACGGATGACTCATCCGTCTCTGGTCAAGGTTGACCAGAATTAAATAAAAAACTAATTAAAAAAACATTGCGACGGATGACGTCATCCGTCGCTGTTTAGCGACGGATGAGCGGCTCATCCTTCGCAGCCTGTAAATATATATACGGGACTTAGTCTCAGATCGATGATAACAACAAACAGAAGCTCAGCCCCCCTCGCCGTTTTCACCACCGGCGAACACCCCCCTTGCCATATCTCTTTCATTTCTTCACCATTTCAAGCAATCTTATAGGCATTTCGAAACTCTTCCATCAAGGAACAAGGGTAGCTTGTCAATTGCGTGATTCTTTCACCATTTCTTCCGCAATCAAAGGTATTAACTTCTAACCCTAACTTGTCTAAATTTGAGTATTCTTCATTTTTTTTCGATTTCATTGAATGGTATGCATTCTACTAGTATCTATTATGTTATGTAGCTCAAATTAGAGGGGATGCCCAAGTTTTGGTTGGTGAATTGATAGATTTGGGATGAATTGGGTATTTTAGGAATTGAGACTTTGATTGGGTTGAATTGATATTTGGACTATTGAGACTTTGTTTGGGTTGATTGGAGACCTCTAGAATTTAGTTGTAGTATGATTCGACCGTAATTAGTTGTAATTAGTTGTTAATGAAAATGTATAATATAGAACTATAATGCAAAGTAATTAGTTGTAATTTAGAAATATTGTAAGTATAATGCAAAGTAAAAATTGATAATAAAAATGAGTAGGAATTGTGGGTATTTTATCAAAATATGATAAATTATATCAATTATATTTAATTACACGTATGTTATATGGCAAGTAAAACAGAAAAAATAGCAAATAAAAAAATTCGTTATAGAGAATGTACTAAACTTTCATTGGCCAGGTTTAGCATTCAATTATGAATCCCGATCGTACTTGGACGTATAGTAGGATTGCAGGTGGGATAATTTTGCCTACGTTTGTAGAAGGGGTCAATTCATTTGTCGAATTTGCATTGTCAAAACCTGAGTGTTTGAGCAGTGGGATGATGAAGTGTCCTTGCAACCAAAAGAAATGTAGGAACAGTAAGTACTTGCCCTGTACGATGGTTGTAGAACATTTGAAGCGTAATGGTTTTGTGGCTAAATATGAGGTGTGGAATCATCATGGTGAGGCATTTCGTACGTTGGGGGATTATACGCAGATGTCGGGGAAGCGTAGAAGAAGACAGGAGAGTAGTGCTCCACCAGGTGCCTCTACTCATGATGATTCCACAGGGGACCGGATGGAAGAGATGGTCTGTAACGCTGCGGGTCAAGAATTTATGGAGGGTGTTGTTAATGAGGAGCCTCCGAATGCTGAGTCGCAGCAGTTCTTTGACTTGTTGGAAGCGTCAAGATGCCACTCTACCCGGGGTGCAGGATGAATGAATTGTCCTTTGTCCTGCTTGTCTAGTTATGAGCAACAAGGAGGGTGGTGGGAATTCTGAAAGAAGCTGCAACGATTGGTTGAGTTTGATCACGGATATTGCGCCTGAAGGAAGCCTAGTTCCAACAAACTATTACCAAGCGCAGAAGAAGATGAAGGCGGTGGGATTGCCTATGGAGAAAATAGATTGTTGTCCGGGTATGTGTATCATCTATTGGGGGGAGGATGAAGATCTGTTGAACTGCAAACATTGTGGGTGTTGAAGAGTAATTCGTACTTCTTCTTAAGTTCGTAGTGGATCGTCACAATACACTATTTAGGCCTTCTTCATGTAGTCTTCCTCGTACCTGAAAGAGACTGGATGGACGGGGGTTAGTACCTCGTATCCGGTTTGTCGAGGATCAAACCGGAGGGACGACTTTACGTGTAGGGAGTTGTAGGGCTTCCCTAGTAAGAGTAGTAAATGTGGTAGGTGAGTGGTGGGTGAGAGCTATGAATGCTTACCCAGCGGATAATGAATGAGTCCCTTATATACTTGTAGTATTTTATTGTCAGTTTATGTAGGATAGTGACAAGTGTCCGGCCGAGATTGAAGCCTCCTTTGGCCCAAGCCCATTAAGGAGGTCTGTGGGCTTTGGCCCAAACATCTTGGCTAGGGTTGTGAGGGCATTATTGACTTTTTGGGTCCCATGGAGTAATCTGGAAAACGGATCCCACAGGGAGCGACCATGGGTGGTCGCCCTTGGTCCTCGTGCCTTCCTCCTACGTCCGTGGTCCAAGTAGTGCTCTGCCTAGTCTCTTTTGGAGGGTGTCACCTTGACGTAAGGTCCTCCTCGAGCCCTAGAGATGCTCCTCGAGCCCAACAACTACATTGTCCTTGCAGTGAGCTTATCTTGAGGGTTGGCCTCTTAGTTATGGTCGGACCTTATGTTGGTCGAGCCACACCTAAGTGAGATACTTGGTTGTGGTCGCGCCCTTTGAGGGACGACCCTTGATGCTTTGTCGCGCTCTTAGACCGCTCCAGTTCGTACATGCGGACTTGACATATTTTAATACCAACATATGTCCCCCTAGTTTCCAAGTATCTTTGTAGAAGATAGTTGAGGAACTATGTTGAAGTAGAGGTCGAGCAGAGCCTCGACTAGTAGTGGGCGAAAAAATATTTCCGTATTCGTGCCATGGTGCCTTTCCCTCCTCCCATCTCTCCCCCCTCCCCTTTTCATAGGGTGCGACCAGACGTTGCTCGGACCTTATAAAAGGGGTATATTTACTGGGCAGAGATTGGATCCGGGTAAGTGTTCCTTGGTGGAAATAGGTTATTCAATTTTTTGCCTCTTCGCCATCCTTTTTGTAAATTGTCTGGAGAAGACGATTGTGAGTAAATGGAATGGAACGATTTCCTTCCACCTTTTTCTTTTGACAATTTCTCGAGAAGCTTCATGAGAAAGTGGCTCTTCGGTACCGTAGTGGGTAATCCCTCAATTTCCCTTCTCGGGTGAATGGTAGCTCGTCGCTCGAAAAGTTTTTCACGTGACATGGTCCTCGCTCCATGGATTATCATGGGTGGTTAGGTAATCCGCGTTCTTCTTGGAAAAAGTGTCGGGGCGGGAGCGTGGAGGGTAGATTGGTAAATCTATCAGGCGGCTGCGATCTGGGCCGTTAATAGTGGACACGTGTTCGGCCCGGATGGAGCGAGGGTATGCGACGGTTCGTATTCCCGAGATACCCTTCTATAAATAGGCCAAGACCGATTCATTCCACACTTTTTGCAACTTAAACACTCAGAGCATAGAGAGAGAGCGAGGACCCCTTCAAGACGATCGACAAGCAAGCTTTTCGATTCAAAGGCAGAGTGAGGACCTTTTTCAGGCGAATTCCCAGCGTAACTTCCAGCGGAGTTCGAATTTCCAGTGCAATTTCCGTCTCCAACCCTTCATTCCACCTTTACCAAGTAAGCTCTTGTCCTCCATACTTCAATTACATGCTTTAATTGCTTACTTCCTTTGCACCTCTTGCTTTCCGTAACGCCTGAACATGTCGTTGATAGCCTGAATCTGGCCGACATTTAGTGGACTTAAAAAACGGACTTAAGCGGACTGTAAATTTACATTCTCCCCTTCTTTACTTTTTTCGCAATTCCCCTTTGCCTCCATAGTGTATGATCGTAACTGTAGAAGTAATCGTAACTGGGAGCATTATACCTCGTCACTTTTTTGAGCGGTTGGTCGCTCTTGTGCCCCTCGATATTTTGTATGCTCTTGATATGCTCGTATCTGTGTTTTTCGTTCCCTTTGCATGCTTGCCGTTTTTTGTAGAGTAACTTCTTATCCATCTTTTTTTGAGATTTTTCTCCGCTCGGGAAGTCGAACATAACAAAATACATAAACGGACCTCTCGGACTATCACCAACCATCCTAACTCTTCTTGGACTACACTTTTAGGATGTCCGAGAGAAGTGACGACAGCCAAAACCGCCGCGAAGTCGAGGAGTATGGGAGCGACCATACTACGTCAGCCGATACGTCAGAGATATCAGTGACGTTCCTAGATACGACTTTGGAGCATGCCACCGTGGGCGAGGAGCCGGCTCATGAATCCGGGGAGGAAGAAGGATCTAAGGGATCCGGGGAAGAGGAGGAGCAACTCGAGGAGGGTGAAGAAGGCAAAGACGCCCAGGGTAAGGATGACGATGATGAAACTGAGGAGGAGGAAGAGGCGGTTGAGTATCGGTTAGTTACTCGCAAGAGGCGTCGGAGCGAGGACGAGGATTTCATTGATGACAAGATCGAAGAGGAGGGAGGTCCCTCTAACCCTGGGGTGTCCGCCGAGCTGATAACCTTAGCCGCCCAAGTCCATGGTCGAAACTATGGCTCTTTCAATGCGGTTCCTCCGATGGACAACCGGATCGAGGACATGGATGATATGGAGCGACCAGACCTGGCTCTGTCATTGTACGAGGAGGGCGACCATTCCGTTCAGCGCGGCAAGGGTATTGTCATAATTGACAGTGACGATGATGATGCTACTTCTCCTCGGACGACTCCTCCGTAGAAGAGAGTTAGATTCCCTCCTCAAACCACTCGTCGGACTGTGGTCACTGATGACGAGGAGGAAACTCCTCTTTCTATAATGGACGCTCACGGGAATGAAGCTGGTCCGAGCACCGCAGTGCCTTCGTCTCCGTCTATCTCTGAAATGAATAGGCAAGCTTAGAGAGACTTGCTCATCGGCAGAAGTATGCCCCCGAGGAGGAGACTAGTTATCATTCAGTGGATCCTCGATCCATTGATTTCTCGTATCCAAGTAATACTCTGCCACCAAATCCGTTGGAAGAGATCGAGTTCCGACAGCGTGTCGAGGACCAAGCAGCTCGAAGAGCAAAAGCTGTTGCTGAGGAGACCGAGGTACATGCTCCCGGTAAAGAGCCAAAGAGAGCGAAGAAGCATTCTCGCTCTAAGAAACATGGCAAAGGCAAAGCTGTCAAAGAGCCTAAGTCTAGCAAAGCCACTCAAAATAAGTTTACACAGAGCGCTCTCAAGGTGGACCTCCTGTAAGAAAATATAGTCAGAGTTACCCCTAGGGTACGCAGCGGAATTTTAAAAAAAAAATTAACATGCAGGTTAATTGATCATGCATATAACGTATATAATAAACACATTAATTAGAAGACTTACAATAATCCAAAAGCAAGAATAGGTATTGAATCGATATGCCAATCGATGAAGTCTTCGTAATAGTCCGGTGAATCTTCTCCTTCGTCGAAGTCGAAGATATCTGCAATACTTTGATTATCTGCATGACAATAAAAGTTAGTTTCCAGCTCTTTGAATCTCAACCTTGGTATCCACGGATGAACAGTTTATCGGAAATAATGCTAGGATATTCTTTATGTGGCCAAGAAGATGGGGCGGCGATTTTCCTCCGGTGTACAGTGGCGCGCGGCTAGGGTATAGAGGTAGGGGAGAGCTTTTAATTTTCTCTAAGAAAGGTAGAATAATTCTCTAAGAATTCGGCATTGAAAAAACTCTCTAATGACCTACTAATATAGTAGTCAATAAAAGTATAAAGAAGATTCTTTTAGACTTCATAAAGGAATAAGAACTCTAATTCTTATTGCACAAGGAAACCAATTTATGTCTAGATTCATTCCCAATTAAGTTAGAACTCAATTAGGAAAATGTAACTTAACCCTTGACTTCTAATATGGGAAGGAGTCGAAACTCCCTCCCATACTACTACTACACGCGGCCGGCCAAGGGGGGGTATGTGGGTCCTAATTTTGGGACCCACTTATAATTCGAAGGCAATTCAGTGAGCAACAATTTGACTATCGCAGGACAGCCCCAAGGTCTAAGATAGCCCAGTGAGGGCTTCTTTCCTTTCCATAACTCATAAGGAGTTTTCTCCACTGATTTAGATGGTACACGGTTCCGAATGTAGATTGCAGTTTGTAGCGCATATCCCCATAGATATTTTGGAAGAGTCGAGAATCCAATCATTGATCTCACCATGTCTAGCAGGGTTTGATTCTTTCTATCAGACACACCATTTAATTGTGGTGTTCCAGGAGGGGTCCATTGCGATTGAATTCCATTCTCCTTCAAGTAGTCGATAAATTCTTCACTAAAGTATTCACCTCCTCGATCTGATCGAAGAGTGACTATCCTTAGGTTCAATTCATTCTCGACCTCATTCCTAAACTCCTTGAATTTTCCTAAGGTCTCAGATTTATTCTTCATAAGATAAATATATCCATACATTGAGAAATCGTCATTAAAGGTAACGAATTAAGAATAACCTCCATGTGCTTGGACTTTAAAAGGTCCACATACATCGGTATTTATGAGCTCTAAGCAGCGAGTCGCACGAACACCTTGTCCAACAAAGGGTTTGTTCGTCATCTTACCCTTAACACATGATTCGCATGTATCATATGATTCGAAATCAAATGGTTCTAAGTAGTCCAACTTGCTTAGTCTTTGAATTCGTGTTTGATTGATATGGCCTAGCAGACAATGCCATAGATAAGATGGATTATTCTTCCTACTTGAAGACGGTTATTTGTTATGTATTTGAAATAAAGGTAGACTACTTTGCAAAATATATAAACCATTCACTAAGCGAGCTTTTCCATAATACTGGTCATTTAGCGAAAAATAACAACTATTATTAGTAAAACGAAAGGAAAACCCCAAATTGTGCAACAATGGAATGGAAATAATATTTCTGACAATGGATGGAACAAAATAAACGTTATCAAGTTCTAAACATTGTCCTGATGGTAAATGTATGTTGCAGCGTCCAACGCGTTTGGCTTCAACTGGATTGCCGTTCCCAACACGCAAGTCGATTTCAGCTTGCTTGACTAGCCTGTGTTCAATTAGCCCCTGCACATTATTACAAATGTGTGAGCCACAAGCTGTATCTAATACCCAACCATTGGAGTCAAAAGTAGTCATGTTCATTTCAATAACAAACATATCTGAGCTAGAAGCCGGCGGTTTCTTAGCTTGATCTGCCCTTAGCTTAGGGCAATCCTTCTTCCAATGGCCCTTGAGTTTGCAATAGAGACAAATCTCCATCCTAAGTCGAAACTTAGCCATCTTATGATTGCGTGCATTCTTGCCACCCTTGTTCCCTTTGGGTCTACGATTGACCCTTAGAAACTCGTTGGCAATAGGTCTCTCAGCAATCGACTCTGTTTCTATCCCGACTTCGGGATTCTGAATAGATAGTAACAATCTTTGCACGATCAAGATAATGGAAGCCTTAGCTTCTAGCTCCAAGCCATATCCAACAAGTTGAAAGAGAAAATCAATCAATGACTTGACTTGTTCAAGCGACAACTCTTCTGTCTCAAGTCTTTGGATAAGCATGATCTTGATAGCTTCAAACCCTTCACACATCCTTGGAGTATCCAAGAATGAGGAGAGATATCTCACAATCTCATATGGTTCCTTGTCTCGACATGGTCCAACCATATTGTCAGACATAGCATTCAGCAACAAATTCTTCACAAACTCGGCCTTTTCCACTGACATCTCATAATAGCAATCATAGGTTGCAGTAGTCAACTCAGTGGGAGGTGGAGGGATAGGTTCGTCTAACACATACTCAACCTCCATAGCACCCTTCGTACCTCATGGATCCAATCCACGTAGTTTGGTCCTGTTAGCTTTGCAACTCCAAGTTGGCAATGAGCTCGGAGGACGGTATAGCCATTTCTGTTTTTCTAAGGAGAAATAATATAGAACGAAAATAATAAATCAACTATTGAAATACTATTTCTAAATACACAGTCAACATAACTAAACAACAAGGTCCTTTAACTGTTTAGCTCCCACTATTTTCACATATGATTGCCCCCAAAACAAACATACGGGTAATGTCCAACAAGTTACCGCAGTGGCCAAGATCCAAACCCATACTATGCTATACTCCAACGGGGGCTGGTCGCATAACATAATATGATCGGTAGGACTATCCAATTGCGTCACGCAACTCTTGGGTGTTAAATCTAATTTAACCAGACGCTCTACATATTGCACCTATCGAGGTCGCTAGATACGATATGCAGTAAGTTATAACCATAGGCTTACTCTAATCTGACGATCACTGCGAGTCTGCAAGACGAGGTCGCCAATACAGGGAAACGCAATGAAAGTTCATAATTAAAGCACCCCATGGAAAGTATCTCAGAAACACATACATATACATATTTTTGCACTTATATTGGTTGGGGCTTGTAGCTTGAGGGTTGTTATCAGTCATCTACAAACAAATAAGGCGCCGCCTACCCATCAAGCATGAGCGGTCTACACGTAATGGATGCCGCATATCCATTCTAGTTCTAAACACGGTCAAACACATAACGGGCGCCGCCTACCCATACATAAAAATATGCGGTCCGACAAATAAGAGGGCACCGCCTACCCTCGCATGCATAGCGGTCGAACGGAAAGTAAAATACGTGGTATTTAAACATGCATTGTCAAACAATAGCATATCGAGCAAACAAACAAGTAGTAGTCTATGTGGATGCCAAATGACATCATAATTTCATTATGAAAATTATAATCCCATACTTATAATCTTTATGAAAAATTGAAAATTTGGACTAGATTGAAAAATCGAAAATTCTATTGACCAGGTAGCAATTTTTGAAAACCAGAAGGACTCAATTGTAATTTTCCAAACCTTGGAGGTGTTAAATTCAAAATTCAAAAGTAGAAAGACTTATTTGTAATAAACCATAAATTGATCAATAACAAATAAGCCCCTCAACTTAATACTAATTAAATTGAACCCCTCTAGTTAATAATAATTACAATTAAATTATATTTATATTCCAAATATAAAATTCAATCCTCAAAATTTCCAAAAATTCGATTTTGGGTCCAAACTGGAAAAATTAAATAAATATATATAATAATATACAGGGACGGGATCGAATCCCGTCCCATAGGGCGCCTGTGGCCGCAGGCGCCTACTGCGACACGCAGGCGAGGCCACCTGCGTCATGCAGGCGGGATATAAAAATATATATATATACTCATCCGTCCCAGAGCAGTTGCACCATTTGCTTTTGGACACAGAAAATAAGGAGAAGAGTTAAATATTGAGTTATATTGATAGTGGGTGTTGCTTTTACTTTATGGAGGATTTGTGTCCACAAAAATGTGTTGATGGAATATAAAATTATTATAACCATGTCCAAATAAAGCAAAGAAATGAAATGGTGGAACTCTAACGGGACGCCCAAATGGCAAATGGTGCATGCAACTGTTTTGGGACGGAGGGAGTATATATATATATATATATATATATATATATATATATATATATATATATATATATATATATATATATATATATATATATATATGGTCCATTTTTTTTAGGGGTCAATTAGAACACCTAATAGCAGAATAGGCCCCATTAGATTTTTAATTACAGATTAGGGGTCGAATTTGACCAAACCAGGCTTAATTCGCCTATCCAAATTTCCATTTGTGAACAACCAAACAAGCCTTACCAAGAGGCCCAAAATGTAATTGTATTTCAACACACATTTTCTTTTTATTTTTGCGTTCTTTTTTTTTTCTTTTTTTCTATTTTTTTATCTACAATAAAGCTATTTTTCCTACCAAATTTTATTTTTAAAAAAAATGAAAATTTTGAAATATAAATATATTATAAATACAAAATTATTCTGTTATTAGGTGTCCTAACTAGCCCCTAAAGTGATATAAACCCTATATATATATATATATATATATATATATATATATATATATATATATATATATATATATATATATATATATATATATATATATATATATATATATATATATATATATATATATATATATATATATATATATATATATATATATACATACATACATATATAGGGTTTATATCACTTTAGGGCTAGTTAGGACACCTAATAACAGAATAGGCCCCATTAGACCAACAATTACATATTAGGCCATAATATGGCTTTTTTGTGTTGACCAACACATATTTACAACAATGCCATTAGCTCATTTTGGACAAAACAAACAAGGCATTAACTCAATAGTAAGGTGAGACCTAAAATGTAATTGTATTTGAACACTAACTTTATTATTTTCCGATTATATTTTTCTTTTTTCTCTTTTCCTTTATTCTTTTAGACTTCATAAAGGAATAAGAACTCTAATTCTTATTGCACAAGGAAACCAATTTAAGTCTAGATTCATTCCCAATTAAGTTAGAACTCAATTAGGAAAATCTAACTTAACCGTTGACTTCTAATATGGGAAGGAGTCGAAACTCCCTCCCATACTCCTACTACACGCGGCCGGCCGGGGGGTATTGTGGGTCCCACTTATAATTCGAAGGCAATTCAAACTCTAAGTAGATTTTGCCCATGTGCATATATTAATTCTAAATTAATATATCCTTTCAAATCAAACCTCTATTATATTTCTAAAATATAATCTTTAATTGTATTTACATAAAATACAATCAATCAATCAATTCAATTAATAATTCAAAATTATTAATTGAGCCACAAATAATTATAATTAATTCCAAATAAATTATAATTCATCAATCACAATTAATTCTAAATTAATTGCAATTCCATCTTCAAGGATATTCGGATAAGCTGAATCACCACATAGTGTGACCCATAGGGCCTCATTGTATTAAGCAAGTGCTACACTAGGCAATGGAATTCCTAGACGGTTCCATTTGCAATATTAATAGATGAGGACGTTTGAGAGGTTTCTCAAAGCAAACCCTTTCGTTGTGAAGTCTGTTGCGCTCAACGCGGCGATGGTAACGTCCCTTCATCTGACTGACTCGAATGCATCTAGGATCGATGATGTGTCTATCCCAATAATACATCCACGGGCATCTTCAGTGAGTTGCTTGGTGAATCCAATATCTATTATGACTATCATAATAATATTGATACGTTGGTCAGCGGTTTATCCAATCACAACTATGAACGACTATGAGCAGTGCTCTCCTGTGCTACACGTGAGAGATGAATCCTTCACAGAATCACTTATCACCCCCATTTGTATGTAGCCATAATCCTGGATCGTGTCTTGGGTTAACTGCTTATTCAGAGCTGACATCGACGGGTCCACCAAGGATATGGGCCAACAAATGTGATGATAAAGTCCTGTAAGTCCAAAGGACGACTGACATCACTTCGACAACTTTCCGGTTCCCATAGACACTTCGGTGTAGAGTATACTAATAGTTTATATGTTCTAGAGACAGTCTTTATTAAGGGCAGACATCCCTTATTAAGGGCATATATGTACTATTACACAGGTCAACGTAATATAATATATGTTTGTTTGTTTGACTATTGAGTATCGCTTTCATATTTATATTACACCAGGCATACAACATGTCATATCTCTATTCCTGTCTGTATTGATATCAAACATGTCCCCTCGGATAGATGACCGATCACACAGATAGTGGGAGCTATGTGAGTTATCATCTGTCCCAAAGTCTCCCTTGTCGAGGTTCATCTCGGATGTAGGGGTCTGAATGAACCAGGTGAGACTAGTATGCGAGGGAGAGGTTATACTTGTTAGAGCAAGTGTGAGCCGATCCCACGGCCACGGAACGGATTGTTGGACAATCTAGAAACGTTCCCATAACTCCGCATAGTTGTTTGAAGGTTGATTACCGAACAATGGAAGTACCCACCGAAAACTCCCATCGATGTATACTCTACACCGAAGTGTCTATGGGAACCGGAAAGTTGTCGAAGTGATGCCAGTCGTCCTTTGGACTTACAGGACTTTATCATCACATTTGTTGCCCCATATCCTTGGTGGACCCGTCGATGTCAGCCTTGAATAAGCAGTTGATCCAAGACACGATCCAGGATTATGGCTACATACAAATGGGGGTGATAAGTGATTCTGTGAAGGATTCATCTCTCACGTGTAGCACAGGAGAGCACTGCTCATAGTCGTTCATAGTTGTGATTGGATAAAACGCTGGCCAACGTATCAATATTATTATGATAGTCATAATAGATATTGGATTCACCAAGAAACTCACTGAAGACGCCCGTGGATGTATTATTGGGATAGACACTTTATCGATCCTAGATGCATTCGAGTCAGTCAGATGAAGAGACGTTACCATCGCCGCGTTGAGCGCAACAGACTTCACAACGAAAGGGTTTGCTTGAGAAACCTCTCAAACGTCCTCATCTATTAATATTGCAAATGGAACCGTCTAGGAATTCCATGTTGCCTAGTGTTGCACTTGCTTAATACAATGAGGCCCTATGGGTCACACTATGTGGTGATTCAGCTTATCCGAATATCCTTGAAGATGGAATCGTAATTAATTTAGAATTAATTGTGATTGATGAATTATAATTGATTTGGAATTAATTATAATTATTTGTGGCTCAATTAATAATTTGGAATTATTAATTGAATTGATTGATTAATTGTATTTTATGTAAATACAATTAAAGATTATATTTTAGAAATATAATAGAGGTTTGATTTGAAAGGATATGTTAATTTAGAATTAATATATGCACATGGTCAAAATCTACTTGGAGTTTGAATTGTCTTAGAATTATAAGTGGGTCCCAAAATCGGAACCCACCTAACCCCCTCGATGAGCCGCGCGACCAGCAATAGTATGCGGAGGAGTTCGACTCCTTCCCATATTAGAAGTCAAGGGATAAGTTAGATTTTCCTTATTGAGTTTTAATCTAGACTCAAATTGGTTTCCTTGTGCAATAAGAATTAGATTCTTATTCCTTTATGAAGTCTAATTGATTCTTCTTTAGGCTTCTATTGACTACTATATATAGTAGACTATTAGATAGCTTTTCATACGATTGATTGAAGATTATTCTGAATCATTCTTCCTACCAGTTTTCTTAGAGATAATAAAAAGCTCTCCCCACATCTCTATAGCCGCACGCGCCACTCCCACCGGAGGAAAATTGCCGCCCCATCTTCTTGGCCACATAAAGAATATTCTAGCATTCTTTCCGATAAGCTGTTCATCCGTGGATACCAAGGTTGAGGTTCAAAGAGCTTGAAACTAACTTTTATTGTCTTGCAGATAATCAAAGTATTGCAGATATCTTCGACTTCGACGAAGGAGAAGATTCACCGGACTATTACGAAGACTTCATCGATTGACATATCGATTCAATACATATTCTTACTTTTGGAGTATTGTAAGTCTTCTGATAAATGTGTTTATTATATACGTTATATGCATGATCAATTAACCTGCATGTTAAGAAAAATTTTAAAATTCCGCTACATACACTAGGGGTAACTCTGACCATATTTTCTTACAGTGGTATCGGAGCCAGGTTAATTGATTATGTATATACGTATATATGTTATGTGATTATGTGGATGCAATTGATTCTATGATTAATTCGATTTTCGAAAGTTTTGTTTTTATATAAATTTAGAATTTATATTTTTCAAAAAAAATAAAAATTTTATATATATATATCCCGCCTGCGTGTCGCAGGCGCCCGTGCATGCGTGACGCAGGCAGGCGCCTGTAGAGGTGTTATCTGGGCCGTCCGTAGAACAGTCCGGCCCGGACAGCCCGCCAAATTTAACAGCCCGGAACCACCCGTTTAAAATGAGTCCGGAACAGTTCGTGAACATTTAAAGCAGTGGGCTATATGGGCCTTACTCCTAGTGGCCCGCGATAGCCCGGCCCACGAACACTTAAACCCGGGTGACAGCCCGGGACCGTCACAACCCGTGGCCCGTAACAGCCCGTCACGTTTAGCCCGTGTAGCACGCGTATTTGGTCTGATTATAAAATTATATATTATAAATTTGGATTGGTAATTTTAATTGGCCCATTCTAATTTCAATACTAAGTCTATTTTCTTCATTAGACAAACCAAAGTTATTATGACAATATCAAATAATAAGATTTAGAGAGAAACGGTGGAAGTATATATATTTTTAATGTTCTTGTTTACATATAAATACCTTATTTTATTTTAGTTAATGAAAATGAGTTAATAATGGGGCTCGCCCTCGATCGAAACACACATGAATAGTTGAAGTTGAAGACTAATGAGTATGCAAGTATTTTCATGGTTGTTTCTTCACCAATTCATTCGATCGACTATTATTATTATTACTATGAATGTAATTCTATGATATTATTCATCGTTTATCAACTATTATTAAGTTGTGCACTTGCTATTTAGCTACAAGTTCCAACCAAGTGTTTGCTTGATTACTTTTATTCAATTTGAATGTAATCTACAAAAAGAAGGAGATTGAATGGCCCATTTAGAAGTTAAACGAGCAGCCCATTTAACGCATACACGTGACGGCCCGCCAAGAAGCACATTTAAAGCATAAACGTTTTGGCCCGGCAAACAGCCCATTTAAAAGCATAATTTTGTCAGCCCGGCACAGCCTGTTAAAAGTCCGGCCCGTCACATTTATAAATGTCACATGGGCTGGGCCGGGCCTCAATATCTTTTAAAAATCCCGGCCCGGCCCGGCCCGGTTAAAAAATAGCCTACGACAACCCGCCTCTTAAATGTAGCGGGCTGGCCGGGCCCGGCCCGAATAACACCTCTAGGCGCCTGCGTGCCGCAGGCGCCCTAGGGGACGGGACCCCGTACATTATATATATATATTTATTTAATTTTTTTCGGGTTGGACCCAAAATAGAATTTTTGTAAATTTTGAGGATTGAATTTATATTTGGAATATAAATATGATTTAATTGTAATTATTCTTAACTAGAGGGGTTAAATTTAATTAGTATTAAGTTGAGGGGCTTATTTGTGATTTATCAATTTATTGTGTATTACAAATAAGTCTTTCTACATTTGAATTTTTAATTTAACACCTCCAAGGTTTCGAAAATTACAATTGAGTCCTTCGGGTTTTCGAAAATTGCTACCTGGTCAACAGAATTTTCGATTTTCCAATCTAGTCAAAATTTTCAATTTTTCATAGAGATTATAATTATGGGATTATAATTTTCATAATGAAATTCTGAAGTCATTTGGCATCCACATAGGCTGCTACTTGTTTGTTTGCTTGATATGCTATTGTTTGACAATGCATGTTTAAATACCACGTATTTTACTTTCCGTTCGACCGCTTTGCATGCGAGGGTAGGCGGCGCCCTCTTATTTGTCGGACCGTATATTTTTATGTATGGGTAGGCGCCGCCCATTATGTGCTTGACCGCGTTTAGAACTAGAATGGATAGGCGGCATCCATTACGTGTAGACCGCTCATGCATGATGGGTAGGCGGCGCCCTTATTTGTTTGTAGATGACTGATAGCAACCCTCAAGATTTATACATATGTGTTTCTGAGATGCTTTCCATGGGGTGCTTTAATTCTGAACTTTCATTGCGTTTCCCTATATTGGCGACCTCGCCTTGCAGACTCGCAGTGATCGTCAGATTAGAGTAAGCCTATGGTTATAACTTACTGCATATTGTATCTAGCGACCTCGATAGGTACAATATGTGGAGCGTCTGGTTAAATTAGATTTAACACCCAAGATTTGCGTGACGCAATTGGATAGTCCTACCGGTCATATTATGTTATGCGACCAGCCCCCGTTGGAGTATAGCATAGTATGGATTTGGATCTTGGCCACTACGGTAACTTGTTGGATATTACCCGTATGTTTGTTTTGGGGGAAATCATATGTGAAAATAGTGGAAGCTAAACAGTTAAAGGACCTTGTTGTTTAGTTATGTTGACTGTGTATTTAGAAATAGTATTTCAATAGTTGATTTATTATTTTCGTTCCATACTATTTCTCCTTAGGAAAATAGAAATGGCTATACCGTCCTCCGAGCTCATTGCCAACTTGGAGTTGCAAAAGCTAACAGGACCAAACTACGTGGATTGGATCCATGAGGTACGAAGGGTGCTATGGCATAACGAGGTTGAGTATGTGTTAGACGAACCTATCCCTCCACCTCCCACTGAGTTGAGTATGTGTTCAGGCCGAGTTTGTGAAGAATTTGTTGCTGAATGCTATGTCTGACAATATGGTTGGACCATGTCAAGATAAGGAACCATATGAGATTGTGAGATATATCTCCTCATTCTTGGATACTCCAAGGATGTGTGAAGGGTTCGAAGCTATCAAGATCATGCTTATCCAAAGACTTGAGACAGAAGAGCTGTCGCCTGAACAAGTCAAGTCATTGATTGATTTTCTCCTTCAACTTGTTGGATATGGCTTGGAGCTAGAAGCTAAGGCTTCCATTATCTTGATCGTGCAAAGATTGTTGCAATCTATTCAGAATCCCGAAGTCGGGACAGCAACAGAGTCGATTGCTGAGAGACCTATTGCGAACGAGTTTCTAAGGGTCAATCATAGACCCAAAGGGAACAAGGGTGGCAAGAATGCACGCAATCGTAAGATGGCTAAGTTTCGAATTAGGATCGAGATTTGTCTCTATTGCAAACTCAAGGGCCATTGGAAGAAGGATTGCCCTAAGTTATGGGCAGATCAAGCTAAGAAGCCGCCGGCTTCTAGCTCAGGTATGTTGTTATTGAAATAAACATGACTACTTTTGACTCCAATGGTTGGGTATTAGATACAACATGTGGCTCACACATTTGTAATAATGTGCAGGGGCTAACTGAACACAGGCTAGTCAAGCAAGGTGAAATCGACTTGCATGTTGGGAACGACAATCCAGTTGAAGCCAAACGCGTTGGACGCTGCAAGATAGATTTACCATCAGGACAATGTTTAGAACTTGATAACGTTTATTTTGTTCCATCCATTGTCAGAAATATTTTTTCCATTCCATTGTTGGACAATTTGGGTTTTTACTTTCGTTTTGCTAATAATACTTGTTATTTTCGCTAAATGACCAGTATTATGGAAAAGCTCGCTTAGTGAATGGTTTATATATTTTGCAAAGTAGTCTACCTTTATTTCAAATACATAACAAACAACCGTCTTCAAGTAGGAAGAATAATCCATCTTATCTATGGCATTGTCGGCTAGGCCATATCAATGAAACACGGATTCAAAGACTAAGGAAGTTGGACTACTTAGAACCATTTGATTTCGAATCATATGGTACATGCGAATCATGTGTTAAGGGTAAGATGACGAACAAACCCTTTGTTGGACAAGGTGTTCGTGCCACTCGCTGCTTAGAGCTCATACATACCGATGTATGTGGACCTTTTAAAGTCCAAGCACGTGGCGGTTATTCTTACTTCGTTACCTTTACTAACGATTTCTCAAGGTATGATATATTTATCTTATGAAGAATAAATCTGAGACCTTTGGAAAATTCAAGGAGTTTAGGAATGAGGTCAAGAATGAATTGAACCTAAGGATAGTCACTCTTCGATCAGATCGAGGAGGTGAATACCTTAGTGAAGAATTTATCGACTACTTGAAGGAGAATGGAATTTAATCGCAATGGACCCCTCCTGGAACACCACAACTAAATGGTGTGTCTGAGAGAAGGAATCAAACCCTGCTAGACATGGTGAGATCAATGATTGGATTCTCGACTCTTCCAAAATATCTATGGGGATATGCGCTACAAACTGCAATCTACATTCTTAACCGTGTACCATCTAAATCAGTGGAGAAAACTCCTTATGAGTTATGGAAAGGAAAGAAGGCTTCACTGGGCTATCTTAGACCTTGGGGCTGTCCTGCGATAGTCAAATTGTTGCTCACTGATAAGTTAGATGCCAAGGGTGTCAAAGTTTATTTCATAGGTTATCCTCGTCAGACGAGAGGCTATGAATTCTATCATGCTGAAGATCACAAGGTGATAGTATCTAGAAACGTCAAGTGTTTAGAAGCAAAATACCTCGAAGAAGAGAGGTTAGATGATATGATAGAACTTGAAGAAATTCAAAACTTTGACACGCGCGAACATGAGTTCTCTAAATCTTTTGATTTGGAATCAAGTTAGTGGGAGCTTTCGAAGAAGACAAGGGTAATGATATGACACTTGATGAACGTATTTTTGACGCGTTCATCTTGTCTTTTTTACCTTCTTTGCTACCTTTTAGCCTTGTTTTTTGGTTAGTTTTGTAGAATAGTGTCACGTTTTGTGTTTTTTGCATTTTCAGGCACTTAGGTACGAAATGGCGTTTTTGGAGCTAAAAACGAGCTTTTTTGATAGAAATGGCTCCGTTGAGGTTCCTAGATCTCCACGGCTTGTTCGTGAGTGTTTGAGCATCAATAAGCATTGAGAAGGATGAGTCCAAGGCACCCGAGGGCCGTACGAGAGCAAAAAGATTGAGTTGGAAGACAAAAATCTGCCCAGGAGCCAAGCTAAGCGCCTGGAATAGTGAAGCGCTCCGCTTCATTTTCCAGGAGCTTTGGCACAGCAGCCAAGTGAAGTGCTTGGAGGGCCCAAGCGCTCCGCTTGGCCTCTCCAAGCGGTCCGCTTGGCAGCGGTTACGTTTTCGGATTTTCCTTCTTAAATTTGATCTTCAGTTACTTTTTCCATACTTTTGAACATTGGCTTCGTTTTGGAGAGCTCCTAAGCCCCAAAACTCAGAGAAAACTCAGATTACATTGTATTTTAGATTGGATTAAAGGTTTTGGCATAGTATTGCATCCATTGTTTCATCTACGGAGAGGTTTTCATCAATACCCACCGATTAGTGACAGCTTGGTGGTAACATTGTATCATTATCTCTTGTCTAGTATTTTGATTTGATGTATTCTATTTACAATTCATATGATTTGATGTCTATGTTGATGAATATGAGTAGCTAAATCCCTTGTGTTGGTGGTAGAATGTAGAATATGCATGCTATGGGTTATGTTTATGCATACATGAGGTTGTGAGTCAATCTTGGTGCAAATTCCTTCATATGATTCTTAGTTGCCTATAAAATATATTCGAATTGAGTATAGTGACAAACTCTTGGTCAATGAAAGCTATAGGATTGTATGTTAGAGATTTGCAGAATGCTAGATAAATGGTGTTAGTGACAAGCACCTCTAAATTATTGATAGTGACCTTTCATGATGTGTGTCTTGAAAGTTACCTAGACGAGTTGCTTAGCAGACTTGATCGAAGATTTCACGCACTGAACTTGTGAGCATATTCGTAACCCATGCATGTGTATTTGATTTCTACCACCAACCGTTTCCAAACTTGATTACAACAATCTGATTTCTCATTGCTTTGTTCTGAGAAAACAATTCCATAAACACTTGAACTTGTTGTCTCAAATAACTAGCAAAAACCACAAACAAAGCCACGTTAGGTCCCGAGAGAACGACACTCGGGGACAACTTGCCATTGCACTCTAGTTTGTGTAGTGATAAGTGTTCTTTGGCTTTTAAACAAATTTAATTGGTGAAAAACGACATCATCAATTTGGCGCCGCGGCCGGGGACTTAACTCCTTTGGTTGGTGTTTTTGTTTTGGTTTTTCAGCCAACATCACTTTCTCACCTCATTTCTTTCCCCCTATCTTTTTCAGAAAATTTATCTAATCTGCTCTTGGTTACCTTGCGTGCTTGCGCTCTTTGTATATATTATTAGATTAGAGGATTTTTTTCCTTGCAAGTTTTTGTTAATTCTTTTGTGGATTCTGCTCCTTGGTTTCTTGTTTCCTCATGTGCAGAAACTAGTTCCTTGTAAGGATGAGTATGCGAGCTTCTTTGACAAGGTATGTGAAACCTCGAGGGCCTTGCATAACATTGGACGAAGATTGCAAGGATTATGACTTTGATCCTTCGTACTACTCCATTGTTTCCACGTTTTCGAGTGGTGATGATCCAAGAGGGTTCTTAGACATGTTCGAGGAAGGTGTGTTGAGGATACCTCGAAAGAATGTGGATGGGGTTATTTTATCACATGAGCAGCTTTGTATAAGAGGATTTATGGGAGCCTTGATAGGGAGCGCTCGTGAATGGCTCAGAATCCCGCCGGCAAGATCATTGCACACTTGGGATGAAATAACCAACAAGTTTCTGGAACATTGGGATTGGGACTCACCTCCCGGTTCAAAGACATGGACGTCTCGCTTTGCTAGTCCGCCACCAGAAATCGACATAGCCAATGTAGAGGAATGTTGTGAAGAATCTATTGATGAAGCCTCTTCAGTGCTTAGCTTGGATTCCACATCCTTAACTGAGGATGTCAAGACTGTTGGTAAAGAAGAAGTCGTGGAGGAGGTGATGACTGAATCCATTGCTTCACCTGAGTCAGACAGTGTTGTCTTGAGTTGTGTTGAGATCGAGGAGCTACTCTCTGAAGATTTTGGTGTCTCTGAATCGACATGTTTGGATTCTATTGCTACAGACACTCTTGATCTTGACTCCTATGTTCTGGTCCATGCACCCACCTATGAGCTTCAAGGGAGTTTTGATCCACTTTTTCTTTTTATTTTCCCTCTGATTCCTTTAGTTATTTCTTAGATTTTGATTTTGTTAATTTAGTTGATTTTTATTTTCAGGGAATCATGGATTTGCTTGAGGACTTGAGGAGAGGAGCCAAAGATGGTTCCCAAGATGCAAGGAGTAATGGAACGAATGCACGAGATTCGTTCCCATTTGATAATGGATAACCTTTGTGGTATTTGTTTGCATGTAGTTTAGTTTTTCCTTTTTATTGCTTTTGTAGTTGTGGCCTGTGTGCCTTTTGTCGTGATTAGTATAGTCTAGTTTTTGTCTTGGTGCCTTAGGTGATTTAAGATAGGAAAAAAAAAAAAAAACGTTGAAAATCTGGAAACAGAGCCAAGCGAAGCGCTTGGAAGGGCCAAGCGGCCCACTTGAATTTTCAGAAAGTTACAAAACTTTCTGGAAATTCAAGCGGAGCGCTTGGAAAACCTCCCAAGCGCTCCGCTTACCAAGCGGACCGCTTGGCTCCAGCCAAGAGAGCCAAGCGGTCCGCCTGGACCCTGTACCCAGATTTTCCTCGTTTTTTCCGTTCTTCTCACCTTTGCGCACCCGTTTTCACTTGTTTCTTGAGTCATTTCAGGTACTACTCATATACAGGAGATTGGACACGAACCTTTATCTCAGGGAAGTGTACTTCCAATCCAATTTTTCCTTTTCATTCAACTTTTCTTTGCTCGAGGACGAGCAAAAGTTTAGGTTTGGGGAGGGGGTATTGGATTTTCAGTACTATATGCTTGTGTGGTTCGTACATGCCTGATTTTACTCAAGTTCATGTGATTTGTCGTGTTTTTTCAAATTTTTGCATGCATATCATCCCTAGATTAGTTGTTGCACGTTGTTGTGTGTGGAGTTTATTGCCAAGTCTTTTGAACTTTTTTATTGAGTAGACTAAGTGTTTATGACCATTGATCATATGTTGCATCACTTTGCAAGTAGTTTGAGGCTTGTCTCGCTTGGTTTGTCACATTCGCATGTGCACTAGTTAAGCTTAGTAGTCTCGACATCACCTTGAGTGGTGTTTCTTCTGCTGCGGTTCACGATGGCCTTATGAAATGATGCACGTTTGAGTCTATGGTTGTAACCCGTGTAATTATGTACGTAAGAGGCGACAAGTTCTTCACCTCGATTAGAGATTGCCAAATGCCTAGGGAGGAGGTAGTGTGAGGTGTGTGATTCCTTGTATTAAACCTATTCTATCGAATAGGTTTGGGGAGGGGGTTACGTTGTTATACTTGTCTTTCGTCTTGAGTCGTTGTAGATTTTTCTTAGCTTTATTTTTCTTTTGTTTTGTGTCCCAACCTATTCTCTCAAATAGGTTTGGGGAGGTTTTGATACGTAGTACTGCTGCTTGCCTAGCTATGTATAAAAAAAAAAGAGAAAAGAAAAAAAAGAGAAAAGGAAAAGAGAAAAAAAAAAAAAGGAAAAGAAAAAGAAGAAAGAAAATAAAGAATAAGACCCAAAGCAAAAGAAGGGTCGTTGCAAGCCCAAAGCAGTCTCGTAGTGTCAAGTGTCATGTAAATATTTTGTCCTTGTGAAGTATCGAGTTGTAAATTCTATCTTTCGTTTCGTGTCGCCTTTGTCCAAGGCCTGTTCTTGACCACCCTCGTCTTGCTATTCAAGAAGTGGTTGAAAGAGGCTCATTCTTGAAAGTTTGGGTAGAATAGGGGAGTGTTATCTTTCTAAGGGAACCCTCCTTCGTTTGATGAGAGCCAGTATTGGTTCGCCCTCTCTTGAGGAAAAGTCTCGCTTGGTGAACAGTAGTAAGCCCTCGGTTTCATAGGCACGGGGCAATTGTAGTATGATAACATGCATCATTGTGTCGTCACTGACCAGGTCCAGGTAGAAGATGTTACGAGAGACTCCTTTGTTTAACCAAAGTGCACATGAGAATGTGTATATTCGCAATCGAGGCATTCTTCAACCTACTTGCATGTCATGCTCATTTGGTTTTGTTCATAAGCATTTGGTAGATTCAATAGATTAGTTCATCTTACTTGGAATGAGACTCCTTTTCTGTTGCAGTTAGGATAGTTTGTTGCTTGAGGACAAGCAAAGGTTTGGTTTGGGGAGTTTGATGAACGTATTTTTGACGCGTTCATCTGTCTTTTTTACCTTCTTTTGCTACCTTTTAGCCTTGTTTTTTGGTTAGTTTTGTAGAATAGTGTCACGTTTTGTGGTTTTTGCATTTTCAGGCACTTAGGTACGAAATGGCGTTTTTGGAGCTAAAAACGAGCTTTTTTGATAGAAATGGCTCCGTTGAAGTTCCTTGATCTCCACGGCTTGTTCGTGAGTGTTTGAGCATCAATAAGCATTGAGAAGGATGAGTCCAAGGCACCCGAGGGCCGTACTAGAGCAAAAAGATTGAGTTGGAAGACAAAAATCTGCCCAGGAGCCAAGCTAAGCGCCTGGAATAGTGAAGCGCTCCGCTTCATTTTCCAGGAGCTTTGGCACAGCAGCCAAGCGAAGCGCTTGGAGGGCCCAAGCGCTTCGCTTGCCAAGCGCTCCGCTTGGCCTCTCCAAGCGGTCCGCTTGGCAGCGGTTACGTTTTCGGATTTTCCTTCTTCAATCTGATCTTCAGTTACTTTTTCCATACTTTTGAACATTGGCTTCGTTTTGGAGAGCTCCTAAGCCCCAAAACTCAGAGAAAACTCAGATTACATTGTATTTTAGATTGGATTAAAGGTTTTGGCATAGGATTGCATCCATTGTTTCATCTACGGGGAGGTTTTCATCAATACCCACCGATTAGTGACAGCTTGGTGGTAACATTGTATCATTATCTCTTGTCTAGTAGTTTGATTTGATGTATTCTATTTACAATTCATATGATTTGATGTCTATGTTGATGAATATGAGTAGCTAAATCCTTTGTGTTGGTGGTAGAATGTAGAATATGCATGCTATGGGTTATGTTTATGCTTACATGAGGTTGTGAGTCAATCTTGCTGCAAATTCCTTCATATGATTCTTAGTTGCCTATAAAATATATTCGAATTGAGTATAGTGACAAACTCTTGGTCAATGAAAGCTATAGGATTGTATGTTAGAGATTTGCAGCATGCTAGATAAATGGTGTTAGTGACAAGCACCTCTAAATTATTGATAGTGACCTTTCATGATGTGTGTCTTGAAAGTTACCTAGACGAGTTGCTTAGCAGACTTGATCGAAGGTTTTACGCACTAAACTTGTGAGCATATTCGTAACCCATGCATGTGTATTTGATTTCTACCACCAACCGTTTTCCAAACTTGATTTCAACAATCTGATTTCTCGTTGCTTTGTTCTGAGAAAACAATTCCATAAACACTTGAACTCGTTGTCTGAAATAACTAGCAAAAACCACAAACAAAGCCACGTTAGGTCCCGAGAGAACGACACTCGGGGACAACTTACCATTGCACTCTAGTTTGTGTAGTGATAAGTGTTCTTTGGGTTTTAAACAAATTTAATTGGTGAAAAACGACATCATCAACACTTGCTAGGCATGTCATAGTCAGTGGGAGTCCTGTGATTAGATCAACAGTTGAAACCACACCAATAGAACCCGTTGTCAATCAACCTGTGCAACAAGTTGCACAAGGGCAGCCTCCCGCTAGGGAACAGGGTCGTAGCACGCGACCGGATGCATCAGTGCCCACTGATAATGTTCGTGTTACACGAAGCCAAAAAAGAAAAGCACCAGAAACACCGACAGAAGCACCAGTCGAGCTCCGTAGGTCGAAGAGGATCCCGAAAGGACCTCAGAAGCAAAGCCTTATGATAGAAGACATCAGTGAACTTGATGTTGGCTTATCAGATCGGGAAGACCCTGAGACCTACAAAGAGGCAATAAATGATATTGACTCAGACAAATGGCAAGAGGCCATGGAATTGGAAATGGACTCCATGTACCTGAACCAAGTTTGGAGCTTGGTAGACTTGCCCCAAGGGGTTAGACCTATTGGGTGCAAATGGGTCTTTAAACGAAAGACAGATGCCGATGGCAAGGTACAAACGCACAAGGCTAGACTTGTGGCGAAAGGCTACACGCAAAGGTATGGCATCGATTACGATGAAACCTTTTCACTGGTAGCAAAATTGAAGTCCATTCGAATTCTACTTGCGATAGCTGCCTACTATGATTATGAGATCTGGCAGATGGATGTAAAGACTGCCTTCCTCATTGGCAACCTTGAGGAAGAGGTCTATATGGTACAGCCGGAAGGATTTATGAGTAAAACCAGGCCAACTGTTGTATGCAAATTACAGAGATCCATCTATGGGTTAAAGCAAGAGTCTAGGAGCTGGAATATCCGCTTTGACGAAGCTGTCAAATCGTTTGACTTCGTCAGAAGCGTAGAAGATCCCTGTGTCTACACTAGGCACAACAACAAGGGAGTCGTTTTCATGATCATTTATGTTGATGACATTTTGATCATGGGAAACAATGTCTCTATGCTAGAAGAGACTAAAGTTTGGTTATCAAGTACCTTCTCAATGAAGGACTTGGTGAAGCGAACTACATCCTAGGGATAAAGATCTATAGAGATAGGTCCAAGAGGATGTTAGGATTGACACAGTCCACCTACATCGATAAAATACTGAAGCGTTATAAGATGGACGACTCAAAGAGAGGCTTTCTCCCAGCTAGGCATGGGATCGTGCTATCAGTTAAGGATAGTCCTAAAACTGATGAAGAAAGAAAGGCAGTGAGTCGTGTGCCCTATGCTTCGGCAGTAGGGTCTATTATGTATGCAATGAATTGCTCAAGGCCAGTGGTGGCATATGCGCTTAGTGTCACTTGTCGACACCAACAGAATCCAGGAGTACCTCACTGGACTGCTGTAAAGAAAATTCTTAATTACCTTCGACGGACTAAGGAAATGTTCTTGGTGTTTGGTAGAGAACCAGAATTGAGGGTTGTTCTTGGTGTTTGGTAGTGAAACATGTCTGGTTATATCTGGATCTCAGAGTTCTTGAAGGAATTGAGGGTTGTTCCTGCTCCTAGTCCAATAACGATTTATTGTGACAACACGGACGCCGTCGCTCAAGCCAAGGAGCCTAGATCTACAAACAAGAACAAACATGTACTTAGAAAGTATCACGTTATACGTGAGATTATTGATAGAGGAGAAGTTAGTATAGATCGTGTCTCAACCACGGACAACGTGGCAAATCCTTTCACCAAGGTCTTATTAGTGGATGCCCACTTAAGACATTATGTTAATCTCGGTATTAAGCATAAATGTGACTGGCTCTAGTCCAAGTGGGAGATTGATAGTGTATATGTCCTAGAGACAGTCTTTATTAAGGGCAGACAGCCCTTATTAAGGGCATATATGTACTATTACACAGGTGAACGTAATATAATATATGTTTGTTTGTTTGACTATTGAGTATCGCTTTCATATTTATATTACACCAGGCATACATCATGCCATATCTCTATTCCTATATGTATTGATATCAAACATGTCCCCTCGGATAGATGACCGATCACACAGATAGTGGGAGCTATGTGAGTTATCATCTATCCCAAACTCTTCCTAGTCGAGGTTCATCTAGGATGTAGGGGTCTGAATGAACCAGGTGAGACTAGTATGCGTGGAGGTTATACTTGTTTGAGCAAGTGTGAGCCGATCCCACGGCCAAGGAACGGATTGTTCGACAATCTAGAAACGTTCCCATAACTCCGCATAGTTGTTCGAAGGGTGATTACCGAACAATGGAAGTACCCACCGGAAACTCCCATCGATGTATACTCTACACCGAAGTGTCTATGGGAACCGGAAAGTTGTCGAAGTGATGCCAGTCGTCCTTTGGACTTACAGGACTTTATCATCACATTTTTTGCCCCATATCCTTGGTGGACCCGTCGATGTCAGCTCTGAATAAGCAGTTGACCCAAGACACGATCCAGGATTATGGCTACATACAAATGGGGGTGATAAGTGATTCTGTGAAGGATTCATCTCTCACGTGTAGCACAGGAGAGCACTGCTCATAGTCGTTCATAGTTGTGATTGGTTAAACCGCTGGCCAGCGTATCAATATTATTATGATAGTCATAATAGATATTGGATTCACCAAGCAACTCACTAAAGACGCCCGTGGATGTATTATTGGGATAGACACTTCATCGATCCTAGATGCATTCGAGTCAGTCAGATGAAGGGACGTTATCATCGTCGCGTTGAGCGCAACAGACTTCACAACGAAAGAGTTTGCTTTGAGAAACCTCTCAAACGTCCTCATGTATTAATATTGGAAATGGAACCGTCTAGGAATTCCATGTTGCCTAGTGTAGCACTTGCTTAATACAATGAGGCCCTATGGGTCACACTATGTGGTGATTCAGCTTATCCGAATATCCTTGAAGATGGAATCGCAATTAATTTAGAATTAATTGTGATTGATCAATTATAATTGATTTGGAATTAATTATAATTATTTGTGGCTCAATTAATAATTTGGAATTATTAATTGAATTGATTGATTAATTGTATTATATGTAAATACAATTAAAGATTATATTTTAGAAATATAATAGAGGTTTGATTTGAAAGGATATGTTAATTTAGAATTAATATATGCACATGGGAAAAATCTACTTGGAGTTTGAATTGCCTTAGAATTATAAGTGGGTCCCAAAATCGGGACCCACCTAACCCCCTTAATGAGCCGCGCGACCAGCAGTAGTATGGGGAGGAGTTCGACTCCTTCCCATATTAGAAGTCAAGGGATAAGTTAGATTTTCCTGATTGAGTTTTAATTTGATTGGGAATGAATCTAGACTCAATTTGGTTTCCTTGTGCAATAAGAATTAGATTCTTATTCCTTTATGAAGTCTAATTGATTCTTCTTTAGCCTTCTATTGACTACTATATATAGTAGACTATTAGAGAGTTTTTCATACGATTGATTGAAGATTATTCTGAATCATTCTTCCTACCAGTTTTCTTAGAGAAAATAAAAAGCTCTCCCCACCTCACTATAGCCGCGCGCACCACTCCCACCGGAGGAAAATTGTCGCCCCATCTTCTTGGCCACATAAAGAATATCCTAGCATTATTTCAGATAAGTTGTTCATCCGTGGATACCAAGGTTGAGGTTCAAAGAGCTTGAAACTAACTTATATTGTCTTGCAGATAATCAAAGTATTGCAGATATCTTCGACTTCGACGAAGGAGAAGATTCACCTGACTATTACGAAGACTTCATCGATTGGCATATCGATTCAATACCTATTCTTGCTTTTGGAGTATTGTTAGTCTTCTGATCAATGTGTTTATTATATATGTTATATGCATGATCAATTAACCTGCATGTTAAGAAAATTTTTGAAATTCCGCTGCGTACCCTAGGGGTAACTCTGACCATATTTTCTTACATATACATCGATGGGAGTTTCCGGTGGGTACTTCCATTGTTCGGTAATCACCCTTCGAACAACTATGCGGAGTTATGGGAACGTTTCTAGATTGTCTAACAATCCGTTCCGTGGTCGTGGGATCGGCTCACACTTGCTCTAACAAGTATAACCTCCACGCATACTAGTCTCACCTGGTTCATTCAGACCCCTACATCCGAGATGAACCTTGACTAGGGAGAGTTTGGGATAGATGATAACTCACATAGCTCCCACTATCTGTGTGATCGGTCATCTATCCGAGGGGACATGTTTGATATCAATACAGACATGAATAGAGATATGACATGTTGTATGCCTGGTGTAATATAAATATGAAAGCGATACTCAATAGTCAAACAAACAAACATATATTATATTACGTTGACCTGTGTAATAGTACATATATGCCCTTAATAAGGGTTGTATGCCCTTAATAAAGACTGTCTCTAGGACATATACACTATCACCTCCCCGATCCTGAGGGTGAGAAAAACGAGGATGGCATTATCCCGACGACTGCTTCTACTGTGAAGGAAGATGAGATCGCCACTCTTCGGTGGAAGTACACCCTTCCCGAGAGTAAGTTTGACATCCTCGTTCCCAAGCAGGATCAAACTTTCTATAACGCGCCTCCAGGTTACATGGCGGTTCATTGCTTAAGCTTGGATCGAGGATGGATACTGCCTTTCTGTGACGCTTTTCGTGATATTTTCAACACTTTGGGGATTGCTCCTTGGCAGCTTGTGCCAAGTGCCTTTGGTACCCTGGTATGCTTCGGAGTGTTTTGCAAGAAGCACGAGGTCGAGCTCAATTTCCACAACTTCAATCAAATATTCAGGGTCTCGATGAGCTCGGGCAACAAGTACTTCTACTATTTTAATGCGCGACCAGGTTTGGGCTTTATCATGGACGCTCCTTCCTATTCGGGCTACAAATGGTTCCAACGGTACTTCTACATTAAAAAGAAGAAGTTGCCTAATATGAGCGAGGAGGAAGCTGAGTGGGGAGTCCCAAGCTCATGTATCGAGGAAGAATAGCCGAGAAGCATCCTTTGCCGGCTGAGTTAGACCCATGGGTCTTGTAGCTCGAGGATAAGAACAAGGGGCCCAATCCCGAGAAGTACTTTTACTGGGGCCTCGTTCTACAACCCCTTCCTTACTTGGCTAGACTTTCTCCTTACGCCTATACAGGGTACACGGGCAATAGGTTCTCGAACGATGTGCTCTTCGGTATGCTTAGAAAGCTTTTCATACTTGTCTTTTTTATACTTTTTCTTTTCTTTCTTTCTTGCTTGTAGCGTGCTCGCTTTTATACCCTTCTCGCGTTTTGTGCTTCTCGCTTCCCTTATTAACTTCTGTTTTTTCCACCGCAGCTTACTGGTTCAATTGGATAATGTCGAAGACATTGGCAGCCAAGGAGGAGCAGAGGAGAAAGCAAAGGATGACAAACAAGGTTACGAAGATCCTTCGTTCTCTTAACCTCTCTCCGCCAAGGAGTGCCTCGCACGACAAAGATGCATTGGTGTAGGAGGGTTTCGAGACACGGGAGAACCCTGTAGAAGTTTTAAAGAAGGTCGAGGAGAATGCGGCTGCGAGACTGGCTAAGCAGGTCGAGGAGGCTGCTGCCGGGGAGCCGGAGAGGCCCGCAGCGAAGAAGGGTGCCGGGGCGAGGAAGCTTGTGCTTGGAGGGAACAATGAACCTCCTCGCAAGAAGAGCAAATATGCCGCTCTGAGTCAGAAGGCCGAAGTGAAAAGAGGCTAATCCAGATGTCTGAGCTGGATCGCGCCCACGAGCTTAGCATGTGCTCGTTTCAGGTAACTTTGCTTACTCTTTTAATAAGTTGCTAAGTATGAAACTGTTCTCCTCGCTAGCTCTAAACTCCTCTTTGATATAGCTCGAGAATCTGAAGGACGCTTATGGCCAGGTTGCTGCTGATCGCGTCGATATAGGCATCGTGATCGAGGACCTTGAGAAGAAGTTGGCGGCCGAGCAGAGCAAAAACAAGGTTGCGGAGGTGGAGACCGGCAAGCTTTACGCTAAGGCCGACTACCTTGAGAAGGAGCTCGCCAAGGAGAGGGCGAGGACTAAGGGATACAAGGGGGCTTATGCCACCTTGTCGATCTACATGGAGAAATTTAAGAACAACGTCCTCTCCTTCCTCAAAGGCAGCCGCCTGGAGACTGCTCGCGCATTTATGGCCTCCAATACTTATAAAATGGCCCAACAATATGTGCGGGATGCGTCGCCCGAGTAGGGCTTCTTTTCTTGTATCGGCCAGCTGAAGCGGGTCAACATGCTTCCTCAGGACTTCGATCCGGATGCTCGCGAGGATATGCACGCTGGTAGGAGCGAGGATCTGTCCCGCTACCCTGATGAAGAGATAACCAACGAGATGCACGAGGCAGGCGAATTCGGGGGGCTTGTGACAGACCCAGAGGTTCCTTATCCAAGCAAACCGGCCTATCTCCCCTCTTGGGTCCCCGAGTGCTTGAGGACCGGGATCCTTTATCCCTTTGAGAAGGTGTCTCTCCGCAATGCTTCATGGATTAAGGTGAACGACCCAGTTGTTGGGCGACCAGCTGACTCCGTCGACCCTGAGCTGATCTTATACGAGAAGGCCTTAAGGGAATCTCAGCAGAAGGAGCGAGACCCGGTCGATATTCAAGTGCTTCTTAGCCCGACGCGAGGAGGAACCAGCACAACTGTTCCGATCACAGATCTCTCCGGTAGCCGCACTCGCTGAAGCGGGGAGTTTTGAAGGCCAAGCATACTTGGTGTCAATTGTTGTATTTCCTTAGATAAATTTTCGAACAATTTTATGCTTTGTATTCGGCCCTTGGTGGCATATGTTGAAACATCCGTTGTTGTAACATAATTTATCACATTATGTCTCTCCTTGCTTTTCCTTTAATGCCATGTTCGTTGCTCTTCGTTCCTTTTCTTATACTTGTGTTTTTACTAACACTTTTTCCGTTATGACGTATAACTTGATAGAGTAGTTAAACACGTATAAGTTAAAATTGAAGAGGTAGTCTTCCCGTGCCTCCTACTGATATAAAATGGTGTTTAACGAAATTACTTTGAGTTGTGCTCCTCGAGCTATCAAAGTAATCGATCTTCTTGTCGAATCTCTGGCAATTTCTGAAACAATTCTAAGTGTTGAGCTCCTCCTGCTCGATTTCTTTACCTTCCTCATTTCTATTTCTTAGAAAAGTGTCTCGATTAGATTTCTCGTAAGATGAGAGAGTGGGGAGCTTTAGTCCGATGTGCAAATCGGGGAGCTCTTTTTCGATCGAGCAAGCTCTCTTGATCAAGTAGCTTTCTATTTTGTTTTGAGTATAGTAGTTCTATACTTGAACATTTCTTTGTTGAAAGATAGGCATTGCATTGATTTGTCGGAAATTCAATTACAATGGGGGGCTTCTCGGCCAGCTTTCTTACAACGTTTTTTGAATCATACAACTTTAACCATAAAACAGGAGGGTACCTCTCACACAAGCTCGTGAGGAATCCTTCTCGATCTGGGGGCCTTTCACAGGAGCTCTTCAAAAAGCTTGTTCCTTAAACAACTCAGGCGTAGAACCTCTGGAGGTTGGAAGTATTCCACGGGTTCTTCAATACTCTACCCTCCATGTCTTGGAGACGGTATCTTCCATTGGACCTTGCTTCAACTATCTTGTAGGGGCCTTCCCATTTGGGTTGCATCTTCCCAACTTTGCCCAGGATGTCCGCTCTTCGGAGTACCAAGTCTCCTACTTGGAAGTCTCTCTTCTTCACACCTTTGTTGTAGGTTTTCGCGATCAACGCTTGGTATCTCAGGATGTTAGCCAACGCAGTGGTTCTCGCTTCACTTATCGTCTCTAGATCGAAGAGCCTCTCAGTATGATTGTCTTCAGGTCGATACCCTTGGATCCTGAGTGTTTCTACGACCACTTCTGCTGGTATGACCGCTTCAGAACCATAAACTAGCGAGAAGGGAGTCTCTCTTGTAGCTGTTTTTTAAGTTGTGCGATATGCCCATACCACTCCATCAAGCTCGTCGACCCAATCCTTGTTGGTGGCAAACTTTTTTTGCAAGTTGTTGACAAGGATTTTGTTGACTGCCTCGGTTTGCCCATTGGATTGAGGATGTCCTACTGAGGTGTACCTCCTCTCAATCTTCATTTCCTTGCACCATTCATTGAACCTTTGGCCACATAATTGAGAACCATTATCCGAGATGAGGACTCTTGGTAAGCCGAATCAACATACGATGTTTCTCCATACAAAGTTCATCACTCTTTGTTCAGTGATAATAGACACTGCCTCAACCTCTGTCCACTTGCTAAAGTATTCAACCGCAACTATGATGAATTTATTTTGACCCGTGCTGTAATGCCCCGCATCCCACATCGCTTAAGAGTGAGTGGAATAAAGGGTATATATGTTAGACCACCAATCTCACATGGTATGAGGCCTTTTGGGTGATTCCAAAAGCAAATATGTGCGGGCTCAGGCCCAAAGCGGACAATATCATACTGTTGAGACGTGTGTGGGTCCGTCCAGGAGTAACCACGCCGGCCGGATTGGTCGGGTCGTTACAAATGGTATCAGAGCCTAGATCAACCCAAAGCCCACACCGAGTGGACGATTGGTAAAGGTTATTGTCAGTTTGTCACCCCCACCACTTAAGGCGCTCGACGAGGACGTCGAGGCTTTAAGGGGGGTAGTTTGTAATGCCCCGCATCCCACATCGCTTAAGAGTGAGTGGAATAAAGGGTATATATGTTAGACCACCACTGTCACATGGTATGAGGCCTTTTGGTGATTCCAAAAGCAAATTTGTGCAGGCTCAGGCCCAAAGCGGACAATATCATACTGTTGAGACGTGTGTGGGTCCGTCATGGAGTAACCACACCGACCGGATTGGTCGGGTCGTTACACGTGCCTCTTGGGAAAGGACTGACTATGTCGATGCCCCATATGTCGAAAGGGCAAGTGATGGAAATGGGCATAAGGGGCTTCGCCGGGACATTGATTAGATTGGCGTGCAATTGACACTCCTCGCACTTCCTCACAAATCGGGCAGCGTCTTCACGAACAGTGGGCCAGTAGTATCCTTGGCGGATGACTTTTTGCGCGAGGGTTCTTCCTCCGGCATGGTCCCCGCAACTTCCTCTGTGCATTTCTCCCAAAAGTTTTTGCACTTCTTGTTCAGCGACGCATCTCAAGTAGAATCCCTCAAAGCATCTCTTGTACAAGTGATCTCGTAGCATGATTGATGAACGTGTATTTTACACTTTCATTCGAGTCTTTTTTCACCTATTTAGCTATCCTCTATGTTAATTTAGCTATATTTTAGTGCATTTTATTAGAATAGTGTCACGTTTCCCTTTTCTTTGCATTTTTCAGGTTTTAGGTAAAAAACGTGATTTTCCGGGCAATTACATTGAAGAGAACGATGAATCGGTGTTCCGAGGACATTCGTGGAGTATCTAGAAGGTTCCGGATGAGATTTGAGGCCTAGGGGACGAGTTTCAAAGCTTAAAGGTCACTAGAAGGCAAAATCCGAGTCCGAAACAGAAAAGAAAACCAAAAACGCGTCAAAAATGCGTCTCCACGGACCTTGAGCTCCCAGGCGGTTCACCCGGTGCCAGGCGATTCGCCTGGGACCCCAGGCGATTCTCCCCGTGCATTCCGAACTCCTATATATAGTTGCACCCGTTTCTACGTTTTAAATACCTTTTCACATTAGTTTTAGGGACGAATTCTCCAGAGCCTGTTCTGGGAATTCTTAGCATAGGAGACTCTTTTTCTTATCAATTTGGAGGATTAAGCATAGCAATTGGACCTCGTTATTTATCAATTCTTGCTTGTGAGTTGGCAATTCTACGGAGATTGACAACCTTCGCCGCTAACATTGTATCTCATGATTTTTCTACTTTTATTTATTTCTTTCTACATGTTTTCATTCAAGAGAACTATTTAGCTATCCTCTATGTTAATTTAGCTATATTTTAGTGCATTTTATTAGAATAGTGTCACGTTTCCCTTTTCTTTGCATTTTTCAGGTTTTAGGTAAAAAACGTGATTTTCCGGGCAATTACATTGAAGAGAACGATGAATCGGTGTTCCGAGGACATTCGTGGAGTATCTAGAAGGTTCCGGATGAGATTTGAGGCCTAGGGGACGAGTTTCAAAGCTTAAAGGTCACTAGAAGGCAAAATCCGAGTCCGAAACAGAAAAGAAAACCAAAAACGCGTCAAAAATGCGTCTCCACGGACCTTGAGCTCCCAGGCGGTTCACCCGGTGCCAGGCGATTCGCCTGGGACCCCAGGCGATTCTCCCCGTGCATTCCGAACTCCTATATATAGTTGCACCCGTTTCTACGTTTTAAATACCTTTTCACATTAGTTTTAGGGACGAATTCTCCAGAGCCTGTTCTGGGAATTCTTAGCATAGGAGACTCTTTTTCTTATCAATTTGGAGGATTAAGCATAGCAATTGGACCTCGTTATTTATCAATTCTTGCTTGTGAGTTGGCAATTCTACGGAGATTGACAACCTTCGCCGCTAACATTGTATCTCATGATTTTTCTACTTTTATTTATTTCTTTCTACATGTTTTCATTCAATCTTGCTTTGATTCTTGTTGACTGCATTCTATCTATGAGTAGCTAAATCTATCGTTGGTGATAGTATGTGATTTCTTAGCTAGGGTTCTTGATTATGCATGATGGATGTAACGCGATTCAGACTTGACTTATTGCTTTATCTCTTTGATCTATCTAAGCCCTCTATCTTCGTAGTGTTGAATTGAACGGAACACATTGGACAATTCATGATCTTAGATTTCTATGTAAACGTTCAAGTACTTCATGCATGATTATTAACCTGATGCTTTGAATGATCATACTATCACTAACTTCCATTATTATTGATAAGAAAATCTATGCTAATTCGTTTGCTGAGTTTATAGGTTAAGTTAAATTTGATAAAGCTAGTTATAGTCCTTAGAGATCGACACTCGAGGTTATTTTACTGCTACACTACGGTTTTCGTTGTAGTTGAGAATTGCCTTTGGCTAAAAACAAATTTATTTGATTAATTGAGTCTAACAAATTCGGTTCATCAATGATGTAGCGACCTGCTTTTCCTTTGATTTTTCTAGCTTCAGCCTTATCACGAGGAAGGATACCGTTCGTGAGATAGGTAGCGATCTCTTGCATCCAACTTGGTTGAGTGTCAATGGCCAAGACGTTTGGCTTTGATGACCATAGGGATGATGCATTGATTCTCATAAGTATCACATTCCGGGTACCCACTCCTACGGAAACCAAAGCATATTTTGATAGTGCATCTGCCCTTTGATTGAGATCCCTTGAGAATTTCTCAATTTCACAACTTTCGAACTTTTGGATTTCCTCCGTGATGGCACTCTTGTATTCGGCCAGTGAGTCCTTCTTGGTTTTTAACTTCCCCGAGATTTGTTTCTCGGCCAATTGAGGGTCAGTGAAGAGGTGTAGCTTCTTCACTTCGAGTGCTTTTGCCATACGTAGAGCGATGAGGATAGCTTCATACTCAGCTTCATTGTTGGAGACCGGAAAACTAAGAGTAACAGCGTACTCGAGCTCCGCTCCTCCCGGACTCTTGAAGTATATTCCTATCCCGCCCTTTTTTCCTGAGGAAGATCCATCCACGTGAAGAATCCAGACGTCCCCATGGTTGGCAAGCTCCTTGGGTTTTGAAGAGAAGGTCTCCATACCCTTAGGCTCCTCGATTGTTTCTGCTAGGAACACTTCATGCCTCTTTCTTTTTGTCTGGGACATCTCTTTGAGTTCTTTCAGATGATCCTCGAGAGCTTCCATTGCATCATTCTGTTGTGGTTGCTCCTTGACCATCATCATGACATTTTGGGTCTCGGGAGGGTTTTCCTCTGATGCTCCCTTGGAGGGATACTCTACGAGGAAGTCGGCAATGACTTGGGCTTTCTTGGCCAGAGGTGCTTGATAGTCAATGTCGTACTCGCTCAATTCGATTGCCGATGAGACAGTCCCCCGGACTTTTCACAATAGAAAGGGGCGACAGTCGCGTTCAGAAAAGATGGAATCCAAAGCTTGCCATTCCATTACAAAACAAATAGGTGGGATAGGAATGATGGTATGCTAGGGCAAATAAGTTGGATGGAAATCCTCGTTTTGGTTAGAGATTGTTGCTAGCCTTCTCGAGTTTTCGGGTTTTCCGAGGACTTGCTTGAGAGGTTGCTTCGTCAGGACCACGACCTTGTGCGCTCCAAAGTAAGGCTTCAGTCTCCTCGCCGTATAGACTAGGGCGAAGGACAGCATCTCGATATCCATATAGCGTGTTTCAGCTCCAGCGATTACTTTGCTTAAGTAGTAGATGGGCAAGTGGTCGTTACCTTGAATTCGCACCAAGACAGAACTAATGTCTTCCCCAGTTGCTGCCAAGTATAAGTAAAGTACTTCTCGTTCCATTAGTTTTGACAAAAGTGGAGGGGAGAGTAGATACTCTTTGCGCTTCTCGAAGGCTTCCTCACATTCTTTCGTCCACTCGAAGTGGTTGCTCTTTCTCAAAACTTGGAAGAATGGGAGATTTTTCTCGGCGGATCTCGAGATGAATCTACTCAACGCGATCGACTTCCCTAACAATTACTGTACCTCATTGATGGATTGGGGTTGAGGCAGATCGAGGATGGCCTTGATCTTCTCGGGATTTGCTTCTATTCCTCTCTCCGTTACCATGTAACCGAGGAACTTCCCACCTTTAACTCCAAAGGTACACTTCGCCGGATTGAGCTTCATGCCATACTTCCTCAAAACCGAGAATCATTTTGCCAGGTAACCTACATGTTGCTCCTCGGTCTTACTCTTAACTAGCATATCATCAACATATACTTCCATTGTTTTACCCAGCTCTTCTTTGAACATTTTGGTAGGTCGCTCCGGCGTTTTTGAGGACAAAAGGCATCACGTTGAAGCAATACGCATTTCCGTTTGCGAAGAAGGCGGTCTTGGGTACATCATCCTTGGCCATTTAGACTTGGTAGGATCCTTGGTATGCGTCCATGAAACTCAAGAGGGCACATCCAGCTGTGGAATCGACTAGCTGGTCGATCCGGGGAAGTGGGTAGGGATCCTTCGGGCAAAACTTGTTGAGCCTTGTGAAGTTGTTGCACATTCTCCACTTGCCGGGTCGCTTCTCCAGGAGGACCACATTGCACACCCAGTCGGAGTATCTTACTTCCTTGATGTGACGGCCTTAAGCAATCTTTGGACTTCCGCTTCAATGATGGCATTGTCTTCCGCACTGAAGTCTCTTTGCTTTTCTCGAATATGGGTGATTGACGGGTCAACGTTCAGACGGTGAGCCGCGACCCTTGGGTCGATCCCCTTGAGGTCCTCGGTACTCCACGCGAAGATGTCGTT
Source organism: Plantago ovata (assembly GCA_028274465.1). Classification (NCBI taxonomy): domain Eukaryota; kingdom Viridiplantae; phylum Streptophyta; class Magnoliopsida; order Lamiales; family Plantaginaceae; genus Plantago; species Plantago ovata. Next base: position 18,085,497 of record CM051458.1, read on the forward strand.
GTTATCTTTCAAACATTGAATGAGTTTCACTCTCACTTCTGTAGTCCTCTCGGTACCAATTTGGGTAACCTTGTCGGCACTTCCTTTGACAATTTGAATTTCTTCGAGGGTTTCTCTTGCTTCAATCTTGTTTTCCTCGAAGAATTTCTTCTTCTTGGAAGATGGTGGTATTGAGGGTATAACTTGATACTCCTCGAGCTCCTTAACAGCTCCTACTAGGGTACTTTCTCTTTCTTTTGACTTGGTTTCCTTCGCCTAAGTGACGGACTTGGATTTTTTGACTTTTTCTTCACTCGTCGGACGGTATAAAAACGATAAGGAGCGTTGTGAAGAAGAGGTTGCTCCTCGAGTGATTGACCCGGGTTGGGCTCTCTGATGGCAACCTTGGAAGTGAACTTGGCTGACATGTTGTGGCATTCCCATGCCTCTCTTATGTCTCCTACTTCTTGTCCAATTCCCAGTGGAGTGGGGAACTTCAACTTGTTGTGGACTGTAGATACTACGGCTCGGAACTGAGAGAGGCCGGGTCTACCCAAGATTGCGAAGTAATCAAAAGGCATATCGACGACCACAAAGGGAACATGTTGAGTTACTCGTCGCGGAGCACTTCCCATTGAGACCGTCAAGTTGACCATTCCGAGGGGCATGATGGGTTTTCCTCCAAAGCCTACCAGGGCACTCCTCACCTCTTTAAGACCTTCTCTTGGATTCATTTGCATCCTCTTTAAGGTTCCCGTGAAGATCAAATTAGCCAAACATCCGGTGTCGACGAGGATCCTTCCTAAATTTTAGGATTGAACATCAAGTGAAACTACTAGCGGAACACATGGGTCATGGATGTTTCCTTCTCCGCCGTGCCTCATATGTATTTCACTATCGTCAAAAGAGATGATGTTGGTTCCTGGCCGTGCGACTTGGGCGTACTTCACGTCTCTGACTCTGAGATTATCAGTTGTGATCTCCCTTTGATTTCGAGTGTCGCCTCCCGCGGGTCCTCCAACAATTGTGAGAGTGTGGATGCTTCCATTCACGGGACGGTTTTCATAATTGTTGTAATTATGAATATCATCATAATGAGGATTCCCTTGGGGGTGGTGCTCGATCCCCACTTGAGGTGGCGGAGGGAGGATCGCCAGAGGTTCTTCCTTACGGATGTAGTTGACCAACTGCCCGTTACGTATCATCCTCTCGATTTTGTTTTTGAGCTCGACGCACTCATCAGAGGTATGTCCCTTTCCTTTCTGAAACTGGCAAAATTTCTCTGAACTCTTGTTCTTTCGGTTTTCTTGGATTGGGGGTGGCCAGGAGACATCTAGCTTCCTCGAGACTATATAGTTCAAGATGTCGGATCTTGGCCTATTTAAGTCCGTGTAGTTGCTATATCTCCTTGGAGGAGACCTCTTGTCTCGAAACTCATTCCTCGAGGGACCCTCTCTGATCAAACCATGTTTTTGATCTCTTCTTTGATTTCCGGGATTTTATGGGCGAGGAGGGTACTCCTTCTCTTTTTCTTTTTCCTTCCCTTTCTCCTTGCGAGGATTGGTTCTCACTGTGACTGTTTTTTGGAATTCCTCGGCCTCGAGGAAATCCTTGCAAACTTTCGCTAGTTGAGCTTCATTCTCTACACACGATGCTGAGAGCACCTCTTGGAACTGGACGTTGGTAGTGTTACCATACAAGTATTCTTTTCTCTCATTGATCGAGTGATCTTCGACTTGGAGGGCTGCTTCATGAAAGCGATTGATGAAGTCCCTCAAGTTTTCATTGTTTTTCTGAACAATTTTGGCCAAGTATCTCACTCTTCTCTTGGTGTTCATGACCTTCTTGAATCGCTTAGAGAATTCCTTGCAGAGATCTCTATATGACTTGATCGAGCGATGAGGTACACGCGACCACCATTTCATGGCTTCTCCTGAGAGGTTAGCCGGGAAGAGTAGTGCATTGGTCCTTGAATCGTGACCATAAGAGTTAATTTTGGTGCCAAATCTTACTAAGTAATCCTTCGGACAACTTGTTCCATTATATCTTTCGAAAGTAGGGAAGCCTCTTTCGATTTTGGCCTGATGGCTCCTTATCTCGTCGCACAACAGGCTTGGGTCTTGGTCTTGCTCTTTTTCTTGCACGGTTCCCCATAGGATTTCTATTTGAGCATCAAGTGAGGATTTCCTTGCGTTGAGTTCTTCCAGAGTCAGCCTCCTCCCCGTGATCGGGTCGATCAAGGGGGTTACCTCAGCTACAGTTCTCAAGGCATTGTTTTCCGCCACTGCTTCGGGTTGGTTCTGAGGAGTTACCTGGTTGGGCGTGACTTGGTTAGGGAGAGTGGGTGGTGTAGCGACCACCTGAGCTCGGTTTTCTTGCGGAGCTACATTTTGCAATGATGCTTGTATCCTCCTATCAATTAAATCCCTCAAATCATCCGGGGCACCTTGTGGTCCCAACCTTGATTGGACTCTTGAAGGTCCAAGTCGAGATTGGATTGGCCTTGTGTTGGATCTTGAATGTGCTTCATCTTGTACTACATGTGCTCTTGAATGTGCTTCATCTTGTACTACATGTGCTCCTGTACTTGGACTTGTGGTACTCCTTGAGCTTGGAGTTCGGAATTAACTCTAGCAGCCTCGTTGTCCCCTACGTATCCTTGCAAAGTAAGAAGGAACAACCGTATTAAGCTTCCCCATCCCAAAGTCTGATGGTCGGACTACACGTCCATTAGGAAGGGTGAAGTTCAATGCGACTGGCTGAATAGGATTCACTGCAACGGGAGGAGGATTAATTGCTACTTGAGGAGGCTTCCCTCTCGACGAGACGTTGTTTGTGACTCTCAACGCTCCATAAGAACTTCCAACCGGGACGCCTTGCTGATTATTTTCTCCGGATCTCTCTTCTTGGGAGTTAGTGAAATTGGTGAATGCCCCCTCCGTATAATCTTGATTCCTCTCAACATTGTTATTTCTTGGTGCCCTGGGAGCAACTGCCCTTCCTCCTCCTCGACCATTTAAAGGGGAACGGCCCCTGGGGCGAGGAGGACTCCTGGGTGGTGCATTGGCAATTCGATTGCTTCTTCTGGGAGGCATCTTCGTGAAGTGTCACGAGGAGAGTGCTTGGCTCGACCAGTAGGGCTAGGAATGACCTTTCGATAAGATTCCACAGACGGCGCCAAATGTTGAAGGGTAATTCGTACTTCTTCTTAAGTTCGTAGTGGATCGTCACAATACACTATTTAGGTCTTCTTCATGTAGCCTTCCTCGTACCTGAAAGAGACTGGAGGGGGGGTTAGTACCTCGTACCCGGTTTGTCGAGGATCAAACCGGAGGGACGACTTTACGTGTAGGGACTTGTAGGGCTTCCCTAGTAAGAGTAGTAAATGTGGTAGGTGAGTGGTGGGTGAGAGCTATGAATGCTTACCCAGCGGATAATGAATGAGTCCCTTATATACTTATAGTATTTTATTGTCACTTTATGTAGGATCGTGACAAGTGTCCGGCCGAGATTGAAGCCTCCTTTGGCCCAAGCCCATTAAGGAGGTCCGTGGGCTTTGGCCCAAACATCTTGGCTAGGGTTGTGAGGGCACTATTGACTTTTTGGGTCCCATGGAGTAATCTGGAAGACAGGTCCCACAGGGAGCGACCATGGGTGGTCGCCCTTGGTCGTCGTGCCTTCCTCCTACGTCCGTGGTCCGAGTAGTGCTCTGCCTAGTCTCTTTTGGAGGGTGTCACCTTGACGTAAGGTCTCCTCGAGCCTTAGAGATGCTCCTCGAGCCCAATAGCTGCATTGTCCTTGCAGTGAGCTTATCTTGAGGGTTGGCCTCTTAGTGATGGTCGGACATTATATGTTGGTTGAGCCACACCTAAGTGAGATACTTGGGTGTGGTCGCGCCCTTTGAGGGACGGCCCTTGATACTTTGTCGCGCTCTTAGACCGCTCCAGTTCGTACATGCGGACTGGACATATTTTAACACCAATAGTGGGAAGGAACGGTATAGTCGTTACAAGGGGGCGCTGCAATGAAACGACGAAGAAGAATCTCTCCAACAAGAAAATATGGTACTTCCCTATAGGTCCTCTTCTGAAGAGGTTGTATGCAGCAGATGCATGTGCAGATAAGATGCGTTGGCACAAGGAGAGAGTAGTGGCGGATGACCAAGAGGGTAAGATGGGTCACCCATCAGACTCGCCGGCATGGAAAGAGTTTGATGTGAAATATCCACAGTTTGCAGCCCAGTCTAGAAATGTAAGGCTGGGACTTAGTACTCATGGTTTCAACCCGTTTGGGGTGAACGGAAGTATTCGTACTGGCCAGTGATGCTTACACCTTACAACTTGCCTTCCGTGACTGTTTGAAAGAACCATTCATGTTCTTGACTGTGTTGGTGCCAAGGCCGGATGATCCAGGACAGAAGTTGGATGTCTTCTTGCAGCCACTAATGAAGGAGCTTATAGAGTTGTGGGAGGATGGTATCCCGGCATATGATGTCTCCACAAAGACGAACTTTACTTTGAGAGCAGCACTACTCTGGACCATCAGTGATTTCCTGCGTACTCCATGTTGTCTAGAAGGAAAACATCCGGATTCAAGGCATGTCCACATTGTTTGGATGACGTTGATACACACTATCTGCCGAAGAGTCGAAAGGAATCTTGGTTTGATTGTCATCGCAGGTTTATAGTCGACGATGACCACCCGTTCAGAAAGAATAAGACTCAGTTTCTTAAGAATAAAGTGGTGGTGAAGAAGGCCCCTAAAGAACTAATAAGTGCACACCAATTTTCTATTATAGAACACTTGGGGTACAAGAAAGTAACAGAGGTTTGGTGGCAAGAGCATAACGAGAAGATCAAAAGCGAACATGAATGGAAAAAGAGAAGCATCCTATGCAATTTGCCTTATTGGAGTAGTCTTCGCATACGTCATATCTTGGATGTCATGCATATTGAGAAAAACGTATTTGAGAACTACTTCAACACCATCTGTGACATTGCCAACAAAACAAAGGACACGGTTAAGTCCAGGGAGAGTTGGAGACTCTATGCAGGAGGCCCAGGTTGTCCAAGAAGAATGCCGATGGCAAGTGGCCCAGGGCAGTTTACACTTTGACCAAAGAGGCTAGAGAGGCACTTTATGATTGGGTGAAGTTGTTGAAATTTCCCGACAATTATGCATCTAAATTTGCTCGATGTGTGGACACGAATAAGACAAAGATGTATGGGATGAAGAGCCACGATTGTCATGTGTTCATGGAGAGGCTCATCCTGATTGCATTTTGCAAGCTCTTAGATAGACCGGTATGGAGTGCCTTGACCGAGTTGAGCTTGTTCTTCAAGAATCTATGCACACGGGTTGTTGAGGTTGAAGTGTTGATGACGCTGAAAGCTAACATACCCGTGATTCTATGCAAGCTCGAGCGTATCTTTCCACCTAGCTTCTTTGATTCCATGGAACACTTACCCATTCACCTCCCAGATGAGGCGTTGCTAGCCGGACCTGTTCAGTATCTGATGAACTGAAAGTTTGTTACACTCAATTAATCAAATAAATTTGTTTTTAGCCAAAGGCAGTTCACAACTACAACGAAAACCGTAGTGTAGCAGTAAAATAACCTCGAGTGTCGATCTCTAAGGACTATAACTAGCTTTATCTAATTTAACTTAAACTATAAACTCAACAAACGACTTAGCACAGATTTTTCTTATCAAAGATAATGGAAGTTAGTGATAGTATGATCATTCAAAGCATCAGGTTAATAATCATGCATGAAGTACCCGATCGTTTTGCATAGAAATCTAAGATCATGAATTGTCCAATGTGTTCCGTTCAATTCAACACTACGAAGATAGAGGGCTTAGATAGATCAAAGAAATAAAGTAATAACTCAAAGTCTGATTCGTGTTACAACCATCATGCATAATTAAGAACCCTAGCTACGAAATCACATACTATCACCAACGCTAGATTTAGCTACTCATAGATGTCATGCAATCAACAGAAATCAAAGCAAGATTGAATGAAAACATGTTGAAAGATATAAATATAAATAGAAAAATCGTGAGATACAATGTTACCAACGAAGGTTGTCAATCAGAAGAATTGCGAACTCAGAAGCAAGATAATTCTCCAAATTGATAAGAAAAATAGTCTCCTATGCTAAAAATTCCCAGAACAGGCTCTGGAGAATTCCTACCTAAAACTATGTGAAAAGGTATGAAAAAAGGTCTGAGAAAGTATGAAAAACGTAGAAACAGAAGCAACTATATATAGGGGTTCGGCACGCGTGGGGCGAGTCGCCCCAGACACCGGCGAACCGCCTGGTGTGGGGCGAACCGCCCCATCCGAAAATCACGTTTTTCACCTAAAACCTGAAAAATGCAAACTAAAGGGAAACATGACACTATTCTAATAAAATGCACTATAATATAGCTAAATTAACATAGAGGATAGCTAAATAGGTGAAAAAAGACTCGAATGAAGGTGTAAAATGCACATTCATCAAACTCCCCAAACCGAACCTTTGCTTGTCCTCAAGAAACTAAGCTAGACTCTAATGCAAAAAACAATGCAACACAAAAAATGGAGTCTCATGCCAAATGAAATGAACTAATCTATTGAATCGATCAAAACTTATGAACAAAACCATACAAATCCTAACATGGATATTGGTTGAAGAATGCCTCGATTGACTCATACACATTCTCTACCTGGACCTAGTCAGTGACGACGTAATGAAATATGTTAAATACGAATGGTTGTCCCGTGCCTATGAAACTGAGGACTTACTGCTGTTCACCAAGTCAAGACTTTTCCTCAAAGAGGTCGAACCAATACTGGCTCTCATCAAACGAAGGAGGGTTCCCTAAAAAAGATAACACTCCCCTATTCTACCCATCTCTCATGTAAGCCTTAAACTAATCACCACTTCCTGAATGGCAGGACGAGGGTGGTCTAGAATAGATGACACTCAAACAAACAAAAGACAAAAATTACAACTCGATTACGAACATTACAAGAATTGAAAAACGAGACAAACACTCCGCTAAGTTGCTTTTTGGCTCTTTTTTTTTTGGACCCTTCTTTGCTTTTTTGGGGTCTTTTTTTTTTCTCTTTTTTTTCTTTCTCTTTTTTTCTTTTCCAGATTTTCCTTTTTTTTCTGGAATTTTTCCTCTTCTTTTTTTTCAATTTTTTTTTTCTTTTTTTAGCCAGCAGTAGCACAACGAAAATGAAATTACAATGACACACAAACGACCTCCCCAAACCTATTCGAAAGAATAGGTTGGAGCTCAAACTTTACGAAAAAGGAAAACAAACTCACAACACTCAAAAATCGAAAAACAAGTCTAATAATAGCGTAACCCCATCCCCAAACCTATTCGTAAGAATAGGTTGTAAACAAAGGATCACACAATCTCACACTACCTCCTTCCTAGGCATTTAGCAATCTCAAAAGCAAGGTGAAGACTTGTTGCCTCTTAGGTACATAATTACTCGGGAAAACAACCATAAGATCCTAACATGCATCATCCTATTATAAAGGCCTTCGTGAACCGCAGTAGAGAAAACACCACTAAGTGATGTCGAGACTACCAAGCTTAACTAAATGCAATACATAAACGTGACAAGCCAAGCGAGAAAAACCTCAAACAAATTCATAGAGATGAAGCATACGATTAATGGCATAGTTAGTTGATCTACCCAATAAAAAAGTTCAAAAAATTCGGCAATAAACTCCACATAAAACATGCAAGACTATACTAGGATGAATGTAGTGTATGCAACTAAATACTAAGAAAGAGGTAAACGTGCAAATGCAAACAAAATGTTTCACGAGTAATCATAAGCAAAACAAGTATAGAAATACCCAGCGATAACCCCCCCCCCCCCAACCTGACGTCATCGCTCGTCCCGAACGTCGAAAGTGGATTAGAAGGTGAAAGTTGTCTGTATATGTGACCTATATTACTCAATCAAACTCGTGAGAAAACAAAACGGGCGATAAACGAGGTAAAGATCGATAATTTAGCATAATAGGAGAAAATCGGGTTCCGAACGAAAATCCGGATCTCCGAGTTTACTGGATGCCCGAGGCGAACCGCCCCACGTGGGAGGCGATTCGTCTGGGGCTTCCAGTAAGCCCCATGTCCCCTGGTCGTGCCAGGCGAATGGCTCCACGTGGGGGCCGGTTCGCCCTGCACCTCCAGACTCCTGGAGGTGTCGGTTTTCCTCCTAAAATGCTAAATTATCATCTCGAGACCTAGTTTATCACCAAAACATACGAAAATAAAAAATAAAACACAATGATATGCTCGAAACGACAAAGCAAACTAACCTTCAATTGAGGCGGAAAGGGTAAGCTCAAGATGATCAACCTCCCTTTGATCACTAGATATCTCGAAGTATGGTTTCACTCGTTGAGCATTCACCTTGAAAGTATTGCCCGTCTTTAGATCAAAGAGTTCTACAGCTCCATGTGGAGCAACTTTGATAATTTCGTATGGTCCATCCCAACGAGTACGGAGCTTTCCAGGAAATAGTCGAAGGCGAGAATTAAATACAAAAGCTTTTTGCCCAGGAATCAGTTCCTTACGTACTATACCACGATCATGATACTTCTTAGTACGTTCTTGGTAGATCTTGGCATTTTCATAAGCACCTAGGCGTAATTCATCAAGCTCATCGAGTTGCAACAACCGTTCTTCGCTAGCTTTTCCCATATCAAGATTGAGTGCTTTGATAGCCCAATACGCCTTGTGTTCCAATTCTACGGGAAGATGGCATGCTTTCCCATACACAAGTCTGTACGGAGTGGTTCCAATCACCGTCTTGTAGCTAGTCCTTTATGCCCAAAGCGCATCATTCAATTTTCCTGCCCAATCTTTCCTGCTAGGCTTCACTACTCGCTCCAGAATCTTCTTAATTTGACGGTTGCTAACTTCAACTTGTCCCGAAGTCTGTGGGTGATATGGCGTAGCAACACTATGGTGGACACCGTATCTCTTAAGAAGAGAGGCAAAGGTTCTATTGACGAAGTGCGAACCTCCATCACTGATGATTGTCCTAGGACACCCAAATCTAGAAAATATCACATCCTTCAAGAACTTCATAACAACCGCGCCGTCATTCGTTTTTGTGGGAATTGCCTCCACCCATTTAGTCACATAATCCACCGCAACAAGAATGTATCTATAACCTCCACTTGATGGAAATGGTCCCATGAAATCAATGCCCCACACGTCGAAAGGTTCGACCACTAGATTCCCTTGAAGGGGCATTTCGTCTTTCTTGCCAATATTACCACCTCGTTGACATGGGTCGCAATTTTTCACAAAAGTTCGAGCATCTCGGTGCACTGTTGGCCAGAAAAATCCTGCTTGCAGTACTTTGCGAGCTGTTCTTAAACCACTATAGTTTCCTCCACAATGAAGCTCATGGCAATGACTCAACACACTTTGTTACTCTTCTTGTGGTACGCATCTCCTCAGAATTCCATCAGCTCCTTCTTTGAAAAGATGCGGATCATCCCATATGAAAGACCTGCAACGCTTGGCAAGAGTTCTCTTGTCGGAGGCTGAAAAATTAGTTGGGCAAATACTCATAGCCAAATAGTTCACAATATCAGCATACCATGGCTCTTCATTAGCCTTCATTAAGTGCTCATCGGGGAGATCCTCATTAATAGGTATCGAATCAACAGGATATTAGGTATTCTAGACAGATGATCAACTACCAAATTCTCGCTACCAGCTCTATCCACAATGGTCAAATCAAAATCTTGCAGCAATAGGACCCAACGGATTAATCTATGTTTAGAATCTTGCTTAGCTATTAAATGTCTCAAAGCAGCATGATCAGTATGGACATTCACTGGATGACTAATCAAATAAGACCAAAACTTTTGTAAAGCAAAAACAACAGCTAAAAATTCCTTTTCAGTAGTTGTATAAGTAACTTGTGCGGAGTCTAGAGTCTTACTAACATAATAAATCACATGATACTGCTTATCAACTTTTTGGCATAAAACATCACCCATAGCAAAATTCGAAGCATCACACATAATCTCAAAAGGAAGATTCCAATCTGGTGGCACAATAATGGGAGCAGAAACAAGCTTTTCCTTAAGGGTATTAAAAGCAACTAGGCATTCATTAGAACAATGGAAAACCACATATTCTGCAAGCAAGCTACTTAATGGTTTAGCAATTTTCGAAAATCCTTAATAAACCTCCTATGAAACCCTACATGACCAAGAAAAGACTGCAATTCTTTCACACAAGTAGGTGGGGAAGTTTTTCAATGATTTCGATCTTAGCCTTGCCTACCTCAATACCTCTTTCAGAAACTACATGTCCTAGAACAATGCCTTCCCTAACCATGTAATGACTCTTCTCCCAACTTAAAGTTAAATTGCATTCGATGCACCTTTTCAAAACAAGATCTAATCTATGCAAGCATTGATCAAACGAATCACCGAAAAGAGAAAAATCATCCATGAAAACTTCAACAAACTTAGTTACCATATCATAGAAAACAGAAAGCATGCACCTTTGGAAAGTGGCGGGGGCATTACATAGCCCAAACGGCATCCTCCTATAGGCAAACGTCCCGAATGGGCAAGTGAATGTCGTCTTCTCTTGATCCTCCGGTGCAATCGGAATCTGGTAGAAACCTGACAAACCATCAAGAAAACAATAGAATTTCCGCCCCGCAAGGCGGTTTAGCATGTCATCTATAAATGGCAAAGGGAAGTGGTCTTTCTTAGTGGCGGCATTTAATCTTCTATAGTCAATGCACATCCGCCATCCAGTGGTTTTCCTAACCGGTACTACCTCTCCCTTCTCATTCTCTTCTACCGTGACCCCTGATTTTTTAGGAACTACATGAACAGGGCTCACCCATCGACTATCAGGAATGGGGTAAATCATATCGGCATCTAGCAACTTGATTACTTCTTTCTTTACCACCTCTTGCATGGCTGGATTTATCCTACGCTGAGGTTGCCTAACGGGTTTGACATCTTGTTCTAGAGTGGTGTTGTGCACACACCGAGTAGGGCTAATTCCCTTGATATCACTAATCCCCCATCCTATAGCTGCAGAATTTTCTCTCAAAATTTCAATTAGCCTACTTTCTTCATCGTTGGAAAGATGTGAGGAGACTATCACAGGCTTTTTCTGATTCTCTCCTAAGTAGACATACTTGAGGTGTGCAGGAAGTGGCTTTAATTCTAAGCTAGGCTCTTCAGGAAATTTACTTTCTTCCTCTTCTTCCTCTAAGGTTCAAGCACTTCTTCTCCTACGGGAATTTCTAGGGTGCTATCCATTATTTCAACTATTCCCTTGCTTCTTCGGTCATGTAACACGTCTCAGCCTGCATGGTTAGTGCCTCCTCAAGAGGTTCACGATCATCATAGCAATGATGAAATTCGGAAATCACAGAATCATAGCATCGATAAAATTTAATTCTTCTACGACTTCCTTATCTCATGTGCTACATCCTACGAATTCAACTTTCTCACCCATTACCTCCATGGAGATTTTCTTGCCTTTGAGTTCAAGGCATGTGTTGGTAGTTGCCATTACTGGTCTCCCAAGTAGTACCACGTGTTCGCGTATATGGCTCTTTCCCTCGTCTGCAGACTTCATTACCACAAAATCAGTTGGAATTATCAATCTGTCCACTTTCACAAGGATATCTTCTATTATCCCACTGGCCTCTTCACACTTTGGTCCGCCATTGGTACAACCATATCAGTTGGTGTCAATTCACCGAGATCTAGGGCCTGTATATTGAATAGGGCATTAAGTTAATGCTAGCCCCCAAGTCAAGCATAGCCTTCGTGTTCGACCATTCCCCAAAGCGATGTTGATGATGAAACTTCCAGGATCTCTTTTCTTCACAGGTAACCCGGCAATCGAATTCACCGTCTCAACCCTATTAACTTCCTTTCCTGAAGTAACCCTTTTGTTCTTCATCTCACGAAAGAATTTCGTATAAGCCGGAATGTTTCGGATTAACTCCAAGAGAGGCACATTAACTTCAACTTTTGAGAGGCGTTGAAATAGAGGTCACTCTTGAATATCCTTCTTGACTGGCTTGATCCGACTTGGGAATGGCACATGTGGTTTCGGGGCACATATGGATTAGAAGATTTGTGAAGTAGCACTGGCGTAGGAGTTCCCCTTCAACCTCATCATCAACCATATTTTTTTCAGATGGTCTTGGTTCATCATCCTTCTCTTGAGGTTCTTTGGAACTTTCACTAACTTCTTGTTTTGTGCTTGGTCCTGCATTGTTGGTTCCAGAAGATTCAATACGTTTAGGACGCACGAAGTTAGGAATTTTGGTCATCTTTCCCCCACGGAGTAGTAGATTCACCTCCTCGTACTCAGGTTCCTCAGTAGTAACAGTTGGAAGTGGCTTGGGTTCGATGAAATCAGCCTCAGGTGTCGAAACAGGGAGCTGGGGTCGTCCAACTCCCTGGAGTTGGGAGGCGATTTGCCCCCTGCCCCGAGCGATTCGCCTGGGCGAGCCGGATCGCCCCAGCTCTCTGCATGTGGGAGGCGATTCGCCCCCCACGCTGGGCGGTTCGCCCCCCACCTCCAGGGGGGCGTCTTCGTCTAAAATCTTCTCTCCTCCGGTTTGATGAAACTCCTCTGCCTTTTCGCACCTCAACAAGCTAAATTCCTCTATTAGTTGCTCAGTTACTTCGACTGCTTCAAAAGCCTTTTCGATGCGAAGATTGTTTTCAGCTTGCCCTGCGTGTGCTATCTCAAAAACATTCTCAATGGCCTTAATCCCTGCGTAAAACGCAAGTTCATCCTCCTCACTGATATCTTCGTCTTTAGAATATCCTTCGTATAAGCCTTCAGTTCCGCCCCGATTTGAATTCCCGTTGGTGACTTGACTCGACATTAGCCTCTCAGATTGTGCAGATCCACTGGCATACTTTGAAAGACCTTCTCTGCTTCTTCAACTGTACATTCTTCTAATCCTCCACACATCCCATCCACTTGAAGCCTAACATCATCACGTAGACCACCAACAAAATACCAAATCAGCTCCCCGTCGTCGAAACGGTGATGGGGGCACTCACGTTTATACAACTCAAAACGTTCGTAGGTGTCATAGAACCCCTCATACTCTCCTTGCTCGAAGTGCTCGATCTGACTTCGCAAGGCAATCGTCTCATGGTAAGGCATAAAACGCGCCAAGAACTCCTCTACTACTTGGCCCCAGGTTCTCAGTGATCCTGGTGCTAACCTTGCCATCCAAATTCTCGGTTCGTATCCCAGAGCAAAAGAAAATAATTTCCTGCATAATTGGTCCTCGGTGAACCCCCTTGCTGGAACTTTTGCTATTTCTTCCTCATAGGATCTGATGAAACTTAACGGATTCAACCCCACTCCATCTTCGAACCTCGGTATCCTTCTCACTACAGAACTCGTTACCTCATACCCTGATAACTCTTCTTCCAAGTATATAGCTGACCCTTTCTTGACTTGCGAGAATGTAGGTGTCAAGCGAGCTTTTAAGGTCGTCATACCTGGAAATCTGGAACAGGAGTAACTCAAAACTGAAAATTAGTCTCGTTAGAAGTCTCGAAAATCAAGAAAATTTTGGAAATCACCTATAAAATCGAAAAAGACTAATACTACTAAGACTAGGAATTGAATGCTGAAAATATACAAAAGCTAAACAGAAAACAGGACTACCAAAGATAATGGAAGTTAGTGATAGTATGATCATTCAAAGCATCAGGTTAATAATCATGCATGAAGTACCCGATCGTTTTGCATAGAAATCTAAGATATCATGAATTGTCCAATGTGTTCCGCTCAATTCAACACTACGAAGATAGAGGGCTTAGATAGATCAAGGAAATAAAGCAATAACTCAAAGTCTGATTCGCGTTACAGCCATCATGCATAATTAAGAACCCTAGCTAAGAAATCACATACTATCACCAACGATAGATTTAGCTACTCATAGATGTCATGCAATCAACAGAAATCAAAGCAAGATTGAATGAAAACATGCTGAAAGATATAAATATAATAGAAAAATCGTGAGATACAATGTTACCGACGAAGGTTGTCAATCTCCGAAGAATTGCGAACTCACAAGAAAGATAATCCTCCAAATTGATAAGAAAAATAGTCTCCTATGCTAAGAATTCCCAGAACAGGCTCTGGAAAATTCCTACCTAAAACTATGTGAAAAGGTATGAAAAAAGGTCTAAGAAAGTATGAAAAACGTAGAAACAGAAGCAACTATATATAGGGGTTCGACACGCGTGGGGCGAGTCGCCCCAGACACCAGGCGAACCGCCTGGTGTGGGGCGAACCGCCCCACTTCGCCCGGGAGCTCCAGTCGGCGGAAAACGCGTTATTGACGCATTTTGGTCTTCTTTTCCTTTTCGGACTCGGTTTTTGCCTTCTAGTGACCTTTAAGCCTTGAAACTCGACCCCTAGACTTCAAATCTCATCCGGAACCTTCTAGATACTACACGAATGTCCTCGGAACACCGATTCTTCGTTCTCTTCAATATAATTACCCGGAAAATCATGTTTTTCACCTAAAACCTGAAAAATGCAAACTAAAGGGAAAACGTGACACTATTCTAATAAAATGCACTATAATATAGCTAAATTAACATAGAGGATAGCTAAATAGGTGAAAAAAGACTCGAATGAAGGTGTAAAATACACGTTCATCAGTATCGTTGGATGTATCCCTTTGAGAGGTAAATATTTTACTATCATATTTACAAACATATGTCACACATAATTGTATAATATATCTAATTATGTCATACATATTATAACAGGTACTTAGGCAAGCTGAAGCATTATGTGAAGAACAAAGCTCAGCCTGAGGGTTCGATTGCCAATGCATACATTCGAGCAGAGACTGCAACTTTCGGCTCCTATTTCTTTGACACTCGGGTCCCTCCGAAGACATCTAGGCCGACTAAAATGCCGACACATTTTAGGTGCAAGAGGACCATAAAGTTGCACTATCAATCTTTAAGGTTTCGGGGAGGGCATATGGTGAGGAAAAAGTGGCATATCTGACGGATAAGGAGTACAATGCTGCACATTTGTATGTCCTTCAGAATTGTGCAGAGCTGCAGCCATTCCGTGTCAAGTTTGCTAGGTTAGTTGCCTTCATACATTTTACGATTGAATTAAAACCTTATTTTAGAGACACTGCAAGTGGTATTATTAAACCAAATATGCGCATCATGTGCAATTTCTTCAGCGACCGTTATGTGGAGGCGAATCCTATAGTGGCGGATGACACAATTGAGGGCATGCTCAAGGAGGCTCTAGTATCCGAATTTCCAACATGGTTCAAGGAGCATGCACAAAACCCGGACAACAACGTAACATGTCCTTACTTAATAGCACTAGCAAGTGGACCTGGAAGAAGATACTCCCCCTTCCCATCTTACATTGTAAATGGACTTAGGTTCAACAGCAGTGAGTGTGGATCGACAAATGCTATAGTTAATGGTGGGTTCGTGTCTTGGGGACAGACGTAGGTGATGAGCTCTACGATTACTATGGGAAGCTTGGCGTATTGTTCGCCTTGAATATCCCGGAGTACCTTTGAAAGAACAATGTTGTTTGATGTTGATTGGTATGATCCCACTAATGTAGGCACCAGAACGATTGAGGAGTATGATATGGTGGAGATAAACTATAAGAAGAAGTACAAAGTGTACGAACCATTTATCTTGGCAAGTCAAGCACTTCAAGTTGTATTTCTTGAATTTCCTACGTTGAAAAAAGATAAGGGCGATTGGTTAGATGATGTACCAATAAATGCTAGATCCAAAGTTGAGTATGTGAAGAAGGACGAGTCAATCAACAACTCGTACCAAGAAGAAGATGTCGATGGTCAGGCTAGAAAACCTGTACAGGCTACGGTAGAAGAAATACAGCTGCATGATGATGTTTTCATTGACTTAGAACCAGAAGAGGTCATAGAGGGTATGTGAATTAGTACTACATAGTTGTGGTAGTTAGATTAGACTTAGCTATTAGGTTGATAATAAATAGATGTCGTTCAGTACTATAGCTCTGCTTTACATGTTTTATATTCAATTGTGTATGTACTAACACGTATTTTTTTTTCAGATGCCACTACCCAGGCGACCACGGTACCAGGTCCCGAGGGATGATACCAACATAGAGGACACCGAGCATGGCTTCCCTGCTGCTTTTGGGACTCCACATGAGTCGAGTTGAGCCTCGTCTGGTCGGTCCAAGATCCATGACCCATGGGACCACATTCCAGACGATGATTGTCCCTTTCAGAGTCCTGAAGTTGGAGAGGTGTGGATGGGTCGCCCTGTCCTTTACCCAAATGGAGAGAAGTAAGTATTATGCATCAACTTTTAACATATATATAACGTAGGTTTGCTTATTGATGTCGTCTATTATTCTTCACAGGTTTTATGGGAAGCACGCTGCCAACGAACTCAGCAAGATAATAAGGAACAAGATGATCCCACCGCAAGAGGGTGGTAGGACGTGGCATAGAATGCCGGACCAGCTGAAGGGAGAGCTATTCGAGGAGCTGAGGGTGAGTTAATAATCGTACATTAGTTACCTAATTGTTTATGTGTCATGAGTGGTATGTTAGCCACTTTGTGTGAGTGGTATGTTAGCCACTGTACTTGGGTGATATGTTAGTCACCATTGTTATAGTGAAATATAGGGAAATGTGCGTGGTATGTTAGCCACTATATGTGAGTGGTATGTTAGCCACTGAACTTGGATGATATGTTAGTCACCGATATAATTGTTGTGCTGTTCCTACCCTTGTTATACTTGAATGTTATTAAGTATTCACACGTTGTATGTTTTTGGATGTTTATTTGTAATTGAGTAGAAAGAATTTTTCATGCCGAAAAAGTTGATGTGGGATATCTGGTGGACCTTCAACTCTCATGGTAGTTCCATTTACAAGAACACGATTCATAATCTGAAGGAGGCGTGGAAGGCGAAGCGGCCAAAACCCACCTAGTTGGGAGATGGCATTTGGAGGGCGTGGACGTTATACTGGCCTAACCTGAAAGTCCAGGCGCAGGCTGAGTATAACAGTGAGAATAGGAAGGCCCAGCCGACTGATGGGACCAGGACCCTGGTGACACACCGTTTTGGATCTGAGTCGATCGCTACAGCACATATGAGTCAGAAGGTAAGTGTATTAACTTTTTCATTTTATCATCATTCTTACACTTGTTATTTACTTCGAACTGTGAAACTAAGTATATGATATTTTCATGTGTCATTCAGTTGAAGGAGAAAGAAAGTCTCCTCTTCACCTTGTTCTCGAGATCTCAGAAGGGCAAGAACGGAGATTGGTTGTGTGATGAAGCCAGAACAATTGCAGTGAGTTCAACAATACATGTGTTTATTCAATATTGATGATTTTGTAACTAATTAACAACATAACTAACACCTTTCACTCTTGATTTATCATTTTAGACGGCCTACGAGCGGAGGATTCGTGATCAGGATCTCACTGTTGAGGAAATGAATGCCATTTTCCTCGAGGTGAATTCTCCAAACGAGAAGGGTCGTCGCTTGGGACTGAGAAGTGCAACATCCCTCCCTGATGTGGGCTCGAGGCCGGTTCGTGCTCGTGGTAGCTCTTCATCACATACCACGTCATCTTCATCAGCTGCCGTTAGAGATCGTGCCTTCCAACTTCAGTTGCACGCGAAGGATGAGGAGATAAGGAGGGTACTCGAGGTGCAGGCTCAGCAACAAGCTATGCTCGTTGACTTGTATGCGAGGCTGGGGGCGGTACCGCCACAACCACCACCACCACCACCCTCTCCATGATCCCATAGCCTTTCATTAGCTCTATTACTATTTTCTGCATAAATACTGTGTATGATATGATATTACTTTGGATTTGTATTATACGTATGATTATTATTATTATTATTATTATTACATGTATGGAGGAATTCGTTACAACTATTATGATTTTTTTAATTATTTTCGGTACCTTTGGTCTATAATAATTTGTGTAGCAAGTTGGTTAATTGAACAAGTTTGAATTCGATTTTGGTATTCATTATTATTTATTTTATTTTTTAATTTAGCGACGGATGTCATCCGTAAATTTCAATTACATTAGCGACGGATGAACCATCCGTCGCCAAATCTCCGACCGCAATGGACGTCGCGATGGATGATCATCCGTCGCTAAAATGTCAACATTTTATCCGTCGCTTCCGTCGCTAATTCACGACGGATGAGCGATTCGTCACTAATTCGCAAGCGACGAACGATTTAGCGACGGAAGTCCCATCCGTCGCTAGTGTTTTCTAGCGACGGATGGGCCGTTTCTAGCGACTGATGGATCCGTCGCTGGAAACGTCCTCCCTTGTAGTGTTAGAGCTCCAATCGGAGCTTAACACAACTCCGATTGGAGCTTTGCACATAGCCAATTGGAGCCTCTGATTGGAGCTTTGCACATCTCCAATTGGAGCATAACACAGCTCCGATTGGAGCTTGCACAGCTCCAATCGGATATAATTTTTTTAGGGGTTTGTTTTTAAATAATTTATTAGACCATCTTGAAATTTAGAAAAATTATGTGGGTTTGTTTTTAAATATATTATGTTAATTTTATAAAAATGAAAATATTTGAGTTAAAAGTGTAATAAGTAAAATTTCTAATTGTTTGGCGAACCAAAAAATCTGTTAATTGACCAAGGGTAAAAACGTACTTTCAATGAATTCGTTCGCCAAAAGTCAAGGTCATGGATCCAGATGTAATTTGTTTCGTCTAACAAGGATATGGATGCAATCTCCGGACTAAGAGGGAGATAGGTTTAATTAAAAGTACTAACAGGGGTATCATATGCAAAAGACCCTAAAAAAACTAGTAGGGTACAAAATGTAATTGCCCCTTAATAATAAGTCACAAAGCAATGGACTTGATTTTAACTCGTCTCTGCAATATTATATTGCATTGCATTACAGTTTTTTTTAAACGGCAAATATTACAATACTACTACACTAATAATATACAAATTTCCCAAACCATCTTATTTCTCCATACCTAAATCAACTTTATAACCTCGATACCGTCGGAATTGGAACTCTGCACCTCTCCTCCACTATCCCAACTTATTACCATTGCACCACCTTATGACTCTGATATACTGCATTACAATTAGGAATTGTTGATTTATTACCAGCTCACTATAAAAAAAACAATTGAAGGAGGTATAATTTCTTTACGTACGGTTCAAGTTCTTCGTTATAAGATTATCTAATGCCATGCATATTATCTTTTTTTTTTTTTTTGAGAAAAAAAATGGTTCTATTGAATAACCATCAGATTGGAGCTAAAAGGCTCAGCAAATTACACAGGAACAGAGTGACCAAAAATACCTAAGCAAGTAGCTAGAGTTCAGAAGCAAAAAGGAAAAAAAAGTGTAACAAAAAAAACACTAAATCAACATTTTCTATCCAGGTTCCATGAATTCAAATGGCAGGTCGATGAAGCCCATCGCGTCCAAAGCAAAGGAATGGCAGAGTTTATGTGCCAATTGATTGGCCTCCCGTTTTACATGTTGCACTTTAGCATCGCTAAAAGTGGAGAGCAAAGCTTGGACAGCAGTGTATATATTACCATTGTTTGTCGTGGAATTTGGCTGCTGAATGATGTCTAAAACAATTTGCAAAGCGTCACCCTCCAGAATTATTGAGTTGTAGCCCAAATGTTTCGCAAGTTCCAATCCTAGTTTGGCCGCCATCAGTTCAGCAGTATCGACATCGAAATGAGCTCTCAATTTTTTGCGCTGCCATGCCAAAACTAGGCCTGTGTGATCTCGGCAGACAGCCGCAATTCCACCTAATGAGTTGTCATAAGGAACAGCTGCATCAAAGTTTATTTTAACAACTCCCACCCCAGGCGGTCTCCATGGTCCCAGAACCGTATGCTGCTTGTGAATGACCTGACCATGCATATTATCTATTTTACAAATTCTGCGAACCAACTCAACCATGGATTTCGCTTGAAACAAACCAACTCAACCAACTAATTAAATTCTGCTTTACCTGCTATTAGGAGTTCATAATTATTTGTAAACTAAAAATAAGTGTTTTAAATGAATTTACTAAAGCTAAAGTCTAGGGAGAGGCCGGCCTTTCCTAAAACGACGGAAAGGCCTGGTTTTCTCAAAACTCAATGGTTTTGTCAAAATCTCGCTGGTTTTATTAATTGGTTAAACCGCCCAAATTTTGATAATAAAACCAGTTCAGTCTATCTATTAACAAAGCTATCCACACAGAAAACACATAGTTCAACGTGTTTACTATGTGAAATCAGTCTTTCTCTCTGCAAATTCGCTTTCTTCTCTTCTTTCCGATCTCACACTTTTTCCTCAGATCGATCAAAGAAACAACTCGATTGCTCTCCTATTTTCTTCTTTAATGTTGTGTTGTGTGTGATTTGGTGTGCTCATGGTGTTTTATGAGATCTAAGGTTTCAGATTTGCTTGTTTCTCAGATCCAATTCACACTTTCGTTTTGAAGCATAACGAAGAGGAAGGGTTCGTATGGTGTTTGTGATGTTCCGTCCAGGACTAATCAATGACGAAGGGCTACTACATCGAGTAAGTTTATTTTTCTCGTTTTTTGTTCTATTTTTGTTTTCCTATCAGTATTTGATGTGGTTTTAAGTTTCTCTGGTACTCAAGTGTTTATGGTTTACTTAATTATAAGCGACTTTGATGTGGGTTTAAGCGAATTTGTGTTCAGATCTACAATTGATGTTAGTTTATTTTAAACATGACGAAAAGGAAGTTTTCTTCGACTTTTGTTTGATCTGATGTGAACGTTCCGGTGAGAAGAACTTGACGGAAGGATTTTTCGAATGTTGACAGTAAGTTTCGTTCATATTTTTTGTTCTGTAGTTGTTTGAATCAGTGTAAGTTTTTATCTGATGGTTTTAAGTGTTTCTCTGGTATGCTTTTAATGGTTCTAATGTTATGAAACTGCAATATCGTAGCTTAAATAGTGAAGGGGCATTGTTATGTTTTTTAGGTATCTTGTTATGGTTTAATGGGTATCTTGTTATGGTTTTAATGGTTTTCGGGGATATTATGGTATCAGATGTTGATGTTTTTGTGTTGTTATGGTTTTAAGTGTTTCTGGTATACTTTTAAGGGGTCTAATGGTTTATCTTGTTGTGGTTTTAAGGTATTATGTGATGAATGTTCTTGATGACATTTACAGTAACTTGTTTGGTGTTTTTATTCTTAATTTTTTTGTTTCTCTTTTTTTTTTTTTTAATGAATTTTCAAGTGTTAAGGGATGTCATGTTTTGAAGGCATTTTGCTAATGTTTTAAAGGTGTGATATAATTCTTTAGATGCGTTGATGGTGTTTTATGTCATTTTCTTTTGTAGCTGATGATGCTTCTGATAAAGTTGATGTTCAGTGTGCCCAAGCTATTCCTAAACCAACTGAGATTCTAGATAATAGCATGCATATGACGGGTATTGAAGTTGTTGGTGGCATTGGTACTTAAGTTGTTGGCACGTTTGAAACTGTTCCTCAGGAATTTGCTAGTGCTTTTGAAGGGGGTGATGGGAATGATGCAGATATTGGGAAGGAAGCAAGACGTAGAAACCGAGAGAAGAAAATGTTGTGGTTTAGAGAGATGGTGTTGTGGTGGATTTGGCACAACTCATGTTGTTGAAGCTGGTGATATTACAGATTTTGAAGAGCCCAACACAATTAATGAAAAGCTTGAGCTTCATGTTAACGTAAAAGAAGGGAAATGCAGGAAGATTCTGAAGAAGTAGTGTTTATCTTTCTGCAAAACTATAGTTGTGGACAAAGTAGTATGTTTTTAAAACTAGTTGTGGTGGTTTTAAGAATTCATGTTAATGTTTTTAATGGTAAAAATTATGATTCTAAGTCTCGATTGTAATAGATTTTATAGTCTTTAAGAGCTTATGTTATGCTTTTTATGACCATATGTTATGCTTTTGACTTGTTTTTTATATGCGGCTATGTTCTTGTTATCGTTCATCACATATAGTTTTTTAAGACTTGTTGTGATGGTTTTAAGAGTCAATTGAGTATACTCTTTATTGTCTATGGGATACTAAAGTTGTGGTTTTAACAATCTATATTATACTTCTAGTAAGAGTTTATGTTATGATTTTTAGTTGAAATATAAATTAATGATACCAGGAAAAAACAAGTGTAAACTTGAACAATTCATTCATTGTGATATTGAAAACTTCAATTGATTGTTTGAAAACAAGTATTATGGAATAAAAAATATTACAACAATAGTTCAGGTGGATTTTATGTTGCAAACGCAATCTGAGCCTTTAAATTGGCTTCTTGCGATTAAACTCATTGATCTTCGATTTCTTGCCATTTGTATTCCCACGGATAGGATTCAAACGAGGTCGATGCTCGTTTTTCTATTTTCTTGTGCTTGTTCCTCCGATACTCTGCATTCATGCATATGCTTTTGCTTGGGCCCTTCAATTGAGAGTACTGATTTGATTTGTACTAGATCGCGCTTGTATCCATCTTCAATCACCATTTTTTGACCTTTTTTTTTTTAATAAGTCATGTTATGGTTTTAAGGGATTTTAATAATAGTTAACAATGATATGGTTTTAATATTCTATGTTATACTTCTAAGAGCTTTTGTTATACCTTTTTTAAGGCGCAATGTAAAGTCATGAAACCATGCAATAAACTAGTGTAAAATTGAATACTTCATTCATGTAAAGATTGAAACATTTAATCAATTGAAGTCCCTAAAACTAGTATTATCAAAGCAACAAAATTACAACAACCGTTCTCCATTACAATCTTAATTTGGGTTCTTAGAACGGCAAAACGGTGGGTACTTGAAACAACAACCTGGATACATAAAACCCGAACAATGGTACTTATAACCACTCCAATTGCTATATGAGATATATGATACCATGCCAACTAATATAAAATTGAATAATGTAGTCATATCAGGACTGAAACATTCAGTCAATTAAAGTTTTAAAACTAGTATTATGAAAGCAACAAAATTACAACAAGCGTTCATGTGGTGTTTCTGATGCAAACTGGATATGTGTCTTTGAATTGGGTTCTTGCGAGCAAACTTGATCTTTGAAGCAACTGGATTCTTGCGAGTAAATTTGTTGTTGATCTTTGAAGCAACTGGCTTCTTGCAAGTAAGCTTGTTCTTGATCTTTGAATCAACAAAATTGGTATTTCTGATGCAACCATATGAGGTTGTACGCGGTGTAAAAAATATCACAACTTCTCCAAACAACTTGTAGTCCTCCTTCATCATTCCATCTCTTCATAAAATAGTAGTCAGCCTAGCATCTTCATCATACGGTAGAGGTGATAAAATTCTGAATCTTCATCCTTTTGTTTCTGAAAAAAATGCATTCCTTTAAATTTTTTGTTCAATTTACATGCTTAAAACCATAATACGGTCATGTAAAACATACCATGATCTAGTAAAATCATAACAACATACCTAAAGAATATACCAGTTGACAACATGAAAATATTAACTGATATTACTAAAATTTATAGAATCAAAACCTCAAACTACAACAACATGCCTTCAAGCCATAAGCGGGTGCACTTAAAATCATAACCACATGATTCACAAGCTTAACAAGTGTCAGCCATGAAAAAATCAACTGACATTATTTTAAATCATAATTAATATCTACTCTTAAAACCACAACATCATGAGGATGTTGAAATTACATGCATTTTATTCATCCAGTGAAATAGGAGGCGTTAAAACAAGTTCTTTTTGAAGTATAACTGTAAGAATCTTAAACCAATTCTAAACTAGTTGCCAATTGTAAACATACTGTAAGATCAGTTTCTAAAACCACAACCATCATACTTTAAACCATAATAGGCGTCCTTCAAACTCTAATATGGAAAAATATAAAATAATAGTTTTCAAACGCATAACGAATGGTCTTATAAAGCTATCTTAAAATCATAACACAAGTCTTAGAACAAAAGCATGTTGAATAAGTAGAATACTATAACAACATTACTTAAAACCATAACACAACATATTGAAAAGCATAACATGAACCTTAAATATATATTCATAACATTCCGAATAATGTAAGATACCATAACAACGTTGCTAGAACCATAACTTATAATGAACATATAAATGTGTTGTGTAAAAGCATAACAGCATAACATAAAACCATAACTAGGAGACCTTAAACGCGTAACATGTACTATAGTTAGAACGGTAACAATCAGACTACCGTAGAAAATGCAATTAACCATAAAACAACTCTTAAAACTATACTATGCATATTAAAAACAATAATACGTCATGATTCAATGAATAAATGCAGAAACATAGTAGACAAACTAAAAACAAGCAACAACGAGGCTTAAAAGTATTATAACAACGTCGATTAAAATCATAAAACGACATTTTAAAACCATAACCTGACGTTATCAAATAAAAATATGCACAAACATACTACATACAGATCAAACCATAACAGAAAGGATTAAAAGTATATAATAACTCACGGATTTTGCTGTTCTGATTCAATTTATTCAATAATTTCCAGATCTGAGAATCTTCCTTCTTCACAAGTTTTGGTTTGGTGCTTCGAGTATTTTACCAGTTGAATCTGAACGTTTTGAACATCAATTCCGACCGCGATTCGATTGAATAATCAGGAAAACAACATTGAATCAGAAAAAATAGAGATGAATGAGGAAAACAGCAAAATACAATCGTAAAACGTATAGAAATCAGATGATTGTTGCTTGATTCACCTGATTAACATCCATGGAAGCGTTTTCGGATGAATTTGAACGTTTTGAACATCAATTCCGACCACAATTCGGTTGAATAATCAGGAAAACAACATTGAATCATAAAAAATAGAGATGAATTAGGAAAACAGCAAAATACAATTGCAAAACGTATAGAAATCAGATGATTATTGCTTGATTCACCTGATTAACATCCATGGAAGCGTTGTCGGATGATATGTTGTGAAGAGGAGCTTTGATCGGTGAATTTCCGGTGAAATCCCGGTGAGATTTGATCGATTTGCAGAGAGAAAAGCGAAAAACACGCAGTGCATGTTCAACTATGTGTTTCAGGGTTTCTGTGATTTTGCGTGTTTTGTGACCTATTTATACTAAACCGGCCGGTTTAATTTCTCCCCAAAACCGCTGATCCGATTGATAAGTGGTTTTGTGTATATAAAAACCAGGTCTTTCCTATATAATAGGAAAGGCTAGCCTCTCTATATAATTACTCTTTACTAAATACCATGTGATTTTAAATTGCAGTGTAAAAATATCAAATACCTATCGCTTTTAATTTAAATAAAAAAAAAATTTAACTTCTAACAAAAATAGATCAAACTCCTATCTGGTGTTGAGGAATTTATCAAGGTTGACTTTCAATGTCTCTCATTGAGGAATTTATTAAGTGATATAAATCCAACTCTCCCAAAAGTTTAAGCTGTTGAGGAGGAACGAATCTAGTAATTTATATTAATTCTCCAACACTCCCCCGCACTCGTGGCCGATTTCAACCTCTTTGGGGAGGCCAATCGAGTGGAAATTTAATATGGGGCGGAGTTTGTCTCCGGAGAGATTCGACCCCAGGTGGGCGTGAGCCTGATGGCTCTGATACCATGATATAAATCAACTCTCCCAAAAGCTTAAGTTGTTGGAGAGGTACGGAATCTAGTTATTTATATTAATTCTCTAACATCAACATTAAGTACATACTGTCATGAACTGTAAACAATATCGGTACGCCATACACATTTCAAATAAATTCAAAGAAATTGAACGAACGAAGAATGACACATTTCATTGCGAACAGTTTAACTGTATTACATCATACCAATTTGTTGTGTGTTTACTCCAGCATTCTTGATAACATAGTTGTCTTTTGTTAACTGCAGAATTGTCATAGAGCGTACGCTTTGCATTTGATGGATGGTAAAGAACACTTGGCGAAGCTAGACAGGAGAGTGAATCTCGTTTTGGAGGTGGTTAAGTTCTCCTTGCATAAAGCAGATGAGGAACTCAAAAGGAGTCATCTTGTAAAGACTGAGGTAATACAAGAACTTAAATGTCCAATGCGAAGAGATGGATCTACTGATAAAAATGTTAGAGGACACGGTGGCGAACTTGGTTAGTGAAAAGAACAAAGATTGTCCTAATGGGAGGCGATTCTTTTGGTGCTGCGTAGTGAAAGATAAATAATGATTCTCTATTTACCTCCATAGTAACTTGAACGGAACTATACTTTGTTGTTAGTTATAACAATTTCTATCACTTTTTATTGATACGAGCCTAGGTCAGCTCCCCTAATTGATGAACAAGTGGTATCTCTAATCCAACTTTCTCGACTTGACTACAATGAATGAACCCTGTCTTAGGAGACTCAATCGTGACGTCGAAATCATATACACCAATATTGGAGTTCCCACATCCCTCCATCGTCGCCTATATCGTGCCATTCCGTTAATTAAGCCCTGTGAAACCAATTAATAATTATAATTGGATTAGTAGACTTTTTATTTCTCCAATAATGCTTTTAATTAGTTATTTATATTTAAATTCACATGCTTATGTGCAGTTTTTTTTTTTAATGATTGTTGACCTTGATACAACAATGATAGAAAAATATTACTACTAGTACAACTAATTATTTGATCACAATTCAAAAGTTAATAATTGATGAATGATTACATTTAATTATAATTTGATCAATATGCAAGTTGGGCACAAAACCAGGTGTATAAAAGGCATGACATACCTTTTGAATCCTACACCAAACACAATTACTTGTATAATTTCTGATAAGTAATTAATGGAAATTAACGGCAGCGTATCATCGACAAAGATGGTGATTGTTTTGATCATCATGGCGATTCTGGGTACGTACTTCATCTCTCTTCTCATTTTCCTTTTTATAACTTATATATAAATATTCTCATTCATTTTTGTAGTTTCGCACCAACCGGGGTCAGTTGTGGATGCACAGGAATGTATACGTCAGTTTGGAGTATGCGTAGTTGGTGGAACCCCATGTTGTGGTAATCCTTGTACCGAGCAAGCTTCTGTCTCTAATCCTGTCGCTGGTACTACGACCAAAATCTATCATTGTATATAGGATATAGCTAGCATGCTGGCCTGCGCAGTATAGCATGCAGCTGAAGCTTGTCAGTTCATGAATCGTGTGATCTCGATTTTATTATTATTTTATTATTATAAGTCTGTCGTCATTCAATCACAAATAACGTTACGTTGCGATATTTGTGTTGGTTTTTCATGTACGTGTGAAAATAAAATCAAGAACTGATCATATGCATATGCATAAATGCCAAATTAATGTATTCTGCAGCTTGATCAATTAATTAAGTTTGTATAAGTGAAGCAATTTCATTACCCCCCCCCCCCCCCCCCAACTTGATGTTCCGTGAAATTGTTATGAAACTTTCATACATTGTACATTTGTACTTCAATTATATGGTTCCATATATATATCACAGGAGTAACTTTTGCGTGATAGAACCATAATGGCAGACAACTCTCTCCCTCCTCCCCCACCGAAACCACCGAATACAGAAGATAAGCTTCAACAAAGTCTTACAACTCACCTGACATACCAGCCTCCACCATCTTATGCTGGTACACAAGTTTCAAACTCTGAAACTATATTACAAGAAATACAACAAGAAAACTATAAGGAAGACATACAACAAACAGTGTTCACCGGTACAGCAAACAGCAACAATTCTCCAAACTCTTGTCCAGTCGAAAAACCAAAGTTTTCATTCCAATTTTCAACACCAACACAAACTATGGAAAAAATCAATAAACCATCAGCCACAAAAAAAATATCAACAGAAGAAAGAAAGAAAAATCATACAGAGAAACTCAGAAAGATCATATCAATATGGGAAAACAAGGAGCGGTACCATCAAAGAAGGATCATGACAAGTATGATGCGCATACAGAATCACAACATCAAGACAAAAATACATCACAAGGAAAAGGCTCGATACAAGATCAACAGAAGGAAAAGAAATCTTTCAAAGATGTGCTCCAACAAAATTCTCCACATGACTTCTTCAATGAATGGTTTACTGAAGTTGGAGATGCTGAAGGAGATGCAGAAATGATGGATATGATGCAGGAACTACATGGAGAGGCTTATGAGAGAGCTAAAATCAATTTCTCTCCCAGAAAGAGTTGGAAGAACTCTATAAGCCTTGGAGGGAAACACTGATCATACAAACAGTTGGCTACACAAAAACAATTCCAAATGTGAAAAACATTTGCAAGGGCTTTGGAAGTTGGAACACAAGGTCACTTCTATCGACCTTGGCAAAGGCTGCTATATCATAAGGCCATCATCGCCGGAAGATTATCTTATAGCCATTGCTGGTGCCCCTGGTTTTTATTCAATTATTACCTGGCCATACAGCAATGGAAACCTGACTATATGCCATCAAGAGGCCCATTTCCATACATGGCAATATGGGTGCAATTGCCGGAATTACCAGTGGAGTACTATGAAAAGGCAGCCCTGCTAAAGATTGGAAAAGGAATAGGAAAGCCAATAAAAGTTGATAGTCACACATCGCATGCCAGAAGAGGTCGATATGCAAGAATATGTGTTGAAGTTGATACCTCAACACCTTTAAAGAAATCAATACAATAGGAAACAGAACACAGCAGCTTGTCTATGAGATTAGCTCAGAATTCTGTTTCACTTGTGGGAAAGTTGGTCACTTAAGTACCAACTGTGATGGAACAAACCAGAAAAAGACCGGGTTGATACAAGTCAACCAAAAGAAAACCAAATGGAAACAGAGGACATCGGAAGTGAAGCCACCTATGGAGCTACGCCAGATCAGCAAGAAAAAGAGAAGGAAAAAGGAACACAACCAAAAGAGGAAAAATGGCAAATAGTCCAAAGAAGGAAATACAGGGCAATAATACGGATGACATAAATCAGCACACAAAATCCAACCAGCAAAACAAAGGGAAAGGAAAAATAATGGATCATTGGAAAGCAGAAACCGAAAACGCATTGAAGCCATTGCACGGAGATCCAAAAAGGCATAATTATAAATGATCAAGCCTCTTATAGCCTTGATCATAAGGATCTACAAAAAGAAAGCAATAAAGAGTACATTTACTCAACAAAAGAGACTGATAGATTTTAAAAATCAAGTCCATGCACCAAAATGGACAAACTGGCCAATCAACAGAAGAGCTGCGTGCGAAAATCGGAGAAGGGAATGAGCAGACGCCAAACAAGGCGCAAATTGCAGAGGATAATCATTACACCTCAAAAATGCTTGTTCCCAACACTTCCCTGCCTACAGAACTTATACCTACTTCCCACCAGCCCCTTGTCACCTCTTCATTTCAACCCAAAAAACCTCATCCAATTCCAAGCCCTAAAAATGGAAAACTCTGTGAGCAACCAAAATCCTCCACTGCCGCCGACCCAAATTACGGCAACTGTGACAAACACACTGCCACTGCCGGCAATGACCCCGTCTCCCACACTCTCACCATACACTCAACTTCCTCCAGCAGCTTCACCAAACCAAACATCCACAGAACTAATGCAACAGGTAATACGGGAAAACTTTGCATGGCGCCTCAACCCACCCACAGGGACGGTGGAGGACCAATAGTCATATCGGCGTCGCCAACAACCCTGCCGGAGGCCAATGCAGCAGTCAGACAAATGCCGATGAGCATCCTAAACCCACCAGATCAATTCCTCGAAATTCTGAGAGAGCAAAATCAAGCTCAACAAAGGAGATCGTTGTTGCCAACTCTGAACCCAACAAGCTCATCAAGGGAGTTGCTAACAATAGATCAATTGATGATACAAAACCAAGAGCGCCAGAACGAAAGACAAAGACGACAACAATTCAGGGAGGGAGTACAAGCTCTGCAAGCCAATCTCCCTGTTCAAAACTCCCAAAATCAATCCACATCACCAACCAGGCCAGCTCCCCAAACTTTTTTCACTCTGGATCAGATCCGACCCAATCTTCTCCCAAGGCCATTAGCAACCCAAGCCCAAACACAGCAGAGACACAGCCCACAAATGCAATCGGCCCAAATACCCCCCAACCCGCACCCATACCCGTCTTACCCGACCCCTTTACTCCCGCTCCCAATTTACCAAGGCTTTCCCAAATCGACTTCACAACCCTAATCGACAATCTGAACCACAACTCCCAATTCCAGCAACTCCTAGCCCAAAAAGGGTATGTGAAAATCTCAGAGACACCACTTTCCCTCTTCCAGAAATGGGAGCGACGTTCTCTCTCCTCCCGGGTCAGAATGGGAAATCGGGGAAGGAGAATGGGACTCCTTCCTTGACCTTGAAGATGATGTCGGAGACTTTGGAGGCGGCGATAGATCGGGAAGCGGTAGCGAATACTCTAATGGAGAAACCAGGGACCAACGAATTCTCTCTCAGGCCACGTCACTCACAGCCAGTGATTGTGCAGCTCGCAAAGATAGCAAGGAGGATCGAGATCCAATATGCAGCCTTGGAAGTCAACCAGCCAACGGGGGATGCTCTTCTCCACAACGTAGTCCTCCGACCGCTCATAAACGGATTAACACCGGAGATAATGCCACTGCATGCCAGAAACGTCAGCGGACGGATGGCACAGAACCCGATCACGGGGAAGTGGGTCAGGATTGAAAAATCAACTATGAAGATACTATTCTGGAATTTGCACGGAGGATGCACGGTGGAGAAAATAGCAGAGGTGAAAAAATATGTGGAAGAATACAAGCCTATCTTGGCTTTTCTACTGGATACGCGAGCGGGCCTTGAAACTGTAGCAGCTCGTGTTGCACAATTAGGCTTCAAGAATAAGCACATTAACACACCATCGGCGGAAAATCCACAAATGGGAGGTTACTGGGTTCTCTGGAACCAAGATGACATTAGTATCTCTGAACTCCAGGCCACTGACCGTCTGATCCACTGCAAGGCTTTGGTTCAACAGAATAACAAGGAAGCGATGATATCTGCCATATACAACCACCCTCAACCACATAAGCAACAACAAGTATGGAATGATTTAATGAATTTTAGTCATTCTGTTACTTGTCCTTGGATTTTGGGTGGTGATTTCAATGCTGTTCTACACCCTTATGAAAAAAATTGGAAAGGCTAAATTTAACTGGAACCAATTGCATGCATTCAAACATTGCCTAAACTTTTGTAGACTAATGGATTTAGGTGCCGTTGGAACAACTTTTACTTTTATAAATAAGCAATATGCTGCAGACTTTGCTTGTAGTAGACTGGATAGAGCCTGTGGTAACTTAGAGCTTACTAGAAACTTCCCTAACTGTAAAGTTTTAAATGTTCCAACACCTATATCTGATCACACTATGTTAATAGTAGACCTTAATCCTTTATCTGTAGTGCTGCCAAAGTTTTTTAGATATGAAAATATGTGGGAAAAAGATCAAATCTTCCAACCTTTACTGGAAAATTTTTGGGAAATTGAAACTAAAAAACCTAACTTCACTTTTGCTCAAGGAGTTAGGAATTTAGCAACAGATATTGGAAAATGGCCCCTGACCACTCTCAGCCAGCTAAATAATAAGATTAAGATCTTAAAAAGGAATACAGATATTGTTGGGAGAATTTACACCTTAATCCACAAAAATATGGCCCAAAAGAGATTCAGCTCAGTCTGGAAATAAAAGCCTTGAACAAACAAAAAACCATGTTCTGGCAGCAAAGAGCAAAAAGAAATTGGATCACACTTGGTGATGCAAATACAAAATATTTTCATGCTTCTGCTTCACACCAACACAGAAGGAAACATATTCATGGGATCAGGACACCAGAAGGCAACTGGACCTATAACCATGAGGAAATTATACAAGAGTTTTACAACTTCTTTAAAAACCAAGCTCAAAAAATACATACTGATCATACACCTTTCAAAGACTTGAATGTTTCTACATTGTCTTTGGAAGATCATCAAATATTACTCCAGGATGTATCACAGGATGACATCTGGGAGGCTGTCAAATCCATTAATCCTGACAAAGCACCAGGCCCTGATGGATTGAATAGCAAATTCTACCACAATCACTGGGATACTGTTTCATCCCAAGTGTGTGACTTTGTTAAAAACTTTTTCCAAACTGGGGAACTTGATCCACTCTTGAACCAAACAACTATTGTCCTTATACCAAAAAAGAAAAATCCTCAAACACCGGCTGAATTCAGACCAATTAGTCTTTGCAATGTCAGCTATAAAATCATTTCAAAACTTTTGGTACAAAAAATGAGACCTTTCCTCAACAAACTAGTGTCCCCCTTTCAAAATGCTTTTGTACCCAATAGAAAAATAAGTGATAATGTCATGATTGCTCATGAACTTTTACACACCATGACCAGAAAAAAGAAGAGTGCTCAACATTACCTAGCTCTAAAACTAGACATTGAAAAGGCCTATGATAGGGATTTCATCCTCTTTGCTCTTCAAAAATTTAATTTCCCTCCTCGGTTTATTAATCTTATCCAAACCTGTATCCAATCTTGTTCTTTTAAAGTTAGAGTAAATCAAATGGAATCCCTAGATTGGAAATCTCAAAGAGGATTAAGACAGGGTGACCCCTTATCTCCTTACCTTTTTATTCTTTGCCAAGAATTACTAGTCCACCTTGTCCTAAAATCAACTCAAACTGGGGAACTAGTGCCTCTAAAATCCTCCAGAAATGGACCCCAAATACCCTTACTTTGCTTTGCAGATGATTGCTTTCTGTTTTGTAAAACAAAAAATGTCAATACCATAGCTAGAATACTAGCAGATTATGGGAAAGCCTCAGGCCAGCATGTCTGTTGGAAGAAAAGTAGAATCATCTTTTCTCCTAACACTCCAGTACACATGAAACAAAATACAACCCAACTTTTGGGGGTCATACACAATAAGAGACTGGATAAATATTTAGGACTTCCATTCTTGATGGGGTCAAAAAAAAGAGATTTCTTTGAAGAAACAATACAAAAGGTCAATAATAAGATAAATATTTGGTACTCCAGATTTTTATCTTATGCAGGTAGATTAACTCTTATAAAAGCAGTTACAAATGCCATTCCATCCTACACAATGTCTATAGCTAGGTTGCCTTCTTCAACTCTTCACAACATTGAGGCAATTAATAGACATTTCCTGTGGAATGCAAGTAAAACTGGGAAAACAAAAGAAAGACTAAAATGGACCAAAGTTTGTAGCCCATCATCAAAGGAGGCTTAGGTATCAGGGATCTTTCAAATTTAAACAAAGCTTTTCTCCTCAAACATTTGTGGAACTTGCATACACAAACTAAATCATTATGGTTTGATGTATACAAGTCTAAGTATTTCCCTGAAACCACCAATTGCAAGACCTCAACAAAGTTGGTTCTGGAAAAATCTCATAAAGCTTAAAGAAGATTTCAAAATGGTCTCACTTATCAAGTGGGTTCTGGCACCTCTATAAATTTTTGGCAGGACAAATGGCTTCATAACAAGAGCCTGCAAGAGTATGCAACAACACATAACTCTTCTGCAGCAGTAAAAGATTACATTTTTAACAACACTTGGAATATACCAGCCTTGGAACTTATCCTCCCCAAAGAAATTGTAAATGAAATTATTGCAATGCCTTGGCAGAAGGAATGGAAGATAAATTGGTTTGGAATTTTGGCAAAAATGGAATGTTCTCTGTAAAAAGTGCATACAAATTCCTTACTAATCATACCTTAGAACAAGGCCCCCAGTGGCCATGGCAAAAAATCTGGTCTTTACATCTACTTCCAAGAATAAAATTTTTCATTTGGCTAGGTGTCCACCAAAAACTCCCTACAGCACAGTCCCTTTTCCATAAACAAATCATCCCCTCCCCTTTGTGTAATCTCTGCAAGTTGGCAGAAGAAACTTTAGACCATTTGATCTTCCAATGTCCATGCTTTGCCGATATCAGGCATTTCCTTTACCCACTGCAAACCTCCCAAACATTCCAGAATTTGACATTTCATAATTTATCCAATAAGGAAGCACATATCAATGCATTAATCACTGCATGGATGATTTGGAAATTCAGAAATGAAATCCTTTTTGGCCATAAAACTATTACCCCCCAGCAAATGCATACACGAGTGTTGGCAATTATACATGATCACCAACACTTTTTTAGAGAAGATCTGAAACAGAAACAAACCACTCTAATTCCTTGTCAATGGACTCCTCCACCCCAGGGGCCGTTTGTGTTAATATAGATGGATCTTTGATCCCATAACATGGCCATGCAGGTGCTGGTACAGTTATTAGAAATAGCAAAGCAGACTTTCTATTAGCAGGAGCTACTTATTTGGGAAGAACTGATGCCACCACAGCAGAATTCCATGCATTATTATTTGGCATAAAACTTTGTGAAAAACTTAAATGTCAAAATATCATAATTTGCACTGATTCTAAAATTGTGGAGTCATGCATCAACAGGCCACAGGTGTCAGCAGCTACAAGAGATCAAGAACTACTCCTTCAGGAAGCACGTAGGCGGATGCAATTAGTACAAAAGGCCGAAATGCGTTTTGTGTACCGGGAACTTAATGGAGTTGCAGACAAATTGGCATTGGAAGGCCGATCCCGGAAGTTTGGCAAGTCAGAGTCTTCACCGGATGACTCAACTTTTGTTTATATTTGGGATGTTTGCCCAAACTGGCTAGTTAATGTATTTAGACAAGACAATGTCCTAAAATTTCGGTCTGTACGTTCGGATAAATATTTAATGCAAGCTTATGTTTCGAAAAAAAAACTTTTGCGAGATAGGATCTCTAGGGAAATCGTAGATATGACAGAGTAGAGATTATGCCTAGTGTAGCTAGGATGTATCATCAGATTGAGTTCGAAATAGTACATTTTGTTTGTAGAATTCCAAATCATTGCTGTAACACCCCGACTTTTTTTTATTATTATTTATTTATTAATTTATTTATTATTTAATTTAGTTAATTAATTATCAGAGTAAATTATTTATTCGATAATTATTTAATTAATTTCACGTAAGCTAGTTCGTTTCGTTTCGTTTGGATCAAGCTGGAAGACTGGACTTTCTGATCTCTTTGGCCCATTCTTTTGGCCCAATTCTTTAGCCAGTCAAAGCCCGTTGACCGGCCCAGTCTTCTTAACCCTAACCCTAATCAGATTTTCCTCATCCTCTATTGCTTAGCCGTCAAACCTAAAAGAAGAAAGAAAGAAAGAAAGAAAGAAAAGAAAGAAAGAAAAGAAAGAGAGAGAGAGAAGAAAGGAGAGGTCGCGGCTGCTGTTGATTCCGCCGTTCTCCGTGTCGCCGTCGTAGTCCGTTGCCGCCGCCGCCGTAGCCCGTCGTCGCCGAGCCGTCCGCCATCGCCGCGCCGCCGCCGCGTCGGTCCGTGTGATACAGATCGATCGATCTGTCGCCCGTCGCCGCGCCGTTCTACTCCGTTATCGTCCCGCCGCGCCGCCATCTGCTCCGTTCTTCTCCGATCAGGCCGCGTCGTTTGCTTCCCGTTCTGCCTCCGATCCGTGCCGTGCCGGTTCCAAGATCGATCGATCCAATCCGTCGCCTGTTCGCCGATCTGTCTGTCCGTCTGTCTCGTCATGTTCTCCGCTGCTGTTCCCGATCCGATCGATCGCCGATTCGCTCGACGCCATCGATTTCTTACGTCTGTTTGATTCCGATTTCAATCGGTAAGTAGTTTCGTCCGTTTCTGTCCCTTGCGTTTCGAATGCAAATCTCGTTTTGAATCTCGTTTTTAATTCTTTGTTTTCGATTTGATTCGCAGCTTGATTCCTTTCCGTTCGATTCGAAGGTAAATCTCGATTTCTTTACTGTTGGTTCGATTCTAAATTCATATTCTGTTTCGGACGTTTTTACCCCTGGACAGTTTTACCCTTGCTTAATCTGACCATGTTATTTGATTCGAATTGAGAACCGGGACTTAGGATTGTTAGAATGTTGTTGCTGTTGTTGGACTTATTTGGTTATTGACCTCGTATGTTGACCATAGTTCTGTTGACTTCGAAAAGGACTGATTTGGACTTTAATGTTATTGATTTGAACTTTGTGGACTGATTTGGGAAATCTGAAAACCTAAAGGACCTTTTTGCAATTTAACTTGACCGTAGTTGACTGACAGAGGACTCTCTCGTAAACCATTTTATTCTGTAAGGACTGATAAATATGTTTGGAAAACTTCTGGTTTTGTTTGTACTTTCTGATTTTGAAAAGGATCTTTTTGCAATTTACCGATGAAGGGTATTTTGGTAATTCCCAGAATCTGAAAACCGAAAGAGTATTTCTGAAAATTTTCAACTTAGTTTCTGTTTTGTAATTTAATAATGACTTGACTTGCTAGCCTAGTTGGTTAGGTTCTTGCTTGACTAACTTAGAGGTCCCGAGTTCGAACCCTGTCTTTACCACTTCTTTTTAAACCTTTTCCTTCCGTCCGTTCGACTTCTAAAGTGTATTTAGTACTTTCTTTTAGGTTCTTCGTTTGTTCGATAACCCGTAAGCTCACTACTAGTTGGAGATCTTATGCTCGCAAGTTAAGGTGAGTGTTCACCCCTAAATCTATTTATTTGCGAAAAACTGGAAGGATATGTGACAACTTGTACCTATTACTATATACTGTTTTACTGTATGCTTCCGCGTAAAAGTATAAGTCCTAAGTATGACTATTTACTTTTTCTGTTTCTTGCTACTCTGTTCTGGACTGACTTTGCTGCAGGGACACCTCTCGGTGTTGATTATCTGTATCTGTTGTTCTGTATCTGTTCTTTTTCTGTGTGACCGGTCGATTAGGTCGTAACTAGGTAGACTTGGATAGTAGAGGACTATCGGGTTTGCTTGGTATTGCCTAGTCTAATCCCTTTTAGACGCGAGGCAGAAGTCGCCGAGGTCTATTAGGGTCGTAGGCTCCGTTTTCCCAAAGTACACGGGGGTTCTGTTTCTGTCCGGAGTTGTGCACCCTCTGGAGGGAGTTATAAAGGCATTCTGGGAGTAGGAGCAATAAGGCGGGCTGCACCAACGGTCTTCAACTTATCTGTTCTGTTATTCTGTTATGTGACCTATTCTGTTTGTTTGTTTTTTTTTCTAAAAAGGGATTTTGGTTTCAAAACTGTTTACCTTCTGTTTTTTTTAACTTAGAACCTCACTAAGATCCTTTATCTCACACTCTCGTGTTTTCAAAATTCCTTCCTTCCAGATACTGCCGAAGATGTTCGCGAATAGGATGCCAGCGACTGAGAGAAGGGTCTTGGGTGTCTTGGGATTTTATTTCAAATAAGAAGATGAACTTTTTACTGTCTTCACTCGTTGTTTCATTTGAATTCTAAGTTTATCGTTGGATATTTACTTGTTTCTGCGCGTCAAAGATTATTTTGACATTAATTGCCGACCGTTGCTATTAGAGTTATTTGGATTTTCTTTTCAAGAAATTATTTTGTTTTCAAAACCGATACCGTTACAGTTGGTATCAGAGCTTGAGTTCAAACTCGAGCTTGCTAGGATAGGGTCTTCTGGCCTTTGGGGTGCGTGTGAGGGTCCAAGTCGTTGGATTAGATATAGTATTCTTCGTTCTGTCTCTTT
Source organism: Plantago ovata (assembly GCA_028274465.1). NCBI lineage: Eukaryota > Viridiplantae > Streptophyta > Magnoliopsida > Lamiales > Plantaginaceae > Plantago > Plantago ovata. The sequence continues at coordinate 18,123,216 of CM051458.1, forward strand.
TAAAGTTTGGTCTTCCGCTTGAACTCTGAACCGTTATGTTTGTCTGTTAATTGTCCTACTGTTCTCTCTTCCGCCTTCCAAAACTGTCTTGCTATTCATTCTGTTTAACTTCTACTAAGTTCACAAGCTTACGATTGTTACTTTGTTTATTTTCTTTAAGGCGATTATATTGTTTTTATTAATTGCATGAGTATTTGCTTAAATGTATGTTTAATTACCATAATGTCATTAGTTGCATGCTTTAAGGTTTAAACACTTATTTATGCATTTTTTTTTCTTATCGAAGTTCATATATGTTTTTGTTTGGTACTGTCATACTGTTATCTATTGTTTAACCAAAGTCGACATAAATCACTGGCAGGCGGCCGACTGTTTATGTGATTCGTGTTAACTGAGGTCAAATGACTGATCACTTTGTGAGAGAACACTTTGAGCCATTGCTTAATATTTTGGGCAAATTACATTTGGTACCCCTGCTATTTTCCGCTATTACAGATTAGTCCATCTATATTTTTTATTACGTAATCCTCCCTTGCTATATAAACCTAATTACAGATTAACCCACGAATTTGACTTTCTGCGCTCTAAGGCCTGGAAATGACATTTTCGCCCCTGCCGGAATTTCTAATTCTAAAAAATGCCAAACAACATTAAGTTTTGGTTATTACAAATTTACCCTAAATATTTTAATTTTTACAATATTAACACAAACTAATTAGAAATTAACCCATGTAATATAAATATAATTCAAAATAGTCTACAAAATTATTTTAAAACAAACCCCTAGAAAAATTAAATTTCAAAATCAGTCCCAAATAATTTTCTTTTTTTTTCTTTCTGTTTTTCTTTATTTCCTTTTTCCTATTTCTCTTTTTTTCCTTCTTTCTTTCTTTTCTCATTTTTATTTTTATTTTTTATTTTAAATCCAACTCCGGTACCGGAGCTGCACAGCTCCGATCGGAGCTATGCAAAGCTCCGATTGGAGCTTTGCAAAGCTCCAATCGGAGTTGTACAGCTCCGATCGGAGCTTAACACAGCTCCGATCGGAGCTGCACAGCTCCGATCGGAGTTGTACAAAGCTCCGTTTGGAGCTTAACACAGCTCCGATCGGAGCTTTGCAAAGCTCCAATCGGAGCTGTGTAACTCCGGTACCGGAGTTGGATTTAAAAAAAAGTAAAAATAAAAATGAGAAAAGAAAGAAAGAAGGAAGAAAAGAGAAATAGGAAAAAGGAAATAAGAAAAACAGAAAAAAAAAAAGGAAAAGGAAAAATTAAATAGTTAAGGCCCTGTTTGGATGTTAACTTTGGAGGAGAGAGAGAACGCCGGAGTCAAAATCGGACGGTGACTTGGGTTTTTTTGTAATTTCCGCGATAGATGGACTAGGATGAAAAGTAGCTGTTTAGTGGGGGTATCAAAAGTAATTATGTCTAATATTTTTGATGTGTGTCTAATGCTTCTTTAAGGAATTCCTTACATATGCATATCGTTTCATTTTCAATTTATGCCTGCCTTGTATGCTAGGTTAGACACGCTCGAGGATTTACTTAGTGATTAGTTGCTATTTTCCTTTTGACTCCCTAATTTGATTTTGACCTTAGCTTTTTGGTTATCTTTTACGCGTCTCTTGCTCGTTCACTAGGATGACTTAAGATAGTGCTTTAGATTACGTTTACGCCTGAAGATAGACTCACGCAAGATGGTTAATTACGTTACTGACCTTAGACTAATTGCGATAGGATGGCTCCAAGGAACACCACCCGCAATGGAAATGACAATGGCAACAATCACAATGCTGGCAATCAGGACCAAGTGGAGCGGATCATTGCAGCTTTCGGCAACTTCAGTGAGAGCATGCGCAACGTTGGGCCACCACCTGTTCAGCCAGCTCCGCCGCCACCGCCACCGACTCAAACGATCGATCAAGCTGTGGAACGTTTCGCTCGTTTCCATCCTGACAGGTTCGATGGGTCACCCAATGCCCGCAAAGCTGAGCTTTGGCTAGAGAGCATGGAGAATCTGTTCTCGATCTTACACTACCCTGATGAAAGGAGGATTGAGCTCGCGGCTTTCCAGTTTGAAGGAGCAGCAAGAAATTGGTGGAGGACCGTAGATGCAAGGTGGAGACAAGCAGCAGTTGCCCGCACTTGGGAGAACTTCGAGAAGGAGTTCATGGATAAGTTCGTGCCTCGCCTAGTTCGCGAGAACAAGAGAGATGAGTTCCAAGACTTAGTGCAAGGAAATATGAATGTCACCGAATATGACTCCGAGTTCACTCGACTGCTGAAGTACGTGCCGCACTTTCAAAACGACGAGAGGGAGAAGGTGCGCCATTTTGTGAAGGGTCTGAACTCAGAGATCCGTTACAACCTGTTCGGGACGGACATGCCCACCTACATTAAATCAGTGGAGTTAGCTGCTGAGGTAGAGAGTGGTCTGGGAGAACTCGAGAACTATGAACCCGACGGTCTCGAAAGAGGAGTTCTGATCACAGAAGTAGCAAGGATCGTCATTCTCCATCCACGTATTCTCGCACCGAGCAGAAAAGTCGATCTCGTCATGTGGCCGAAAGTGCTGAACAACCATCTCGAAGAAATTGCAATTTCTGCGGAGGCAAAAGTCATGAGGAGAAGAACTGTTGGAGGAAGCAAGGTGTATGCCTGGCATGTGGAAGCAAGGCGCATAAGATCAATGATTGTCCGCGACGCAACTCCCTGATGGAAGAAGGAAGATCTGGAGGCACCGCTTCAAGGAATCAAGGAAGTAGTGCAAAGGCCAAACCAAGAGTCTATAGCATGGTTGGACGTGAGACTCCCTCGACAAGTGTGGCTAAAGGTACGCTCACGTGGACAAACTTCTTCTAAGTCTTTTCTTTTCCTGTTACCGTGCTGTTTTTCTTTCGCTAGGTTAGATACACTTGAAGTCTAAGTTGACGACTGCTTATTGAAGACTTTTATTATTATTTATTTATTTATTTATTTATTTATTATTTAATTTAGTTAATTAATTATCAGAGTAAATTATTTATTCGATAATTATTTAATTAATTTCGCGTAAGCTAGTTCGTTTCGTTTCGTTTGGATCAAGCTGGAAGACTGGACTTTCTGCTCTCTTTGACCCATTCTTTTGGCCCAATTCTTTAGCCAGTCAAAGCCCGTTGACCGGCCCAGTATTCTTAACCCTAACCCTAATCAAATTATCCTCCTCCTCTCTTGCTTAGCCGTTCAAACCTAAAAGAAGAAAGAAAGAAAAGAAAGAAAGAAAAGAAAGAGAGAGAGAGAAAAGAAAGGAGTGGTCGCGGCTGCTGTTGATTCCTTCGTTCTCCGTGTCGCCGCCGTAGTCCGTTGCCACCGCCGCCGAGCCGTCCGCCATCGCCACGTCGGTCCGTGTGTTACAGATCGATCGATCTCTTCGGCCGTCGCCGCACCGCCGCGCCTTTCTACTCCGTTATCGTCCCTCCGTGCCGCCGTCTGCTCCGTTCTTCTCCGGTCGGGCCGCGCCGTTTGCTTCCCGTTCCGCCTCGGATCCGCGGCGCGCCGGTTCCAAGATCGATCGATCCGATCCGCCGCCTGTTCGCCGATATGTCTGTCTGTCTGTCTCGTCCTGTTCGCCGCCGCTGATCCCGATCCGATCGATCGTCGATTCGCTCGACGCCATCGATTTCTTACGTCTGTTTGATTCCGATTTCGAACGGTAATTAGTTTCGTCGGTTTCTGTCCCTTGGGTTTCGAATGCAAATCTCGTTTTGAATCTCGTTTTTAATTCTTTGTTTTCGATTTGATTCGCAGATTGATTCCTTTCCGTTCGATTCGAAGGTAAATCTCGATTTCTTTACTGTTGGTTCGATTCGAAATTCGTATTCTGTTTCGGACATTTTTACCCCTGGACAGTTTTACCCTTGTTTAATCTGACCATGTTATTTGATTTGAATTGAGAACCGGGACTTAGGATTGTTAGAATGTTGTTGCTGTTGTTGGGCTTATTTTGGTTATTGACCTCGTATGTTGACCATAGTTTCTGTTGACTTCGAAAAGGACTGATTTGGACTTTAATGTTATTGATTTGAACTTTGTGGACTGATTTGGGAAATCTGAAAACCTAAAGGACCTTTTTGCAATTTAACTTTGACCGTAGTTGACTGACAGAGGACTCTCTCGTAAACCATTTTATTCTGTAAGGACTGATAAATATGTTTGGAAAACTTCTGGTTTTGTTTGTACTTTCTGATTTTGAAAAGGATCTTTTTGCAATTTACCGATGAAGGGTATTTTGGTAATTCCCAGAATCTGAAAACCGAAAGAGTATTTCTGAAAATTTTCAACTTAGTTTCTGTTTTGTAATTTAATAATGACTTGACTTGCTAGCCTAGTTGGTTAGGTTCTTGCTTGACTAACTTAGAGGTCCCGAGTTCGAACCCTGTCTTTACCACTTCTTTTTCAACCTTTTTCCTTCCGTCCGTTCGACTTCTAAAGTGTATTTAGTACTTTCTTTTAGGTTCTTCGTTTATTCGATAACCCGTAAGCTCACTACTAGTTGGAGATCTTATGCTCGCAAGTTAAGGTGAGTGTTCACCCCTAAATCTATTTATTTGCGAAAAACTGGAAGGATATGTGACAACTTGTACCTATTACTATATACTGTTTTACTGTATGCTTCCGCGTAAAAGTATAAGTCCTAAGTATGACTATTTACTTTTTCTGTTTCTTGCTACTCTGTTCTGGACTGACTTTGCTGCAGGGACACCTCTCGGTGTTGATTATCTGTATCTGTTGTTCTGTATCTGTTCTTTTTCTGTGTGACCGGTCGATTAGGTCGTAACTAGGTAGACTTGGATAGTAGAGGACTATCGGGTTTGCTTGGTTATTGCCTAGTCTAATCCCTTTTAGACGCGAGGCAGAAGTCGCTGAGGTCTATTAGGGTCGTAGGTTCTGTTTTCCCAAAGTACACGGGGGTTTCTATTTCTGTCTGGAGTTGTGCACCCTCTGGAGGGAGTTATAAAGGCATTCTGGGAGTAGGAGCAATAAGGCGGGCTGCACCAACGGTATTCAACTTATCTGTTCTGTTATTCTGTTATGTGACCTATTCTGTTTGTTTGTTTTTTTTTCTAAAAAGGGATTTTGGTTTCAAAACTGTTTACCTTCTGTTTTTTTTAACTTAGAACCTCACTGAGATCCTTTATCTCACGCTCTCTTGTTTTCAAAATTCCTTCCTTCCAGATACTGCTGAAGATGTTCGCGAATAGGATGCCAGCGACTGAGAGAAGGGTCTGGGGTGTCTTGGGATTTTATTTCAAAATAAGAAGATGAACTTTTTTACTGTCTTCACTCGTTGTTTCATTTGAATTCTAAGTTTATCGTTGGATATTTACTTGTTTCTGCGCGTCAAAGATTATTTTGACATTAATTGCCGACCGTTGCTATTAGAGTTATTTTGGATTTTCTTTTCAAGAAATTATTTTGTTTTCAAAACCGATACCGTTACAGTTGGTATCAGAGCTTGAGTTCAAACTCGAGCTTGCTAGGATAGGGTCTTCTGGCCTTTGGGGTGCGTGTGAGGGTCCAAGTCGTTGGATTAGATTGAGTATTCTTCGTTCTTTCTCTTTTAAAGTTTGGTCTTCCGCTTTAACTCTGAACCGTTATGTTCGTCTGTTAACTGTCCTACTGTTCTCTCTCCCGCCTTCCAAAACTGTCTTGCTATTCATTCTGTTTAACTTCTACTAAGTTCACAAGCTTACGATTGTTACTTTGTTTATTTTCTTTAAGGCCATTATATTGTTTTTATTAATTGCATGAGTATTTGCTTAAAAGTATGTTTAATTACCATAATGTCATTAGTTGCATGCTTAAAAGGTTTAAACACTTATTTATGGATTTGTTTTTCTTATCGAAGTTCATATATGTTTTTGCTTGGTTCTGTCATACTGTTATCTATTGTTTAACCAAAGTCGACATAAATCACTGGCAGGCGGCCGACTGTTTATGTGATTCGTGTTAACTGAGGTCAAATGACTGATCACTTTGTGAGAGAACACTTTGAGCCATTGCTTAATGTTTTTGATGTGTGTCTAATGCTTCTTTAAGGAATTCCTTACATATGCATATCGTTTCATTTTCAATTTATGCCTGCCTTGTATGCTAGGTTAGACACGCTCGAGGATTTACTTAGTGATTAGTTGCTATTTTCCTTTTGACTCCCTAATTTGATTTTGACCTTAGCTTTTGGTTATCTTTTACGCGTCTCTTGCTTTTTCACTAGGATGACTTAAGATAGTGCTTTAGATTACGTTTACGCCTGAAGATAGACTCACTCAAGATGGTTAATTACGTTACTGACCTTAGACTAATTGCGATAGGATGGCTCCAAGGAACACCACCCGCAATGGAAATGACAATGGCAACAACCACAATGCTGGCAATCAGGACCAAGTGGAGCGGATCATTGCAGCTTTCGGCAACTTCAGTGAGAGCATGCGCAATGTTGGGCCACCACCTGTTCAGCCAGCTCCGCCGCCACCGCCACCAACTCAAACGATCGATCAAGCTGTGGAACGTTTCGCTCGTTTCCATCCCGACAGGTTCGATGGGGCACCCAATGCCCGCAAAGCTAAGCTTTGGCTAGAGAGCATGGAGAATCTATTCTCGATCTTACACTACCCTGATGAAAGGAGGATTGAGCTCGCGGCTTTCCAGTTTGAAGGAGCAGCAAGAAATTGGTGGAGGACCGTAGATGCAAGGTGGAGACAAGCAGCAGTTGCCCGCACTTGGGAGAACTTCGAGAAGGAGTTCATGGATAAGTTCGTGCCTCGCCTAGTTCGCGAGAACAGGAGAGATGAGTTCCAAGACTTAGTGCAAGGAAATATGAATGTCACCGAATATGACTCCGAGTTCACTCGACTGCTGAAGTACGTGCCGCACTTTCAAAACGACAAGAGGGAGAAGGTGCGCCATTTTGTGAAGGGTCTGAACTCAGAGATCCGTTACAGCCTGTTCGGGACGGACATGCCCACCTACATTAAATCAGTGGAGTTAGCTGATGAGGTAGAGAGTGGTCTGGGAGAACTCGAGAACTATGAACCCCGACGGTCTCGAAAGAGGAGTTCTGATCACAGAAGTAGCAAGGATCGTCATTCTCCATCCACGTATTCTCGCACTGAGCAGAAAAGTCGATCTCGTCATGTGGCCGAAAGTGCTGAACAACCATCTCGAAGAAATTGCAATTTCTGCGGAGGCACAAGTCATGAGGAGAAGAACTGTTGGAGGAAGCAAGGTGTATGCCTGGCATGTGGATGCAAGGCGCATAAGATCAATGATTGTCCGCGACGCAACTCCCTGATGGAAGAAGGAAGATCTGGAGGCACCGCTTCAAGGAATCAAGGAAGTAGTGCGAAGGCCAAACCAAGAGTCTATAGCATGGTTGGACGTGAGACTCCCTCGACAAGTGTGGCTAAAGGTACGCTCACGTGGACAAACTTCTTCTAAGTCTTTTCTTTTCCTGTTACCGTGCTGGTTTTCTTTCGCTAGGTTAGATACACTTGAAGTCTAAGTTGACGACTGCTTATTGAAGACTTTTAGTTGTGATCGTTTGGCCGAAGAACTAAGTTTCGTTTCCTTTAGGCTAGTTTCGAGTTTCAAACTTTTTGGCATGCGAGTTTGTTCGTCTCACCCGACGTTTGAAGTTTGAAGACTTTTGATTCTCCATTCCATGTTCGTTAGTTTTACGCTAGTTAAGTTTCGAGGACGAAACTTCTTTTAAGGGTGGTGGAGTGTAACACCCCAACTTTTTTTTATTATTATTATATATTTATTTATTTATTTATTATTTAATTTACTTAATTAATTATCAGAGTAAATTATTTATTCGATAATTATTTAATTAATTTCGCGTAAGCTAGTTCGTTTCGTTTCGTTTGGATCAAGCTGGAAGACTGGACTTTCTGCTCTCTTTGACCCATTCTTTTGGCCCAATTCTTTAGCCAGTGAAAGCCCGTTGACCGGCCCAGTATTCTTAACCCTAACCCTAATCAGATTTTCCTCCTCCTCTCTTGCTTAGCCGTTCAAACCTAAAAGAAGAAAGAAATAAAAGAAAGAAAGAAAAGAAAGAGAGAGAGAGAGAGAGAAGAAAGGAGTGGTCGCGGCTGCTGTTGATTCCGCCGTTCTCCGTGTCGCCGCCGTAGTCCGTTGCCGCCGCCGCCGTAGTCCGTCGCCGCCGAGCCGTCCGCCATCGCCGCGCCGCCGCCGCATCGGTCCGTGTGATACAGATCGATCGATCTGTTCGGCCGTCGCCGTGCCGTTCTACTCCGTTATCGTCCCTCCGCGCCGCCGTCTGCTCCGTTCTTCTCCGGTCGGGCCATGCCGTTTGCTTCCTGTTCTGCCTCCGATCCATGCCGCGCCGGTTCCAAGATCGATCGATCCGATCCGCCGCCTGTTCGCCGATCTGTCTGTCCGTCTGTCTCGTCCTGTTCGCCGCCGCTATTCCCGATCCGATCGATCGCCGATTCGCTCGACGCCATCGATTTCTTACGTCTGTTTGATTCCGATTTCGAACGGTAAGTAGTTTCGTCCGTTTCTGTCCCTTGCGTTTCGAATGCAAATCTCATTTTGAATTCTTTGTTTTCGATTTGATTCGCAGCTTCATTCCTTTCCATTCGATTCGAAGGTAAATCTCGATTTCTTTACTGTTGGTTCTATTCGAAATTCGTATTCTGTTTCGGACGTGTTTACCCCTGGACAGTTTTACCCTTGTTTAATCTGACCATGTTATTTGATTCGAATTGAGAACCGGGACTTAGGATTGTTAGAATGTTGTTGCTGTTGTTGGACTTATTTTGGTTATTGACCTCGTATGTTGACCATAGTTTCTGTTGACTTCGAAAAGGACTGATTTGGATTTAATGATATTGATTTGAACTTTGTGGACTGATTTGGGAAATCTGAAAACCTAGAGGACCTTTTTGCAATTTAACTTTGACCGTAGTTGACTAACAGAGGACTCTCTCGCAAACCATTTTATTTTGTAAGGACTGATAAATATGTTTGGAAAACTTCTGGTTTTGTTTGTACTTTCTGATTTTGAAAAGGATCTTTTTGCAATTTACCGATGAAGGGTATTTTGGTAATTTCCAGAATCTGAAAACCGAAAGTGTATTTCTGAAAATGTTTCAACTTAGTTTCTGTTTTGTAATTTAATAATGACTTGACTTGCTAGCCTAGTTCGTTAGGTTCTTGCTTGACTAACTTAGAGGTCCCGAGTTCGAACCCAGTCTTTACCACTTCTTTTTCAACCGTTTTCCTTCCGTCCGTTCGACTTCTAAAGTGTATTTAGTACTTTCTTTTAGGTTCTTCGTTGTTCGATAACCCGTAAGCTCACTACTAGTTGGAGATATTTTGCTCGCAAGTTAAGGTGAGTGTTCACCCCTAAGCCTATTTATTTGCAAAAAACTGAAAGGATATGTGACAACTTGTACCTATTACTATATACTGTTTTACTCTATGCTTCCGCGTAAAAGTATAAGTCCTAAGTATGACTATTTACTTTTTCTGTTTCATGCTACTCTGTTCTGGACTGACTTTTCTGCAGGGACACCTCTCGATGTTGATTATCTGTATCTGTTGTTCTGTATCTGTTCTGTTTCTGTGTGACCGGTCGATTAGGTCGTAACTAGGTAGACTTGGGTAGTAGAGGACTATCGGGTTTGCTTGGTTATTGCCTAGTCTAATCCCTTTTAGACGCGAGGCAGAAGTCGCTGAGGTCTATTAGGGTCGTAGGTTCTGTTTCCCCAAAGTACACGGGGGTTTCTGTTTCTGTCTGGAGTTGTGCACCCTCTGGAGGGAGTTATAAGGGCATTCTGGGAGTAGGAACAATAAGGCGGGCTGCACCAACGGTCTTCAACTTATCTGTTTTGTTATCCTGTTATGTGACCTGTTCTGTTTGTTTGTTTTTTTCTAAAAAGGGATTTTGATTTCAAAACTTTTTACCTTATGTTTTTTTAACTTAGAACCTCACTGACATCCTTTATCTCACACTCTCTTGTTTTCAAAATTCCTTCCTTCCAGATACTGCTGAAGATGTTCGCGAATAGGATGCCAGCGACTGAGAGAAGGGTCTGGGGTGTCTTGGGATTTTATTTCAATATAAGAAGATGAACTTTTTACTGTCTTTGTTTCATTTGAATTCTAAGTTTATCGTTGGATATTTACTTGTTTCTGCGCGTCAAAGATTATTTTGGCATTAATTGCCGACCGTTGCTATTAGAGTTATTTTGGATTTTCTTTTCAGAAATTATTTTGTTTTCAAAACCGATACCGTTACAATTGCCCTTTATATATTTTCAACATATATAAGCAGAAATAGCAGAAGACACCAGAAAGGCTTTACCTTTCTGATCACTTGTTTTTTTTGCTCAACTAGCAAATGGTTTGGCGCTGTCTGATTGATTTTCCTATGTGCTTCTACTCTTCTCGATTTTTTTTTTTTTATCATGTAAATATGTATTTTTCAAAGATGCGATAAAGTTGTCATTACTCTTCCTGAACTGAGTGATCTATATAACCTGCGAAACCTCAGAACAGAACTAAACCAAACTCGGAGAGCTTAAAAAGTATCAAGATTTAAACCAAGAAAGATGAACAAGATAAGTAATACTGATAAACTCAAATTAATTCATGACATAAGAATTGAATTCAATATTATATTGAAACAAAAACAGTGTACAGCAGCAATACAAGTACAAGAGAGAGTAGATCAAAAAGAGATACTATCCAACAGCTCGTTCCACTCTTGATCACTCCAGCTTTGCATCTTTTCTTCAACTGTTGATGATGCCATCTTCTTCGCTCCAACATTATGAAAACCATAATCGTCCTGATCAGGCAGTAGTACTGATGTTGAAGATGAGGGGATTTCTTGATTCTGGACAGAATCGTTCGCAGTGAATGCACCCTCGTACGCTTGGTTACTAAACCACGGCTGGGATTGTGAACCAATAACTTCAGGCATCTCCCAACTATAGTCGTTGAATGCTCCAATATTACCATAACCGGGAAGCAGTGGCTGCTCTTGCATACACGGATCTTGACACGCTTCGTTTGCAAATTGAACCCATGTCTTCGAATTCGAGGGAATAACAACTTGTCCAGTCATCAAAACTAGCTGATCATCGCCATGTTCTTCTTGACAGTTCTGCCTCTTGCTCATGATACCCAAATCATCCAAATAATCCAAAGTCTCAACAGATTTTCTTTTTCTACAACAACCATCAGGATTGACAACCAACAAACTCGGATCATGAACGTCATTGTTGGTGGTAATCTCGCATAAAACAACATCGGTAGTATCAACAGAGAACTCATGAATAATCCACTTTCCCATGTTCGCCTCGGCCTTGAGCTTTCCATCTCTAGTCTTGAATGTAAAACTTCTCTTGTGACCAATGGTTTTGCCGGTTGTTGAGTTCTTGATATAAGTCGTCTTAGTCTTACCATCCCAGAAACCGCATCCAGCAATTCTCCAATTCCGTCTCTTACCGAGAGAGGTTAAATTGCAAAACGCATAGATAGTCTTCTTCTTGTCCTTGGTACGCTGCCATGGGTCAGTTTCAGAGAACAATTCCCAGGGGAGTTTATCTCCGTATAATTGCTTCTCCAGAATTGGATATTCAGCAGGGAACGACTCGCCTTTCGACTTCTCATTAGAGAATGCTCCCGTATCTAGTGTAGCACGGATATCATCGAGGCCACCTATCCCAACCTTAACATCAAAGCTATCAGGGATTGGTTCGGAATCTTCCTCCTCCTCATCACTCACATCGAATTCCAGTCCCTTGTCTTCCTCCTTGGCCAAAGGAGGCTCACCTTGTGCAAAACACTTGCACTCAACAACCTTCTTAATGGTGATCTCCACGGGAAGGTCTCCTACCAAGGTTATAGACATCGACTTCTCGTGTTACTGAGCAACTTCCCTTGCTCCCTACTTGCTCCACGGTCGATGAGCTCTTGCATCTTTTGTTGAGCAAGCCTAGTACTTGCCTCCAATTGATCGAGCCTATCCCTCGTCTTCTCTGAATCTTCCTCATAACTCTTCATAAACCCTGGGTATTATCGACCATCTTCTGCAAAGTGTCCAAGAGAGCAGCTGACTTGGACTTAGGTGTTTCGGTTCTAGGGGGAGGGTTCTCACAATGATCATTACCGTAGTTGAGATTACTACGGTCTTGGTTAGGTCCATAGGTCTGGTTTTGGGGTGCATAACATTGGTTGCTTCGGAACCCCTTCTTCAATATCCACCACACGGATTCCTAACATCTTGCCCATAGCTAGCCTCCCCAAGTTCTGCAGCAAACACCTTTTCTTCTCCTGCTTCCACCCAATAAACACCATCGTTGGCTAGATCAGACCTACACATATGAGCCCCTGCCCATAGTTCTCGCACACCCTGCAAACTTCATTGGAAAGAGGCTCCCCATCGAGCTCTTGAGAGCTTGCCTCATCTCATGGGCGAAGCCATCAAACCTATCCCCACTCACACCGTTCAACTGCACCTCGGGTTTTGTTGGAGCTTCAACTACACGCCTCGTGTTCATGCCCCTGGATCCTTGAACTGAGATCCCTTCGCGAGCCTTTCAAAAATGCCCACACATCTTCGACGTTCTCCTCCCAGATATTTCCTCGGCATTGGAAATCCACACCTGTTGGCTCTCATATGTGAGCCCATTGTAGAAGTGCTAGACAAATCGGAGAGTTCCATCCCATGGTGTGGGCACTTGTTCATGAGGTCCTTTAACCTCTCGAGAGCAGTCTAGATGGTATCATCATAGTCTTGCTTGAAACCACTGATTTGCGCCTTCAGCGCGGTAGTAAGAGTATGGGGAAAATATTTTCTCATAAAAGCAGAAAACACCTTAGCCCAGGTGTCAAGTGATCAAGCTTTGAGAGAGCCTAACCATGCCTTTTCTTTATCACCAAGACCCATAGCAAAGACCTTCATCCTCAGCTCATCATCCGTAATCCCAGCTCCAGGCCTGGGAGATTGTTGATGAAATCCTCAATGTCATTCATGAATCCCATGACATCCTCTCTAGCCAACCCGTAGAACTTCGGAAGCTGCTGGAACATGTGATTCTTAATTTCCAAATCACGAGTTGCAGCAGAAAGAAAATAGCCGGACCTCTCATCCGTTCCTGGTTGGGTTGAACACATGATTTCAAGAGTGGACGAGCCATCACAAAACCTTCCCAAGAATCAGGTTGCTTAAAAATCTCCTGCAGAGAATCAGAGATTTCCTCCACTACCTCAACTCTAGCACTATCTCGCATCCTTTGATGATATACCCTATCAATCTCCGCAATAGGTTCAACAAGAGGAATTCCGCTAGATCTCGTGCTCCGCATAAACTACCTGAAACGAATCAAGTGAGTATCAAAGGGAAACAACTAAACTACTAAATTCTGGAAATTGAATGCTGAAAATATAAACAAGCTAAAGAGTAAAAAGGAGTTATAGTCCCGGCAGCGGCGCCAATTTGATGAACGAGATTGTCAGACTCGAACAATCAAATAAATTTGTTGTAGCCAAAGGGAACTCACAACTACACAAACACACGTAGTGCAGATGTAAGATGACCTCGAGTGTCGATCTATAGGGACTAAACTATCTTTAACTAAATAACTAACTATATAAATTCAGAAAACAAATTTGACTTAGCTTGACTTAACAATATATGATGGGAGTTGGTGATAGTATGCTCATTCTAAGCATCAAGTTCTAATTATGCATGAAAGTGCAACTCGTACTGCTTTAAAAGTAATCCGAATTAACAAATACCAAAAACAGATTTGTAGACGTGTATTTGAAAGCTTCATATCTATACTAATACTTGGCTAAGGTTGTCCGTCTTAGTTCAAGCATTACTTGTAATCGAAGATTAAAACGATGATCCTGAATTGTCCTAGTGTTTCTAACACTTTTCTACGAAGATATTGGCTTAGTAGGATCAAAGATTCGAATATAACAATAAAACAAGTAAAAGACTCAGAAACTCAATCATGCCTAATATGAACCCTAGCTACGAATTGACATACTATCACCACTAGAAGTTTAGCTACTCACATCAAAATCATAAACAACAATAGCAATCATATAAGAAAACATAGTTGAATTGAAAGATAATTAGCAGAAATTGTGAGATACAAAGTTACCACCAAAGGTTGTCAATCTCCGGTGAATTGCTAAACTCAGGATCTAGCAAGGTGAGATCAATTGATGTCCAAATCTCTACCAAAGCTCCAAAATCGCAAAGAAACAATGATTCTAAGAGAAAAAATACCCAGAAGAAGCTCTAGGGTTTAAGTCTGCAAAATTATGATCTAAGATTGAAAATTCGCAGATTTTGAAATTATATATAGTTGCTGTCGGCAGCTCCGCGGCGGACCGCCCGATACGCGGCGGACCCCCGGACACCCGGCGGACTGCGGGCACCAGGAGGTGCGCCTAGCACGGCAGAGAGTTGCCCATGCATTTCCTTCCTCCGGATCATCAATTTTGGCCCTTGGCACGGTTTTGAGCTCCGAAACTTGTCTTTTGGCCTGGAAACTCATCCAGTACTCCTTGACACACCACGGGTGATCTTGTTGCACCAAAACTTCATTGTTTCACCATGATTCATATCCAAAAGTGCAATTTTCACCTAGAACCTGAAAATAACAACGAAATAGAAACGTGACACTATTCTAACAAAATGCACTAAAATGCATGCAAGAGGATAGCTAAATTGGGAAAAAGACCCGAATGATAGTGTAAAAAACACTATCATCAAATAGCAATCAACTGATCATAATGGTCCAGTTGAGTGATGGCAGAGCCAGAGAGCACACCACCATACACAGTACCATAATCAACATAGATCGGCCGAGCAGTGGAAGAACCAGGAAAAACAAAAGTGGAAGGCTGGGAAGGTGTTGGGTGAACCACCTCCTGAACCTCAGGCTTAACCCTTCAAGGACACGTGGAAGATCATTGCTGGGCTTTGAAAGATAAGAGTCCAGAATCTTGATAGACTCAATAGACTTCACAAGTTTATCCCTTGCCACAAATTTGTAGTTATTCGCAGCAAGCATCCCGCAAATAAGCCGTGGGTAAGGAAGAGTATTTAGAGAACCCTTAGTCTTCACAACAGCCATATGCCTCAAGATTTGAAGACCCAGATTGATAGGCAAGCCTTTCTTAAGTTTGTACAGAAAGCAGGCCATGGTTTGGAGAGCTGCGTCCGGTTAGTGGAAGGGAGCCAATTCTTAATGGCCACGACATGCATGAAAGTCATAAAGGGAGTCAACTTGGACAACAGGCTTGTTCTTCATTGGCCAAGTAGTGACCTGTCCACCAGTGATAGTGGAGATAACCTCATCATCTGATGTCCAAATACAACATGATCCTCAACATCTGGAACACCAAGAAACTCATTAATGACCTTTGGTGTAAAATCATATAAAGCCTCCCTAAAATAGTCCAGTGCATACTTTGGATGGTCAACATCAGAGATGTTCTTTGATAAAGAACAGTAGAACTGCCTCACAGCTGAAATGCTCTAAAACCATGCAAATTCGAAACACTTCCCAACCACTGGAGCTTCTCAAGAAAACCATACACATTCTGCTTCTTGAAAGAAGCCTCACAATTACACGTTCCGGAATCACAGATCGATTCACAAAAGAGGCCAGTCCTCCTCATTTTTCACAGCATAAAATTCAACCTTATACGCAGGTGGCCCAAATCAGACAGATAGCCAGATTCTACTACACGAGGGTTTACCTCAACCTCCTTATCACCCCATCAGCACCTCATCAATCAAATCATCTAGACTATTCTGTCTAGCTAGCAGCCGCTTCATCATCCTGAGTGACTTTAGCAGGAGAGTCCCTACTATCATCACTGGAAGTGGATCCATCCTCACTAACAAAATCCTCATCACCTAAATCCTTATCACCTAAACCAGACGGCTCACCAGTTGGAGCCTAACTACCCAAATGCTTTTTAATATTATTAAGCATATTACGAAGCAAATCTTCAGCCTATCACTATCAACAACAGAAGACTCATGCCAACAGTATCAACAGTAGACTTAGAACCCATAAATATTTTAAGCTTGCATCACAAAGATT
>CM051458.1:18139462-18183635 GCA_028274465.1 Plantago ovata
AGCTTAGCATCACAAAGATTACTTCCGGACACACGATGTGAAAAATCAACAGGCGCAGGGATTTCATCAACATCAATAACAGAGGTAGAAGTCACCTTTGACGGAGAAGAAATCGGAGAAACCCTAGCCGCGGATGGGCTGGAACCTGTTGGAGGCACATCGTCCAAGGCACTATCGACCCGTGGAGAAGAATCGGTAGCCTGGGAAGCTAAAGCTTCCGCCATTGTTGTCGATTGACCTACCAAGGGCTCAATTTGAGGAACGGCCGGTTTGGACGGTGAGACAGGCGGCGCAACAGTGTTGGCAGTGGAGACGGGGACGGGCGATGATGACGGAGAGGAATCCATGGGTAAATTGGGACGAGAAAAGGGGCAATTTGGCAATGGAGATTGCAAGGTTGAGGTACGGGTTGGGTGCACAGTGAACGGAATGTGAGAGAGAGAAAGCGAGTTGTGGAGTTGTGGTGAAGGTGGAAGGGTTTTGTTTAAAATATTAAACTAACCGTTAAGGGACTGTTTGGGCTGTGGTAGAAGTAAGGGCACACTTGTATAACTGTCAAGATCTTCCAAAAAACTTGTTTTGATATGCTCCAAAAGTATATCTGTAAAAGGTAAGAGACCAAAGCACAAGATATATGGTGTACCAAAAATATGAAAAATAATTTTATAAAAGATTCAAGATCAAGACAGCAAAGTAAACTTTAGGAATTAAACTAATGGAGGATCTTTGTGTAGAGAAAATAAATTAATTAGTCACTTTAACTAAAAACAAAAACAAGATCCTTTATAATCCCCAATGTATATGTGCACTCCCCCTTAATGCAGACCTACATGTACACCACCACCTAGACACAACTCATAGACTTTACCTAGACTCAACAAAAAACCAAAAAAAAAAAAACACATTAACAAAAATTGAAATCACATAATTTCGCAAGACAGTCCAGAGGTGTTGGGTAAGGTGTTGTGCAACCTATTAGTCAACACTCGATCAAGAAACTCAGTAATCATCAAAAGCCTCACCTGTATTTTTCCCTTTTCTATTTTGAATACGTTTGAAACAAGTTGTTCTCTGGTCTTTATTTAAATCTCAGTGCAATGTCCATGGGCGATTTTGCAAAAATATATTTTTAAATGCTGTTCATTATTTTTAATGCAGCTTTTTTGCATTTGTTTCTTTCCAAACCTTCATAGACTAAATTTTAATCAACAAGTTGGTTGGTTGTTTCTATATGTTCAATGTCTAAAACATGAGCCTCAACAAGTTCTCTCAGAAAGTGGTGTCTAATATCTATATGCTTAGACCAAGCATGATGTACAGGTTATGCGACAAATGAATAGCACTCAAATTATCACATAAAAGTAACACTGAATCACACTTAAGAACATAGTCTGATAACATAGACTTTAACCATAAAAGTTGAGTAGCCCCACTACCAACCGAAACATATTCTGCTTCAGCTGTTGACAAAGAAACACAATTTTGTTTTTTGCTAAACCAAGAAACTAAATTATTTCCTAGATAAAAACATCCTCCACTAGTAGACTTCCTATCATCCAGCCCAATCGTAATCAGAAAAACCACAAAGATTTAAAGTAGTATCTCTAGTATACCATATACCAAGTTCAATGGTTCCAGAAACATACCTTAGGATTCTTTGACAGCATTCAAGTGGGTGATTTTGGGATCAGACTGATACCGAGCACACACACATACTGCATACATGATATCTGGGCGAGAGGCTGAAAGATATAGAAGGCTACCAATCATGGATCTGTAGAGGGTTGGGTCAACACTCTTCTCAACCCCGTCTCTGCTGATTTTCACTGTGGAACCCATTGGAGTTTTCAACGGTTTTGCACATTCCGGACCAAATCTCTTCACAAATTCTTTGAATATTTCGACTCGTTCCGGAATAAACAATGCTTATGTTGCTTAATCTGTAAGCCCAAGAAGTAATTGAGTTCACCAATCATGCTCATCTCGAAATTCGTAGACATGGCCGTGACAAATTTCTCCAGAAGTTGTTTGCTACTGAAGCCAAAGACAATGTCGTCAACATAAATTTTTGCAATGCAAACATGGTCCTTTGTTCTGAGAATGAATAAAGTCCTGTCACCTGCACCTCGTTTAAAGCCAAACTCAAGAAGAAATTCAATTAGCTTCTCATACCAAGCTCGTGGAGCTTGTTTGAGTCCATACAAAGCTATCTTAAGTTTATAAACATGGTTAGGATTAAAAGGATCAGTAAAGCCTTTAGGTTGTTCAAGATAGGCATCAACATCAATGTATCCATACAAGAAAGCACCTTTAACATCCATTTGATATAAGGTAATCTTAAGAAAACATGCAATAGCAAGAAGTAGTCGAATAGATTCAATTCTAGCAACAGGCACAAAGGTTTCATCATAGTCTACCCTTCAACCTGTGTGTAGCCTTGAGCTACTAATCTAGCTCCTTGTCCGTCAGTGAGAGTTTGGATTTCTGCATTGTTGTAGAATTTCATTGTATCTAACATGCTCACTTTCTTAGTACGAGCAGTTATGAAGAATAGAAGGCCTTGTTGATTTATCATATTCAACGCCTCTTCATTTTCCTCATCCAGTTCTTGTTCATAGAAGTATCTAACATACTTCTCCTTGGCAAATCCGCCCCATTGCATCATCTGTTCACACTTTGCAGTGTCGAGATATGCAGGCGGCATGGGTCTTTCAGTTACTCTGTCGTTTTTCAACACAATTTTCACTGTGTTGGTAGCCGGAATTTCAACCGGAGTAGTGCTTTTCCCATGCACTGTCAGCTTTGGACGATTTTGAGGTATTGGAGGACTGTTTCTTAGGAGACATCTCTTATATATAGCAAGGGAGTTGTACGAAAAAGACAACTTTCTTTTTGACCGGAGGTACAGTGAATTCAGGGCACAACCTAAAAAATTTGCAGAGAAAGGAAATGTGAGTTAAAGAATTTTGTCTTTCTCTAACTCTTTGTTTATATAGTATCTCTGTTGTGTGAGAAGCTCAACGGTTTTGAGTTCTCAGCAAGGGTAAACAGAGATTCATCTGTGTTAGTGGAGCCTTTGCAATAAATGCGTGGTGGTCCACTAACAAAAACCGTCAGAGCACACTTTCTCTTTGTAATATCAACGGTTGGATCAAAAACTGCTTTAAATCAATAGCCACAATTTTATTTCATGTCATGATTAACAGCGAGTTTATCTGTGCCATGATTAACGTCACAAATCGATTTTACCTTGATTCACGGGATTTGATCCTTTTTACCCCAGCGCTAATTGCTTGCTGAAGTAAATGAGAATCTTTTTAGCGATTTTGGACAATTTGACTTTGGCACTTACCTTTTTAGGTAACAAGCCTTGTATTTGCTGAAAATTCTCCCTTAATCAAATATCTCATATTTCTTTAAGTTAAAAGACATTTCTGAGTTCCCGTCTCAGCAAATTCTTTTTATACTGAGATATCCTTAGGTAAAAAAACGAGAAGTGCTCTTGCTCTTTTGCTGAGTTCCAATCTCAGGTTTTTCTTTTGATACTTGAATACCTGTTTCAGTATCTTTGATTGTCTGAATACCCGTTTCAACAATCTTAAAGTTTTTCTCTTGCTGAGTGCCTGTCTCAGCAAGTGATCAAGTTTCCTAACAAATACCCAGTTTGAAGGAATTACTTGCTGAATGCCTATTTCAGCAATAAAGTGGTGAACTATCATTTCTTGTAGAAGAAATCAGTGGAAGGGACTTTATGCATATAAGCATACTTTGCCTTGCTGAATGCTTGTTTCAGTAATCTGCCAATGTATCGCTTACTATTGAGGTAGTTCGATCAATCCAAGGTTATACCTAAACATTGCGAACCTATTATCTGGTAGGGGCTTGGTAAAGATGTCAGCAAGTTGATCATCAGTACCTACTTTCACAACCTCAATGTCTCCTTTTTCCACATGATCTCTAATGAAATGATGTCTAATATTAATGTGCTTTGTCCTTGAGTGGAACTTAGGATTTTGCGTGATAGCAATAGCACTTGTATTATCACAAAAGATTGGTGTTTTCTTTGCAGAAATACCATAATCTCTTAATTGTTGCTGAATCCATAGGATTTGAGTTGTACAACAACCAGCCGCAATGCATTCAGATTAAGTAGATGAATTTGCAACACATGTTTGCTTCTTGCTGAACCATGATATTAATCTAGTACCTAGAAACTGACAAGTTCCAGAAGTACTTTTTTCTATCAGGAGTTGATCCTCCATGATCAGCATCAGAATAACCAATCAATTCCAGTCCAGAATCTTTAGGATACCATAATCCAACATTGACTGTACCTTTGACATATTTCAGTATCTTAAGTGCCTTTTTGTAGTGTGATTCTCTTGGATCAGATTGGAATCTTGCACACACACAAACTGCATATTGAATGTCAGGTCTACTTGCTGTTAAATACAACAAGGAACCAATGAGCTTCCTATACTTGTGTTCTTCAGCACACTTATCTTCTTTAGTATAGCCCAATTTAGTACCAACGCTCATGGGGATCTTTTCAGGTTTTTCTTCCTCTTTGATCCTAAACTTTTTATGAGCATTTCCTTTGCATACATTGCTTGATTTATGAATATTCCATCTTTGAGTTGCTTGACTTGCAATCCTAGGAAATAATTCAATTTACCCATCATACTCATTTCAAACTTATTTGTCATGAGTTTGGCAAAATCATCACAAAGTTGCTTGTCCTTAGATCCAAATATTATGTCATCCACATAAATCGAACTAAGAGTATTTTACCATCATGGTTCATGGTAAATAAAGTTTTGTCAACTTCACCTTTCTTGAAACCATTGTCCAGCAAGAACTTAGCTAAGGTAACATACCAAGCTCTTGATGCTTGCTTTAGACCATATACAGCTTTCTGAAGCTTGTATACCATCTTGGTTTCTGAGGGAAGTTCAAAGCCAGGGGGTTGTTCCAAGTAGACTTCTTCAGCAAGTTCACCATTTAGGAATGCACTTTTAACATCCATTTGATAAACAATGAAGTCATTGTGAGCAGAAAAGGCCAAGAAAAGTCTAATTGCATCCAATCTTGCAACTGGTGCATAAGACTCATCATAGTCCAATCCTTCAATCTGACAGTAACCTTGATCAACTAATCGTGCTTTGTTCCTTGTTACTTCACCAGACTCAGTCAGCTTGTTTCTGAACACCCACTTTGTACCAATTGCTTTCTTGCCTTCAGCAAGGGGTACAAGTTTCCAGACTTTGTTCCATTCAAATTGGTCCAGTTCTTCTTGCATTGCCTTGATCCATTCAGAATGTTGTAAAGTTTCTTAATGGCCTTGGGTTCAATTTCTGAAACAAAGCAAGAGAAGAAAGCTTCTACTTCTACGACATTTGCTTCTTCAGCAAGTTCATGATTAGTAGATACTTTGTCAATATCACCAATCATATCCGTAGAGGGATGATCTCTAATCCATTTATTAATAGGTTTTCTGCTCTTTGGATCTGGATAAGTTTGCTCTTCAGCATGTGACTCTTCAGTATGTACTTGCTCAATACTACTGGTATTTTGTTGTGTCTCTGCTGAGATTGGTTCATCAGCAACTGCTTCTTCAGCATTGCTAGTTTGTGGTAACTCGTCAGCAGGCACAGGAAGTTGCATAGTTTCAGCAACATCCGGAGCAACTGCGTCTTTTGCTGGAAATTCTTTGTCATGAACTATATTTATCTTGTCATGACTCGGGGGAGGAGAGTCATTGTCAGAATCATCATTTAGTTCAATTGACTTGACTTGCCAAGCATCAGATTCAGTTGTTTGCTCGTGTATGAGTAACCTCTTCATACAATCTGATATTTCTTCTTCAGCAGGCACTCCTTGTGACTTTTCATAGAATACAACATGCAGTGATTCTTCGATCTTTTGTGCCTTTTTGTTGTAAACTCTATAAGCTTTACTATGCAAGGAGTAACCAATAAATACCGCTTCGTCTGCGTTTGGTTGAAATGGTTTTAATTATTCTCTACCATTGTTAAGACCAAAACACTTACAACCAAATACTCTTAGATGGGTGATGTTAGGAGATCTTCCAACAAATAACTCATACGGAGTTTTGTTGTATTCCTTAGTAATCAGATAGCTGTTTTGTGTATAGCAGGCGGTATTAATCGCTTCAACCCAGTAAGCTTCACTTATTACAGTGTTAGCAAGCATTGTTCTTGCTGCTTCCTTTAGGGTGTGATTCTTCCTTTCAGCAACACCATTTGTTTCTGGTGTGAAGACTTTTTCTTGTTCGAAAGAAAGAAAGAACACTTAACTAATTTCTTAGTCGTGTAAATTCTACTTCTTCACAAGTAGCTTTTTCAAGCTTTAAGTCTTGGAACGGATCAATGGAAGTAAAGAGTGTTTGAAGAGTATGTGAGTTTAAGCACAAGTGAGAGTATGATCACGTTGTTGACACACTTCAACTCTTTGCCGGATGACCTCTATTTATAGTGAAATAAGGACCTGTTTGAATTTCAAATTCTAAGGCTTTTGTTCCTTAAAATGTCACTATCTTGCTTTTGTACTTTCAGCAACATCCTTGTTTGTCTTCTAGTCTTCATGTCCTTCGCGTGCATGCTTTGCATTTAATGCTCATTTGAATAAAATTCAAATAGTAACATTGGAGCGCAAATATAAGTACTTTCAGCAAGAGGTCACAAATGTTCATCAGCAAGTGGTCAGTCTCAGTTTCAGCAAGCAGAACCTACTCTGTCGTTTAGATTTTCACTTATGCAATGTTGTTGCTGAAGTTTCCACTTTCTAAGCAACATGTGCCTTTGTAGATACCAGTCTTCAGAAATCTTCTAGTCTCAGTCTTCGAATTCTTCAAGTTTCTGAACGGTTCTAAATGATTCAATAGTTTGTTTGTGTAAACAAAGTACATCATCAGCAAATGCTTCAATAGATTGTATTTATTTTCAGAAAAAAAGATACATCATAAGCGGTAAAACCAACCTATCTAGCACCTACTCTAAGTCTTCAGTAAACGTTCCTCTTCTACAATGTCCTTAAACTTCTAAATTCCTATGGACCTTAAGAGTACTAGTTACTGGACTTTCTTTAATTTAGTATGGTTGTTAATTGCTCATCAAAATTACAAGTTTCCTAACAAATTTCCCCCTTTTGATGTTAGCAATCCATGACTAAATTAATTGTTACCCTTTTAGAGGTTTCTGATGTTGAATAAATCAGTTGATTAATGCAAGCATACTTGAATAATTAAACAGTAAGCATAAGTAAATTGCATAATCAAAAATCAATAAGAGTCAAAACCTTCATTGCTGATAGTTATCTTTCAGTAAGTTTACACGAATGATCATAGATAACTACACA
Organism: Plantago ovata; assembly: GCA_028274465.1. Classification (NCBI taxonomy): domain Eukaryota; kingdom Viridiplantae; phylum Streptophyta; class Magnoliopsida; order Lamiales; family Plantaginaceae; genus Plantago; species Plantago ovata. The sequence goes on from CM051458.1 coordinate 18,146,840, forward strand.
AAATCAGCAAACAAAACTTGAACAGAACTATTACAGAGAGTTAAGCTCTTTCAGAGGATTTTCTCAAAATCTCTCTTACACTCTTCTCAGCAAGTGCAGTGAATTCAATACAGTCCTTTGCGTAATTCTCAAGTAGCCTACGGACTTGTAGTTGAAGAATCCTTGCATTTTTGCAGGCAGTATGATGATGCTTTTCAGCATTCATTTCCATGTAATGAGTTACTGATGAACGCGTGGATGTCGTGTTCCAACGTATCAAATAAATTTGTTATTTAGCCAAAGGCAATTCACAACTACAACGAAAACCGTAGTGTAGCAGTAGAATAACCTCGAGTGTCGATCTCTAAGGACTATAACTAGCTTTATCTAATCTAATTTAGAATATAAAACACTAGACGGCTTAGCAAAGGTTTTTCTTAACAGATAATGGAGATTGATGATAGTATGGTCCTTGAAAGCATAACAGATAACGGCTTATAAAAGTATGATCATGCGTAAATTCCTCGGTCTTGCATGGAGATCTTTGATCAATGAATTGTCCAGTTGTAATTATTAAACACTACGAAGATATAGATTTAGATAGGTCAAAGACCAATGAATTGTCCAGTTGTGTGCAATAGTTAATCAACAATACGAAGATAGAGATTTAGATAGATCAAAGAAATAAAGCAATAACACGGAGTATAATGCGCGATATAGCCATTAGCATAACTATCAACCCTTTGGTAAGAATTCACATACTATATCCAACGAGAAGTATAGCTACTCATAGTTGTCATGCAATCAACAAAATCATAGAAGAAAACATGTTGAAAGATATATAAAAATAAGTAGAAAAACTGTAAGATACAATGTTACCGAAGGTTGTCAGTCTCCGAAGAATCGCGATGTTACAAGCTCCAAACTGCTAAGAAAAAGTATCTCCTAAGATAAGAACCCCCAGAACAGGCTCTGGGAAGTTCCTACCTAAAACTACAGAGAAAGGTGAGAGAAAGGTCTGGAAAAGTATGAAAAACGGAGAAAAATTGAGCAACTATATATAGGCTACGAATTGTGTGGGGCGATTCGCCCACACACCGGGCGATTCGCCTGGTGTGGGCGATTCGCCCCACATCCCGGGCGATTCGCCCGGGAGTAAAACTCGGGAATTTACGCGTTTTCGACTCATTTTTGGATTTCTTCCCTTTTTCGGACTCGGTTTCTGACTTCTAATGGCCTTCTAACCTCCAGATTCGACCCCTAGACTTCAAATCTTATCCGGAAACCTGCAGACACTCCAATTAGGCTTCTGGAACACCAATTCCTCAATATATTTGCTCGGAAATCCTCGTTTTTCAACCAAAACCTGTAAAATAAAGACTAAAGGGAAACGTGACACTATTCTAATAAAATGCACTAAAATATAGCTAAATTAACATAGAGGATAGCTAAAATAGGTGAAAATGACTCGAATGAAAGTGTAAAATACACATTCATCAAACTCCCCAAACCGAACCTTTGCTTGTCCTCAAGCAACTAAGCTAGACTCTAATGCAAAAACAATGCAACACACAAAATGGAGTCTCATGCCAAATAAAATGAACTAATCTACTGAATCTATCAAAAAACATATGAACAAAAACCATATAAATCAAACATGGATATAGGTTGAAGATTGCCTCGATTGACTCATACACATCCACATAAGTACTTATGTCAAGACAAGATAGTCTCTCGTAACATTCTCTACCTGGACCTAGTCAGTGACGACGTGATGAAACATGTTAAGATACGAATGGTTGTCCCGCGCTTATGAAACTGAGGACTTACTGCTGTTCACCAAGTTAAGACTTTTCCTCAAAGAGGTCGAACCAGTAATGGCTCTCATCAAACGAAGGAGGGTTCCCTATAAAAGATAACACTCCCCTATTCTACCCATCTCTCAAGCAAAGCCTTAAGCTATTCACCACTTCCTGAATGGCAGGACGAGGGTTGTCTAGAACAGATGACACTCAAAAACAAAAGACAAAAAATAGAAAATTACAAACACGATTACGAACATTACAAGAATTGGAAAATGAGACATAATACTTTGCTAAACTGCTATTTGCCTTCCTTTTTTGGACCCTTCTTTGCTTTTTTGGGGTCTTTTTTCTTTTTTTTTTTTCCAGTTTCTTTCTTTTTCTTTTTTTTTCTGGAATTTTTCTTTCTCTTTTTTTTTCGATTTTTTTAGCCAGCAGTAGCACACGAAAAGAACAAAATGACTCATACGACTTCCCCAAACCTATTCGAAAGAATAGGTTGGAGTACAAAATTTACGAGAAAGGAAAAATAAACTCACAACACAGAATTGAAAACGAAAAACAAGTCTAACAATGGTGTAAACCCCCTCCCCAAACCTATTCGGAAGAATAGGTTACAACAAAGGATCACACAACCTCGCACTACCTCCTTCCTAGGCATTTAGCAATCTCAAAGCATGGTGAAGATTTGTTGCCTCTTAGGTACATAATTACTCGGGAAAACAACCATAAGACCCTAACATGCATCATCCTATTATAAAGGCCTTCGTGAACCGCAGTAGAGAAAACACCACTAAGTGATGTCGAGACTCTCAAGCTTAACTAAGCGCAATACATAAATGTGACAAGCCAAGCGAGAAAAACCTCAAACAAAATCATAGAGATGAAGCATATGATTAATGGCATAGTTAGTTAATCTACCCAATAAAAAAGTTCAAAAAATTCGGCAATAAACTCCATATAAAACATGCAAGACTATCCTAGGATGTATGTAGTGTATGCAACCTAAAAAACTAAGAAAGCAGTAAACGTGCAAATGCAAATGCAAACAAAGAACAAGATACTAATCAACACAAAGCCAAACAATACTTAACATCGCGGTTCACATCCCATCCCCCTTATGATTCTTAGCTAGTCCTTAGCAAAAGAGAATGAGTAATAAGAAGTGATACTAGATGTTACCGAACGGTTTGGCCTCGGTTGGCTGAGAGTGGACATGTGAAAGACTAGTCATAGGGATTGTAATCCCCATAATAGTCCCTCCACATGTCAGACAAGAGATCATTGGACCACTGTAGTGCCTCCTGTTGCTTCTGAATGAGCTGTTGCTGATCCAAACTTTCTTGCCTATCCTCACGGCGATGCTCCTCGAATATCTCCCAATCGCGGTTGCGCTGGGCAATGTGCCCGTCGAGGTCTTGTCGCAGTCCTTGGACAGAAGTGGTCAAGGCTGCGGTTGCTAGCATCAACCCTGTCGAAACGTTCGTCGAGATAGGCTCGGAAATCAGAGAAGTCAATACCTCTAGACCCCTGTGGTGCTCGAGGTGGTGCATGCGGTGCTCTATTGACAAATGGAATATCCGGGATAGGGCCTTGGCCATCATCAGCCTCCATAGCATCCTCATAATCCTTCTCATTATCTGAATCGCTCGGCTGGAAGGGTGCTTCCACATCAGCAGCGGCGGCCGTGGGGTTCTTCATCTGATACCTAGCAAGCTGTACATCAATAGTCGAGGGTGAAAGGGCAGCAACCTCGCAATCCCCCTCGTCAATGTCCTCGACCCCATGATATTTGCAGTAGGCAGTGATGAAGCTCGAAAAGATGAAGGGCTTCTTCTTCTTCTCCCAGTGGCGCTCATACTCTTCATACATGATGTGCCTGATGTCGATTCGATGCTTGTCGATCAAACAGTAGATGAGCTCGGCATAATTTGGTTGTATCCAAGTGTCATTCTTCCTAGGGATCAAGTTGAAGATGCAGAATTTCATCATCACCTTAGTCTCAATGCTAAGGTCGCACTGACGGATCCGTGCAGGTTCTGCTCCGATTTCTGGATATCTGTACTCCCTGTTGCAGATCACGTCCGTAATGTGTCTTCCTATCCCCCTAGAGGCCCTCGAATATTCGTAGGCATGGTTGCTCCCTGTGAACTCTCGTTGCCCAAAATGGATAAATGAAGAAATTGTTTCTGGCGTCCTTGGTATTATGTGGCCTCGAACTAGTACCCCATTCTTCTCCTCGAGATCAGTGAATCCAGTGTAGACCTCTTGGAGGAGGCTCACGTCGTACCCCTTGAACCTGTTGGAACTATACCAAACCCAATTCTTTTTTGATGCCAATCGGTAGAGCGTCCTATACCCCGCCGTTTGAGCTACTGCCTCCGGAATATCAATCCTCCTGTCTGGTATGATCGATCTCCCACCTTCGGCTAGCTCCGCTTCGAGCCTTTGTCGGACATCTACCGCAGCTAGAGACAACTCGAACATGTCGTGAGAAGTTTGGGAGCTTGATGCTACCCCCTTTCCCTTCTGCTCGAGCCAACTCTCCTTGATCCTCTTGGAGCCATGATTCCTACAAACAACAATTAGTATCTTGTATGACACGAAACAGACTTATGCAGATGCAAATGTACGAGCGAATAAACGAGCAATACTACAACAATCCAACTCCTCAAAAACCCAATGTCTAATCTAGCTACTTCATCATGCCACATATCAATGTAACTTCTACAATCACATATCACATTATGCTCTTGCTAGACAACAAATCCCTTGAATCACAAGGCTCAATTCATACCATAGTAGCAAAAAATCTAACAACATAAATCCTCAATTTAATCAATCATGCATTCTATCATTACATCCATCATTATCATATAACTAACACATGTTTAAACAAGGAATGAAAGTAAACGATACATTGCATAATAAGATATAGTCATCTAATAGCAAAAATCTCAAATCAACAAACCAAGCCTAATTGAACATGCAATTGATAGTGAATAACGTTTCAAATCACACAAATCATCAACTCATACATCAAACAAGCTTAATTGAATCATAAATCAAAAAACCCCAAATTTGAAAAATTAGGGTTCATGTGAGATTACCTCAAATCCGAATATTGAATGGACTAGGAAGAAATTTGTTCGGATGAAAAGAAAGAGCACGTAACGGGCTTCGATTGAAGCTAAAGAACACACAATTTGATGGTAATATAAAGAAGTTATGAAGGATTGAAGATATTTTAAAAATTGGAGAATTTTTTGGAGTTAGATGAAAAGATGGAGAAAAATGAGAGAAAATTGGGGAGACCCCCGTTTTTTGATCTGCAGGGACGCGGGGCGAGTCGTCCCACGCCTGGGGCGAGTCGCCCCGTGCGGGGCAAATCGCCCCGCGTGGCGCGCTCTAAACTCGTGGGGCGATTCGCCCCCCCACCTCCTGAGGTGGGGAGACAAACTTTCCGAAAAAATTGCGATTTTTAAGTCCCTAAAAACCATTTTTCGCACAAAACCACTCGAAAAATCTCACTCAAACATAACATAAGCACATACGACACAGAGACGAACAAATTCACATATGAAAGCAAATTGTTCAAGTATGAATGCATGCAATAAAACGGTAAAGAAGGCGATAAAAACTCCGGGTTGCCTCCCGGATAGCGCCATTGTTTAAAGTCTTTGACTCGACTCCTATCTGCGCCAAGATCTTCTTCTTGAGGGTACTAGACTTCCCCTTCATTGATCTCCTCCTCATGCCACGAACCTGTGAATAAGAATGAACATAGGCAGCAAGACCACAGTAGTTAATAGTGTGAGAAGTATGAGGTGGATCAGATATGGCTCGCAACACATGTCGCTTGCCATCCACTTCAATAGTGCAAGTCCTTCGGTAGATGTCCATCACGGAGCGTAGCTTAGTCAAGAATGTTCGCCCCAAGAGAATGACATCCCCCGTCCTAGGTGTAGACTCCGACATAACTACAAAATTGGTGTATACAGAGGCTTCACCAATCTTGACCAATACATTCTTCACAACCCATTCGGGTCTTACAAAGGATCCATCTGCCAGTTGCACAATAGCCTTATGCTCAGATAGTTTCCCAAGGCTACTCTTCTCGAACACATTCCTAGGGAGCACATTATAGTAGGATCCCGTGTCTGGTGTGGCACGGACGTCTTCAAGCTCACCAATCCCGACCTTAACATCGAAACGTTTAGGGAGTGGCTCGGGATCCTCTTGCTCCTCTTCACTTTCGTCAGAACCAAGGTCCTTCTCTTCTTCCCTAGCCTGTGGAGGTTCTTCCTTCTTGCAACACTCGCACTTAGCAACCTTTATGATGGTGATTTCGACAGGTAGATCACCTGCCAAGGTAATGGACATCGACTTCTCAGTGTTGCTAGGCAGCTTGCCTTGCTCCCTACTTGCTCCTCGATCGATCAACTCTTGCATCTTTTGTTGGGCAAGCCTAGTGCTCTCTTCCAACCTATCAAGTCTCGCTCTAGTCTTCTCAGAATCTTCTTCATAACGTTTGAGAAAACTTTGGGTGTGATCAACCATCTTTTGCAAGTTCTCCATCAGTTGAGCCGACTTCGACTTCGGTGGCTCTTTCAGAGCGGGGTTTTCGCAGTGATCATTACCATAGTTAAGTCTACTACGGTCTTGGTTAGGGCCATAAGTTTTGCTAGCCGGTGCATATCCTTGATTGTTTCGGAACCCTCTTCTCCAAAATCCACCTCGAGGATTCCTACCATCTTGTCCGTAGCTAGCCTCTTGAGTACCAAACTCCGTGGCAAAGGCTTCCTCTTCGCCTCCTTGAGCCCAGTTGCCATCATCATACGCGAGCTCCGATCTACACATATGAGCTCCATGCCCATAGTTCTTGCATATTCGGCTGACTTCGTTTGAAAAAGTTGTTCCAGTGGCGCTCTTGAGGACTTGTTTCAATTCGTTGGTAAAGCACTCGAATTGATCCCCATTCCCCCTATACATCGGGGCTTCCTGAGTCGGTGGAGCTTCAGGTCCACGTCTCCTAACCATCGCTCTTGGGTCCTTGAACTGTGAACCCTTAGCAAGCCTTTCGAAAACTGCCCAGACGGCTTCTGCGGTTTCCTCCCAAATATTGCCTCGGCATTGGAAATCCACCACTTGTTGGTTCTCGAAGGTTAGTCCATTGTAGAAGTGTTGGACTAGGTCAGAAAGCTCAAAACCATGGTGAGGACACTTGTTCGTGAGATCTTGGAACCTCTCAAACGTGGTGTAGATGGTCTCATCATAGTCCTACTTGAATCCAGTGATTTGCACCTTTAGCGCGGTAGTCAAGGTGTGAGGGAAGTATTTTTCCATGAAAGTTGAAAAAAACCTTGTCCCAAGTGTCCAGCGAGCCTGCTGGTAGAGAACCCAACCAGGACTTGGCTCTGTCGCCAAGCCCCATAGCAAAAACCTTCATCCTCAACTCATCCGTTGTTATTTCAGCTCCGGGCCGTGGGAGTTGGTTGACGAAATCATCGATATCGTGCAAGTACCCCATCACATCTTCCCTTGCTAAGCCATAGAACCTCGGAAGTTGTTGGAATGCGTGGTTCTTGATTTCCATATCTCGAGTTGCAGACGAAAGAACAATCGTCGGCCCCCTCATACGATCCTTGGAGGGTTGAACCCATGCTTTCAGTGGTCTAGCTTCTGCCATTCCGTCGATTTCCTTGAAAAGACTGTGTAGAGATTCAGAGAAATCGGTAACCTCTATTTCCTCTAGTTCACGCCTTTGAAGTAGTCGCCTTCTTTGGTGGTAGACTCTGTCGATCTCGGCAATTGAATCCGCAAGCGGTGTTCCTCTAGATCGTGTATGTGGCATACACTATCTGTAACAAACTAGGAAAGGAGTATCAGATTGAGATTAAAAAGGAAAACTAAAACTACTAGAATTAGGAATTGAATACTAAAAATATAAACAAATTAAACAGAAAAAAGGAGTATAGTCCCTGGCAACGGCGCCAATTTGATGAACGCGTGGATGTTGTGTTCCAACGTATCAAATAAATTTGTTATTTAGCCAAAGGCAATTCACAACTACAACGAAAACCGTAGTGTAGCAGTAGAATAACCTCGAGTGTCGATCTCTAAGGACTATAATTAGCTTTATCTAATCTAATTTAGAATATAAAACAGCAGACGGCTTAGCAAAGGTTTTTCTTAACAGGTAATGGAGATTGGTGATAGTATGGTCCTTGAAAGCATAACAGGTTAATAATCATGCGTAAATTCCTCGGTCTTGCATGGAGATCTTTGATCAATGAATTGTCCAGTTGTAATTATTAAACACTACGAAGATATAGATTTAGATGGGTCAAAGACCAATGAATTGACCAGTTGTGTGCAATAATTAATCAACAATACGAAGATAGATATTTAGATAGATCAAAGAAATAAAGCAATAACACGGAGTATAATGCGCGATATAGCCATTAGCATAATTATCAACCCTTCGCTAAGAATTCACATACCATCACCAACGAGAAGTTTAGCTACTCATAGTTGTCATGCAATCAACAAAAATCATAGAAGAAAACATGTTGAAAGATATATAAAAATAAGTAGAAAAACTGTAAGATACAATGTTAACTGAGCAACTATATATAGGCTACGAATTGTGTGGGGCGATTCGCCCCACATCCCGGGCGATTCGCCCGGGAGTAAAACTCGGGAATTTACACGTTCTCGACGCGTTTTTGGATTTCTTCCCCTTTTCGAACTCGGTTTCTAATTTCTAGTGGCCTTCTAACCTCCAGATTCGACCCCTAGACTTCAAATCCTATCCGGAAACCTCAGACACTCCAATTAGGCTTCTGGAACTCCAATTCCTTGTCAACTTCAATATATTTGTCCGGAAATCCTCGTTTTTCAACCAAAACCAGTAAAATAAAGACTAAAGGGAAACGTGACACTATTCTAATAAAATGCACTAAAATATAGCTAAATTAACATAGAGGATAGCTAAAATAGGTGAAAAAGACTCGAATGAAAGTGTAAAATACACATTCATCAGTTACCCACAAATGCATGCCCCAATTGGTGGCATGGAGAAGCTGTGTATCTGAAATGCTTTTAGGATGAATCTTCCTTAGCCAGAGAAGATCTTCTTCTTGATCCTTAGCAGTGAGATAGAAATACTCATAAGGAATCAATCCAAGTCTCTTCTTTGTTTTCCTGGTCACGGGGTCAGAGTAATAAGCAATGCCAACTGGTTTTATCAATTCAGGTTCTTGTCTTATAGACTTACCAATTGCAGTTCTTCTTACTGGGACTTCTAGATTCAACCATCTCCCAGCAATATTTCTTGGTAGGGACTTAGCCCTTTCTTTCCTTTTCACCTTGAGATCAATCCAAGTGAACATTTGGTTCAAAATGGTTGTTGGAAAGAACTCATTCACCAGCAAATCTTCCAGCTTTAAGATCCAACAACCATGAACGTTTTTGATCACGTTCTGAGTGGTTTCATCATTGTTGGTCTTTGTGTATTCAATGCCGGAGCCAATAGCAATGCTGGCCAGCCTCTTTTCTTCCTGTCTTTGCCTTCTTCTTCTTGACTTTGCATTCTCTTGATCTCTTGCTGAAGATCTTGAGTCAGAAGAGAAATGCTTTGAGTGGCCAGGCGGAGTTAAGGCTGTAATTGGTCTAGCTCTTATGGCTTGAGCTATTGTCTGATTGTCATCATCATCATCATCTTCATTCAGAGCTTGATGACTTTTAGTGTGATATAATCCTTGAGTTTCAGCAGCAGTTTTTCTCTTTTTGGGACTTGCTGAATTTAACTCAGATTCTGCTTGTCTTTTAGAACTTTGCTCTCTTTCAGCAAGAGGTTATATGGTCATTTTCACTTCAACAGTAGGAGGGGTTTTCTTTCTTGTAGTTCTCTTTTGTATATTTTCCCCTTAGACATGGATTGCAACATCGGAGTAATGTGCGAAACCTTGGAACATAAGTCAGCAGCTTCATTTCCTTTTGGTTGAGTGGTTGCTGATGGCAACACTTCAGACTCAACGAATGGAGTTTCACCAGTAGTAAGTGGAAGGGAGGGGACTTCCTGTGGCTTTACTCCTGAAGATTGACCAATGTCCAATATCTGTGTATGCCTTGCATGAATTTGGAGACTGTTTTGTAGTGCTCTTTGGTAATCTTCATCCATTTCGTCTTCATCATCAAGGTTTGTATCAGTGAACTTGGCATCGAGTAAAGATAACTCGGCATCAGAAAACTGGCTCTTGCCATGTTTCAAGGCAGCTCGCTTTCTGGCGTATTCCTCTTCAGTATCAGCGCCTTGTACAGGTGCATGATTTTCAGTTTCAGCAGGAGCAGGTTGAGATTCATGCTGAGTTGGTGTTTGTTCAGCTTGCTGATTGTCTTGTTGTTCAGTTTCAGCAACTGTCATTTTTAGTCCACCAGCATCAGGATTAGGACCTTGATTGTCATCATCGTCATCCTTTTTGTCCTTTGAATCTTTCCCTTCATCATCACTGGGATCAGTTGGGATGTTTTCATCTTCTTCCTCTTCATCATCATCAGTCAAGATAACTAGCTCGAGATGCTTGTACAAAGCAACACTCGTCACTTCCTCTTCTTCATTGATTTTGTGGGAATCAGCCACCACGGGTACAAAAGAACCCTTGAGCATCACAGCTTGTTCATCTGGAGAGGCACTCTTAAATTTGGCCTTCATATTCTCTCTGATTTGAGCAATCAGATTTGAGCTCATCAGCTGAGAATATGACATTTCTTCAGGAAGTATGGAGTGGACAAACGTCTCGAGCTTCAGCAGAGAAGATCTCTTTTTCTCATTTGATAGATGAAGATGGAGATCAGAAAAATCCATCCTTCTGTACCTTTGCCAGTTGCTGACAGACTTAGCAACTCTTGACAAGGTTGTTCTTTTGAAGTCTAAGTAAAGTTCCTCAGAACTCACTTGTAGATCTTCAGTGATGTGCACCACTTCAGTGGTCTCCTTTAGAGCCTGAAAAAGAATAATATTTAGATCAGGAGAGGTTTGGATAATTGTCTTAGAGTCCAAAGCTGAAACATGAATTACCTGCTGAGTTTCAGCAAGCTCATGTTGCACACTTGTTTGTGCTGGTACAATTTCCATTCCTTGAGGAGCTTGAGAAGCATCCTCCATTTGTTCATCCTAAAATAAATGTGAGTTAGATACAAGTACTAAGTTGTCAAACTTAGTTGTATTACCAAAACTTTAACTACCTGCTGAGCAGGAAGTGTTGATTCTGGTGCAGAGGCTTCAGCAACCGTTTGACTTGCATCTTTAGAAGTCTGTAGAGAAATCATAATATGAGCAAAAGATTGAGTTTCAGAAAATGAAGATTTGCTGATGGTTGAGTTAACTACCTGCTGAAGAAGGACAGGTTGTGGCTCAGTCCTTTCAGCATTAACAAATTCTTCAGTTTCTGGGACTGTTTCTTCAGCAGACTTCTTGGCTTGCTCTGTTTGAGAAAGCTGCGAGGTTTCAGCAATCTCCCTTGTCTCTGAAATGACAAGTTGAGCGGAAGCATCATGACCCTTAAGCTCACTGCTTGTCATAAAAACATCAATGCATTTGTTGGATGTTTCTTCAATGTCCAATTCCATCTGTTGGCTTAATTCTTCCAGTACAAGCTGGACTTTGTCAATTGATGTCTTTGATGAACTGGGGCCAGTATTCTCAGCATCGCGAGATGCGTCGTCGAATAATGCTTCTTGTGTTTCTTCAGCAACTTCTGGGACTTGAACCATTGCTGTCTCAGCAACTGGTTCCTCAGCAACCGGATGAGTTGCTTGTTCAGCAACCATCGTTTCAGCAACGGCAGCTTCAGCAAGTGTCGCGGTTCTTATATCAGCAGCGATATCAGTAACCGGTTCTAGAGTTGGATCATCAAGATTATCTACAATGTGGATATCTGGGACTTGGGCAGGAATTTCATTTCCATTGCCTTGTGGTCTATTCACAGTAGAAGAATCAACATTGAGTTGATTGTTGAAGGCTTCCGCAAACACTTCAACGTTGCTGACATAGGTTTCAGTAACCACCTTGTCAACATCTACTGGAGTTTGCTTTTCAGCAACTGCTTGGGAATCGTCCGAGAGATCATGGACAATTGGTACTGACTTGCGAACCAGTGTTTTCTTTCTAGGAATATTTGTCCTTTTTCTCTTGGGGACGGGGTTTGCTGATGACGCTGCAGTCTGAGTGTCATCATCAGCTTTCCTCTTTTTCTTCTTTGATTTTTCGAGTTTCCCAGCAGAGGCGTCAGTAGTTGTATTTTCAGCAACGGGTGTAGTGGTGTCAGCATAATCACCATCTAGAGCAGTTTCATCTCTGTCACCACCATCTACAACAGTTTCATCTCTAAGTTGCTGAGTCGTGACATCTGCAGCTGTTGTATACCTTTCTTGCTGGCTTGTGCTGACAACATTTGTAGTTGTTGTCTTCTTATATTTTTCAAGTTTCTTGCCAACAGTCTTAGGTACATTCTGCTTGTAGAAGGCTCTTCCCACATTGCATACAGATTTCTTGATTGGCAATGGGTTTCTCAGCTGAATCCTGAAATGTTCAAGGATAAAGCATATCTTTATTCCATACATAACTGGAAAGGTAGGTGAGACTTTGTTGTCTTCCACCTTAACCTTGAACTTAGTAACACAATCAACAAGTCTGTTGAAAATGTACTTAGACCAGTTGAGCTCTGTTTTGTTCACATAGATATGCATCAGCAGCGGCCACCTTCTCAGGCCTACTTGGTCTATTCCTCCAACTTGGGAGTCCAAGACTTTGATTAGTAGCAGAGCAACTAGACCAAGTGAATGGCAGAGATGCTTCCTCTTAACGTGCTTTGTCCAAGTCACGGGAGCAATCTCTCCTTTCTTCATTTTCTCATTTCTGACGTCACTGTAGAAGGCTTCAATTTCTTCATCAGTGGTAGTGACGTCATCTTCAGTTCCAGTGGTTGGAATCTGAAAGATTTCCGCTAAATCAGTCCATTTCAGGACGATTTGCGTGTTCTGAACTGTAGTAAAGATCACTTTTTCAGTGACTCCTTGACTATCAGTTAGGGACTGGATTTCTGCATTGTTGTAGAACTCCATTGTGTCTAACATGCTCACTTTCTTAGGGCGAGCAGTTATAAAGTGAATGAGGCCTTGTTGCTTGATGAATTCAAGCGCCTCTTCATTGTCACCGTCCAATTCTTGTTCATAGAAGTATCGGATATACTTCTCTTTAGCAAAACCACCCCATTGCATCATCATCTCACACTTTGCAGTGTCAAGATATGAAGGAGGCATGGGTTTCTCGGTGACTCTATCGTTTTTCAACACAACTTTCGTTGTGTTTATTGCCGGAGTAGTCACCGGAGCAGTGCGTTTCTCAGCACTGTCAACCTTAGACGACTTGGAGGTCTTTGATGATTGTCTTTTCCATGCCATTTCTTTATATAGAGAAGAAAATGTGTACGGAAAAGTTTGTTTGCTTTTTGACCGGAGGTACAGTAGATTCAGGCTAAAAATTTGCAGAGAAAGGAAATGTTAGTTAAAGAATTTTGTCATTTCTCTAACTCCTTCTTTATATAGTGTCTCTGATGTGTGAGAAACTCAATCGATTTGAGTTTTCAGCAAGGGTAAAACAGAGAAACAGTGGCGTTAGTGGAGCCTTTGCATTAAATGCGTAGTGGCCCACTAACAAAAACCGTCAGAGCACTCTCTCTCTTTGAAATGTTAACCGTTAGATTAATAACTCCTTTTAATCAATGGCCACGATTGTATTTCATGTCATGATTATTACGAATTTATCTGTGCCCGATTAACGTCACAAATTGATTTTACCGAGATTTATGGGATTAGATTGCTTGCTGAAATAGACAAGAATCTTTTCAGCGAGTTTGCATAAATAGCCTAGATACTTGCTGAAAGTTCCCCCTTACTTAGATATCTCATATTTTCTTAAGTTTAAAAGATATTTCTGAGTTCCCGTATCAGTAAATTCTTTTGTAGTTGAGATATCCTTTGGTAAAATCTGAGAAATGACTTTTGCTCTTTTTCTGAGTTCCCGTCTCAGAATATTCCCTTGATACTTGAATACCTGTTTCAGTATCTTTGATTATCTGAATACCCGTTTCAACAATCTTTAAGGTTTTTCTCTTACTGAGTGCCTGTCTCAGCAAGTGATCAAGTTTCCTAACAAATACCCGTTTTGAAGGAATTACTTGTTGAATGCCTGTTTCAGCAATCATGTAGTGACCTATCATTTCTTAGAAGAAATTAATGGAAGGAACTTTTAATGAAGTAAGAGTACTTTGGATTGCTGAATACCTGTTTCAGCATTCTGTCAATTGTATCCTTTATTGAGGTAATTCAATCAATCCAAGGTTATACCTTAGCATTGCGAATCTATTATCTGGTAGGGCTTAGTAAAGATGTCAGCAAGTTGATCATCAGTACATACTTTCACAACCTCAATATCTCCCTTTTCCACATGATCTCGAAATGATGTCTAATATCAATGTGTTTGGTCCTTGAGTGAAACTTAGGATTTTGCGTGATAGCAATAGCACTCGTATTATCACAAAAGATTGGTGTTTTCTTTGCAGAAATGCCATAATCTCTTAATTGTTGCTGAATCAATAGGATTTGAGCTGTGCAACATCCACCCGCAATGTACTCAGATTCAGTAGATGAATTGGCAACACAGGTTTGTTTCTTGCTGAACCATGATATTAATCTAGTACCCAAAAACTGACAAGTTCCAGAGGTACTTTTTCTATCAAGAGTTGATCCTCCATGATCAGCATCAGAATAACCTACCAACTCAAGTCCTGAATCTTTAGGATACCATAATCCAACATTGACTGTACCTTTGACATATTTCAGTATATTAATTGCCTTTTTGTAGTGTGATTCTCTTGGATCAGATTGGAATCTTGCACACACACAAACAGCATACTGAATGTCAGGTCTACTTGCTGTTAAATACAACAAGGAACCAATGAGCTTCCTATACTTGTGTTCTTCAACACTTTTATCTTCTTTAGTATAGTCCAATTTGGTACCAACACTCATAGGGATCTTTTCAGGTTTCTCTTCCTCTTTGATCCTAAACTTTACGAGCATTTCTTTCGCATACTTTGCTTGATTTATGAATATTCCATCTTTGAGTTGCTTGACTTGCAATCCTAGGAAGTAATTCAATTTTCCCATCATACTCATTTCAAATTTGTTTGTCATGAGTTTGGCAAAATCATCACAAAGTTGCTTGTCCTTAGATCCAAAGATTATGTCATCCACATAAATTTGAACTAAGAGTATTTTACCATCATGGTTCATGGTAAATAAAGTTTTATGAACTTCACCTTTCATGAAACCATTATCCAGCAAGAACTTAGCCAAGGTATCATACCATGCTCTTGGTGCTTGCTTTAGACCATATACAGCTTTCTGAAGCTTGTATATGATGAATGTGTATTTTACACTTTCATTTGAGTCTTTTTCACCTATTTTAGCTATCCTCTATGATAATTTAGCTATATTTTAGTGCATTTTATTAGAATAGTGTCACGTTTCCCTTTAGCTTTTATTTTACAGGTTTTGGTTGAAAAACGAGGTTTTCCGGGCAATTATACTGAAGTTGACAAGGAATTGGTGTTCCAGAAGCCTATTTGGAGTATCTGAAGGTTTCCGGATAGGATTTGGAGTCTAGGGGTCGAATCTGGAGGTTAGAAGGCCACTAGAAGTCAGAAACCGAGTCCGAAAAGGGGAAGAAATCCAAAAACGCGTCGAAAACGCAGAAATTCCGGAAAAATACTCCCGGGCGAATCGCCCCACACCAGGCGACTCGCCCGGTGTGTGGGGCCCTTCGCCCCACACAAATTCGAAGCATATATATAGTTGCTCAGTTTTCTCCGTTTTTCATAATTTTCCAAACCTTCTCTCTCACCTTTATCTGTAGTTTTAGGTAGGAACTTCCCATAGCCTGTTTTGGGGGTTCGTAGCTTAGGAGATACTTTTTCATAGCAGTTTGGAGCTTGTAAGATCGCGAGTCTTCGGAGACTGACAACCTTCGGTAACATTGTATCTTACAGTTTTTCTACTTATTTTTATATTCTACATGTTTTCTTCTATGATTTCTGTTGATTGCATGACAATTATGAGTAGCTAAACTTATCGTTGGTGGTAGTATGTGAATTCTTAGCGAAGGGTTGATAATTATGCTAATGGCTATATCGCGCATTATACTCCGTGTTATTGCTTTATTTCTTTGATCTAGCGGAATCTATATCTTCGTATGTTGATTAATTATTGCACACAAATGGACCGGGCTTCGACCTATGCACATCTATATCTTCATAGTGTTGAATAATTACGGAACACAATTGGACAATAGTGTTTGACCTATCAGAATCTATATTTTCGTAGTGTGTGATAATTACAACAGGACAATTTATTGATCAAAGATTTCCATGCAAGACCGAGGAATTTACGCATGATTATCAACCCGTTATGCTTTGAAGGACCATACTATCACCAATCTCCATTATCTGTTAGAAAAACCTTTGCTATACCGTCTGCTGTTTTTATATTCTAAATTAGATTTGATAAAGCTAGTTATAGTCCTTAGAGAACGACACTCGAGGTCATTCTACTGCTACACTACGGTTTTCGTTGTAGTTGTGAATTCCCTTTGGCTAAATAACAAATTTATTTGATCGATCTGGAGCACGACATCCGCGTTCGTCAAATTGGCGCGGTTGCCGGGGACTATACTCCTTTTTTCTATTTAATTTGTTTATATTTTCAGCATTTAATTCCTAATTCTAGTAGTTTTAGTTTTCCTTTTGAATCTCTCTCTGATACTGCTTTCCTAGTCTGTTACAGATAGTGTATGCCACATACACGATCTAGGGGAACACCGCTTGATGAGTCAATTGCTGAGATCGACAGAGTCTACCACCAAAGAAGGCGACTACTTCAGAGGCGTGCACTAGAGGAAATAGAGGACACCGATTTCTCTGAATCTCTACACAGTCTTTTCAAGGAAATCGACGGAATGGTAGAAGCTAGACCACTGAAAGCATGGGTTCAACCCTCAAAGGATCGTATGAGGGGGCAGGCGATTGTTCTTTCGTCTACAACTCGAGATCTGGAAACCAAGAACCACGCATTCCAACAACTTCCGAGGTTCTATGGCTTAGCAAGGGAAGATGTGATGGGGTACTTGCACGATATCGATGATTTTGTCAACCAACTCCCACGACCCGGAGCTGAAATAACAACGGATGAGTTGAGGATGAAGGTTTTTGCTATGGGGCTTGGCGACAGAGCCAAGTCATGGTTGAGTTCTCTACGAGCAGGCTCGCTGGACACTTGGGAGAAGGTTTTTCAGCTTTCATGGAAAAATACTTCCCTCACACCTTTACTACCGCGCTAAAGACGCAAATCACTGGATTCAAGCAGGACTATGATGAGACCATCTACACCGCGTTTGAGAGATTCCAAGATTTCACGAACAATTGCCCTCGCCATGGTTTTGAGCTTTCTGGCCTAGTCCAACACTTCTACAATGGACTAACTTTCGAGAACCAACAAGTGGTGGATTTCCAATGCCGAGGCAATATTTGGGAGGAAACCACAGAAGCCGTCTGGGCAGTTTTCGGAAGGCTAGCTAAGGGTTCGTAGTTCAAGGACTCAAGAAGCCCCTATGTATAGGGGGGATGGGATCAATTCGAGTGATTTACCAACAAATTGAAGAAAGTCCTCAAGAGCACCGCTGGAACAACTGTTTCGAACGAAGTATGCCGAATATGCAAGAACTATGGGCACGGGGCTCATATGTGTAGGTCTGAGCTTGCGTATGATGATGGCAACTGGGCTCGAGAAGGCGAAGAGGAAGCCTTTGCTATGGAGTTTGGTACTCAAGAAGCTAGCTACGGACAAGACAGTAGGAATCCTCAAGGTGGATTTTGGAGAAGAGGGTTCCGAAACAATCAAGGATATGCACCGGCTAACCAAACTTACGGCCCTAACCAAGACCGTAGTAGGCTTAACTATGGTAATGATCACTGCGAAAACCCCTCTCCGAAAGAGCCACCGAAGTCGAAGTCAGCTCAACTGATGGAGAACTTGCAAAAGATGGTTGATCACACCCAAAGTTTTCTCAAACGTTATGAAGAAGATTCTGAGAAGATTAGGGCAAGACTTGATAGGTTGGAAAAGAGTACTAGGCTTGCCCATCAAAAGATGCAAGAGCTGATCGACCGAGGGACAAGTAGGGAACAAGGCAAACTGCCTAGCAACACTGAGAAGTCGAATTTCATTACATTGGCTGGTGATCTACCTGACGAAATCACCATCAAGAAGGTTGCTAAGTGCGAGTGTTGCAAGAAGGAATTACTCCACAGGCTAAGGAAGAAGAGAAGGACCTTGATTCTGACGAGAGTGAAGAGGAGCAAGAGGATCCCGAGCCACTCCCTAAAAGTTTCGATGTTAAGGTCGGGATTGGTGAGCTTGAAGATGTCCGTGCCACACTAGACACAGGATCCTACTCTAACGTGCTCCCTTTGAATGTGTTTGAAAAGAGTAGCCTTGGAAAACTATCTGAGCATAGGGCTATTGCGCAACTGGCGGATGGATCCTTTGTGAGACCCGAAGGCGTTGTGAAAAATGTGTTGGTCAAGATTGGTGAAGCTTCTGTATACACAAATTTTGTAGTTATGTTGGCGTCTGCACCTGGGACGGGGGATGTCATTCTCTTGGGGCGAACGTTCTTGACTAAGCTACGCTCCGTGATGGACATCTACCAAAGAACTTGCACTATTGAAGTGGATGGCAAGCAACACGTGTTGCAAGGCATATCTGACCCACCTGGTCCGCCTGATATTTCTTACACTATTCACTACTATGGTCTTGCAGCCTATGTTCTTTCTTATTCACAGGTTCGTGGCATGAGGAGAAAATCCATTAAGGGGAAGTCTAGTACCCGCAAAAAGAAGAGCTAGGCGCAGACAGGAGTCGAGTCAAAGACTTTAAACAATGACGCTATCCGGGAGGCAACCCGGAGTTTTTATCGCTTTCTTTACCGCTTTATTGCATGCATTCATACTTGAACAATTTGCTTCTCATATGTGAATTTGTTCATCTCTGTGTCGTATGTGCTTATGTTATGTTTGAGTGAGATTTTTCGAGTGGTTTTATGAAAAAAATTGGTTTCGGGGATTAAAAACCGCATTTTTTTGTCGAAATGACCGTCTCCCCACATCGGGGAGCGGGGGGCGAATCGCCCCGTATGGGGCCTCGCCCCGCACCGGGGGCGACTCGCCCCACGGTCCCAGTAGGTTAAAAACGCGAGATTCTTCCCCTTCTCCTCATTTCTTCATATCTTCATCATTCTTCCTCCCCAAAAAACCGAAAATCGCGATTTTACCTTCAAAACCTCATAACATCTTCATTTCTTCACCAAATTTAGTGTTCTATAGCTTCAATCGAAGCCCATTACATGATCTATCTTTTCATCTGAACATATTTCACCCTAATGCATTAGTTTTTCAGATCTGAGGTATCTTCTTATGAACCCTAATTTTCAAATTTGGGGGTTTTCTAATTTGAGCTTCAATTATGCTTATATGATGCATGTGTAGGTTGTTTGTGTGATTAGAAGCATTATTTACTATCAATTGCATGCTTAATTATGATTGGATTGTTGATTTGGGAATTTTGCTACTAGATTATATATCTTGTTATGCAATATATCTTTATCTTTGATTTCTTGCATATGATTGTGTTTATTGATGTGATAATGATGATTTGATGAGAAATGCTTAATTGTTGAGTATGAGGATTTATGTTGCTAGAATTTTTCGCTACTATGGTATGAATTGAGCCTTGTTATCTAGGTTATTGGTTGTCTAACAAGAGCATAATGTGATGTATTGCATGTAGTAGTTACATTGGTATGTCGCATGTTGAAGAAGCTAGGCTAGACATAAAGGATTTGGGGAGCTCGATTGTTGATTTTATCACTTATGAGTTTCGTTCTTACACTAGCATATGCATGAGTCAGTTTTGTGTAATGTGAGGTACTAACTATTGTTTGTAGGAATCATGCCAAGGGAAAGGAGCATTCGCGTATGATTACTATGAAGTATTGGAGGGGGATCGATTACAACCATGTCAAGGAGAGTGATCTCGTTAGAGGTGCGTTCGAGCCACGGGCTCTTGCAACAACGTCGCGGATTATCCAAGAGGAGGAGCTAGAGCACACCTGGAGTAAGGACTCCTATGCCTATTCATGCACCACCGAAGGGACAGAAACCATTATTACGTCAGCAATGCATCACAAGGACTGTAGAATTCGTGTGAACTGGAACGCACCGGGACGATCTTGCCGCGACGGATTCAATCTTGAGTTCGCAGTTGCTAGAAGGTTCCGAAGCGCAAGCTTGGTTCCAAAACATAATGACATGAGTGCCCAGTCCCTCGTTGGGGTACCCCTTGACTGCCTCTAAAGGGAGCATCATATAGACATCGGTCGGATCAACTGTAGAGAATGTGGTCGACATTGGAGAAAACGGTAGAAGACTCCTGAGTATCCGAGCAGCTTACTGTAACCTCCTCGGGGTGTAAAACGCTTGAGAGGGAGGCTCTGATACCACTGCCCTTTCCCCTTCAACAGTTCACAACCTATTGGAGGGCTTCAGGATGGAGGATTCCATAACAGCGCGGCTAGTCTTGAGGATTCTATTTGACACTGCAACTCTACTGGTGAGGATGTGCGTGATAGTAGTGACAATGAAGGCCATACGGACAATAATGATACAGATTGAGGAGTTGTTCCTATCCGGCCTATAACTGGAACTACCGCACATACCAGAAGACCTCATGACACCCTATAAGGCTCCCAGAGCAGTCCCAATAACTCACAAGCAGCGTACTCAGCCGACCGAGGCCAAACCATGCGGTAACATCTAGTATCACATATTATTTCCTCATTTTCTTATTGCTAGGGACTAGCGTTAATTTCATGAGGGGGGATGGGATTTAAGTGATCTAGTATTCTTAGTTTGGAGCTTGACATTGGTAGGCTAAGTATAGTACCTTGCATGTTTTATCCATTTGCATTTGCATTTGCACGTTTACCGCTTTCTTAGTTTTTTTTTTTTAGGTTGCATTCAATGCATTCATCCTAGGATAGTCTTGCATGTTTTATATGGAGTTTATTGCCGAATTTTTTGAGCTTTTTTATTGGGTAGATCAACTAACTA
Source organism: Plantago ovata (assembly GCA_028274465.1). Lineage (NCBI taxonomy): Eukaryota > Viridiplantae > Streptophyta > Magnoliopsida > Lamiales > Plantaginaceae > Plantago > Plantago ovata. The sequence goes on from CM051458.1 coordinate 18,167,910, forward strand.
TGCCATTAATCATATGCTTCATCTCTATGAATTTGTTTGAGGTTTTTCTCGCTTGGCTTGTCACATTTATGTTTTGCACTTAGTTAAGCTTGGTAGTCTCGACATCACTTAGTTGTGTTTTCTCTACTGCGGTTCACGAAGGCCTTTATAATAGGATGATGCATGTTAGGGTCTTATGGTTGTTTTCCCGAGTAATTATGTACCTAAGAGGCAACAAGTCTTTACCATGCTTTGAGATTGCTAAATGCCTAGGAAGGAGGTAGTGTGAGGTTGTGTGATCCTTTGTTTATAACCTATTCTTCCGAATAGGTTTGGGGAGGGGGTTACACCATCATTAGACTTGTTTTCGTTTTTTATTTCTTTGTTGTGAGTTTATTTTTCCTTTCTCGTAAATTTTGTACTTCAACCTATTCTTTCGAATAGGTTTGGGGAGGTCGTTTGTCATTTTTTTTTGTTTCTCTTTTCGTTACGCTACTGCTGGCTAAAAAAAAAAAAATTGAAAAAAAAGAAATGAAAATTCCAGGAAAAAAGAAGAAAAAAAGAAACTGGAAAGAAAAAAAAAAGAAAAAAAGAGAAAAGACCCCAAAAAAAAGCAAAGAAGGGTCCGAAAAAAGCCAAATAGCAGTTTAGCAAAGTGTTCTGTCTCATTTTCCAATTCTTGTAATGTTCGTAATCGTGTTGTAATTTTCTATCTTTTCTTTTGTTTTTGAGTGTCATCTGTTCTAGACCACCCTCGTCCTGCCATTCAGGAAGTGGTGAATAGCTTAAGACTTTACTTGAGAGATGGGTAGAATAGGGGAGTGTTATCTTTTATAGGGAACCCTCCTTCGTTTGATGAGAGCCAGTACTGGTTCGACCTCTTTGAGGAAAAGTCTTAACTTGGTGAACAACAGTAAGACCTCAGTTTCATAGGCACGGGACAACCATTCGTATCTTAGCATGCTTCATTACGTCGTCACTGACTAGGTCCAGGTAGAGAATGTTACGAGAGCCTATCTTGTCTTGACATAAGTGCTTATGTGGATGTGTATGAGTCAATCGAGGTATTCTTCAACCTATATTCATGTTTTGATTTGTATGATTTTTGTTCATATGTTTTTTGATAGATTCAGCAGATTAGTTCATTTTATTTGGCATGAGACTCCATTTTATGTGTTGCATTGTTTTTTGCATTAGAGTCTAGCTTAGTTGCTTGAGGACAAGCAAAGGTTCGGTTTGGGGAGTTTGATGAATGTGTATTTTACACTTTCATTTGAGTCTTTTTCACCTATTTTAGCTATCCTCTATGATAATTTAGCTATATTTTAGTGCATTTTATTAGAATAGTGTCACGTTTCCCTTTAGCTTTTATTTTACAGGTTTTGGTTGAGAAACGAGGTTTTCCGGGCAATTATACTGAAGTTGACAAGGAATTGGTGTTCCAGAAGCCTATTTGGAGTCTAGGGGTCGAATCTGGAGGTTAGAAGGCCACTAGAAGTCAGAAACCGAGTCCGAAAAGGAGAAGAAATCCAAAAACGCGTCGAAAACGCGGAAATTCCGGAAAAATACTCCCGGGCGAATCGCCCGGAACGTGCGGCCCTTCGCCCCACATAAATTCGAAGCCTATATATAGTTGCTCAGTTTTCTCCGTTTTTCATACTTTTCCATACCTTCTCTCTCACCTTTCTCTGTAGTTTTAGGTAGGGACTTCCCAGAGCCTGTTCTGGGGGTTCGTAGCTTCGGAGATACTTTTTCATAGAAGTTTGGAGCTTGTAAGATCGCGATTCTTCGGAGACTACAACCTTCGGTAATATTGTATCTTACAGTTTTTCTACTTATTTTTATATATCTTTCAACATGTTTTCTTCTATGATTTCTGTTGATTGCATGACAATTATGAGTAGCTAAACTTATCGTTGGTGGTAGTATGTGAATTCTTAGCGAAGGGTTGATAATTATGCTAATGGCTATATCGCGCAGTATACTCCGTGTTATTGCTTTATTTCTTTGATCTAGCGGAATCTATATCTTCGTATGTTGATTAATTATTGCACACAACTTGACCGGGCTTCGACCTATGCATATCTATATCTTCGTAGTGTTGAATAATTACGGAACACAATTGGACAATAGTGTTTGACCTATCAGAATCTATATCTTCGTAGTGTGTGATAATTACAACAGGACAATTTATTGATCAAAGATCTCCATGCAAGACCGAGGAATTTACGCATGATTATCAACCCGTTATGCTTTGAAGGAGTATACTATCACCAATCTCCATTATCTGTTAGAAAAACCTTTGCTATACCGTCTGCTGTTTTTATATTCTAAATTAGATTTGATAAAGCTAGTTATAGTCCTTAGAGAACGACACTCGAGATCATTCTACTGCTACACTACGGTTTTCGTTGTAGTTGTGAATTGTCTTTGGCTAAATAACAAATTTATTTGACCGATCTGGAGCATGACATCCGCGTTCGTCCGTATACCATCTTGATTTCTGAGGGAAGTTCAAAGCCAGGGGGTTGTTCTAAGTAGACTTCTTCAGCAAGTTCACCATTCAGGAATACACTTTTAACATCCATTTGGTAAACAATGAAGTCATTGTGAGCAGCAAAGGCCAAGAAAAGCCTAATTGCATCCAATCTTGCAACTGGTGCATAAGACTCATCATAGTCCATTCCTTCAGTTTGACAGTAACCTTGAGCAACTTAACGTGTTTTATTTCTTGTTACTTCACCAGACTCACTCAACTTATTTCTGAACACCCACTTTGTACCAATAGCTTTCTTGCCTTCAGCAAGTGGTACAAGTTTCCAGACTTTCACTACAAGAAATCTCACATTCTGTGACCGAATTTAGCGACGGTTCGATCCGTCTCTAAGATTAGCGACGGATCCGTCTTTTAGCGACGGATGAAGTACACCTAGCGACGGATCAACTCAATTCGTACTAAAGCGTACATAGGGCGTGGAGGATTTACGACGGATGAGTCATCGGTTGCTAGTTAGCGACGGATGACTCATCCGTCGCTGTATTTTGCGACCGATGACGTCCATCGGTCTCTAAGTAGCGACCGATGACTCATCCGTCGCAGAACGTTGACCCAGTAAAAAAAAAAAGAAAAAGGATTTTAAAGTATAGCGACCGATGAAGCCATCCGTCGCTATACTGCGACGGATGGCTCATCCGTCGCTGACTGGAGATATATATACGAGATTTAGCGTCTCAGAAACAAAACAGAGAAACAGAGAAGCAGCTCCCTCGCGAAGAAGCTCCGGCGACCACCCCGTCCTCCCATATCTTCTACATTTCTTCACCATTTTCATCAATCTTGGAGTCATTTCGAAGCTCTTTGAAGCACGAACAAGGATAGCTAGTCAATTGCGTGATTCTTTCAACCTTTCTTCCGCAATCAAATGTATTCACTTCGAACCCTAACTTTTCTAAATTTGGGTATTCTTCGTTTTTTTTCCTATTTCAATGAATTGTATGCCTTCTACTAGTATCTATTATGTTGTGTAGCTTAAATTAGGGAGAATGCACAAGATTTAATTGGTCAATTTATAGATTTGGGATTAATTGGGTATTTTAGTAATTGAGAATTGAGACTTTGTTTGGGATTTCTTGATAGATTAGGGATGATTTGAGACCTAGAATGTAATTGAATTGTAGTATGATATAACTGTAATTAGTTTGTTAACTAAAATCGTAGTTGATAAATTGATAAATTGTAGTCGTTAATGTAAATAATTATAATCGAAATATAAGTTGATAAATTCTAGTAGTCAATCGTAGTTGATAATTTTTAGTCGTAATTTAGAAATATTAGAAGTATAATGCAAAGTAAAAATTAATAATAAAAATGAGTAAGAATTTTGGGTATGTTAGCAAAATATAATAAATTATATATATAAAAATTTTCCTTAATTACACATATCTTAAATGGCAAGTAAAAACCTCGAAAAATAGAATGAAATAATTCGTTAGCAATGAACTAAACTTCGATTGGTCAGGTTTAGCATTCAAATATGTTAGAACGTACAGTGAGGATTCCCTTACTTGAGGTTTGGAAAGCGAACTGGCTTTTGCCGCCTATGATGAACGCGGATTTGTCGGTTCCGGATTCAGCAAATAATATTTGTATTTAGCCAAAGGCAATCCACAACTACAACGAAACCGTAGTGTAGCATTAGAATGACTCGAGTGTCGTTCTCTCAGGATTATAACTAGCTTTATCAAATCTAATTTGGAATATAAAAACAGCAAACAGATAGCAAAGGGTGTTCTAGCAGATAATGGAGATTGGTGATAGTATGATCCTTCAAAGCATAACGGGTCGATAATCATGCATAAATTCCTCGGTCTTGCATAGAGATCTTTGAATCAATCTAGTGTCCTGTTGCAAGTATTAAGCACTACGAAGATAATCTGGTCTGACTAGTCAATCACGGTTGTCCTAATGTGTTCCGTAATTATTCAACACTACGAAGATAATTGGTCTGATGGTCGACTAGTGTCCAATTGTGCATAATAATCAATACAACGTACGAGAATTTTGGTTACAACTGATCAACGAAATAAAGCAATGACACGGAGTATAATGCGCGATGTAGCCATTAGCATGATTATCTTCCCTCGCTAAGAATTCACATACTACCACCAATGATAAGTTTAGCTACTCATATTATGCATGCAATCAACAGAAATCATAGAAGAAAACATATTGAAAGATAAATAAAATAAGTAGAATAAAACTGTAAGATACAAAGTTACCGAAGGTTGTCAATCTCCGGATGATTGCGATCCTACGAGCTCCAAACTGCTATGCAAAAGTATCCCTAAGCTATGGAACTCCCAGGACAGGCCCCGGGAAGTTCCTACCTAAAACTATAGAGAGAGGTGAGAAAGTAGGTCTGGAAAGATATGATTTTCGGAGAGAAAACTGAGCACTATATATAGGCCCCGAATTATCACGGGGCGGTTCGCCCCAGGCTCCGGCGGTTCGCCCCACAGTAATTTCGTGGAATTTCCGCGTTTTCGACGCGGTTTTGGATTTCTTCACCTTTTCGGACTCGGTTTCTGACTTCTAGTGGCCTTCTAACCTCCAGGTTCGACCCCTAGACTCCAAATCCTATCCGGAAACCTTCAGATACTCCAAATAGGCTTCTGGAACACCAATTCCTTTTCAACTTCAATATAATTGCTCAGAAATCTTCGAATTTCAACCAAAACCTGTAAAATAAAATCTAAAGGGAAACGTGACACTATTCTAATAAAATGTACTAAAATATAGCTAAATTAACATAGAGGATAGCTAAAATAGGTGAAAAAGACTCGAATGAAAGTGTAAAATACACATTCATCAAACTCCCCAAACCGAACCTTTGCTTGTCCTCAAGCAACTAAGCTAGACTCTAATACAAAAAACATGCAAGGCACAAAATGGAGTCACATGCCAAATAAAATGAACTAATCTACTGAGTCTACCAAATAACATATGAACAACAACCATATAAATCAAAGCATGAATATAGGTTGAAGAATACCTCGATTGACTTATACACATCCACATAAGCACTTATGTCAAGACAAGATAGTCTCTCGTAACATTCTCTACCGGGACCTAGTCAGTGACGACGTAATGATGCATGCTAAGATACGAATAGTTGCCCCGTGCCTATGAAACTGAGGACTTACTGCTGTTCCACCATGTTAAGACTTTACCTCAAAAGAGGTCGAACCAGTACTGGCTCTCATCAAACGAAGGAGGGTTCCCTATAAAAGATAACTCTCCCCTATTCTACCCATCTCTCAAGTAAAGTCTTAAGCAATTCACCACTTCCTGAATGGCAGGACGAGGGTGGTCTAGAACAGATGACACTCAAGACAAAAAAGATAAAAGATAAAAAAAACGATTACGAACATCACAAAAATGAAAAGACTCAACACTTCGCTAAACTGCTATTTGGCTTTCCTTTGTTTTGGACCCTTCTTTGCTTTTTTGGGGTCTTTTCTTTTTTTCTTTTTTTTTTCCTTTCCAGATTCTTTTTTTCTTTTTCTCTTTTTTCGTTTCTTTTTTTTCGTTTTCTTTTTTTTCGATTTTTTTTTCTAGCCAGCAGTAGCATAACAAAGAGAGAAACAAAAAGACTCACACGACTTCCCCAAACCTATTCAAAAGAATAGGTTGGAGTACAAAATTTACGGAAAAGGAAAATAAACTCACGATACGAAAATGAAAAACAGAAACAAGTCTAATGATGGTGTAACCCCCTCCCCAAACCTATTCGGAAAAATAGGTTATAAACAAAGGATCACACAACCTCACACTACCTCCTTCCTAGGCATTTAGCAATCTCAAAGCATGGTGAAGACTTGTTGCCTCTTAGGTACATAATTACTCGGGAAAACAACCATAAGACCCTAGCATGCATCATCCTATTATAAAGGCCTTCGTGAACCGCAGTAGAGAAAACACCACTAAGTGATGTCGAGACTACCTAGCTCAACTAAGTGCAATACATAAATGTGACAAGCCAAGCGAGAAAAACCTCAAACAAATTCATAGAGATGAAGCATACGATTAATGACATAGTTGGTTGATCTACCCAATAAAAATGTTCAAAAAATTCGGCAATAAACTCCATATAAAACATGCAAGACTATCCTAGGATGAATGTAGTGAAATGCAACCTAAAAAATCTAAGAAAGCGGTAAACGTGCAAATGCAAATGCAGACGGATAAAGCATGCGAGGTACTATACTCATCCTACCAATACCAAGCTCCAAACTAACAACATCAGAACACTTAAATCCTATCCCCCCTCATGAAATTAACGCTAGTCCCTAGCAGTAAGAAAATGAGGAATTAAGATGTGATACTAGATGTTACCCCATGGTTTGGCCTCGGTCGGCTGAGTATGCTGCTTGTGATTTATTGGGCCTCCTCTGTGAGCTTTATAGGGTGTCATCAGGTCTTCTGGTAAGTGCGGTAGTTCCTTTTATAGGCTGGACAGGAACAACTCCTCTATCAGGATCATCATTGCCCGTATGGCCTTCATTGTCACTACTTTCACGCACATCCTCACTAGTAGAGTTGTAGTGGCAGGTAGAATTCTCAAGAGTAGCCGCCGCTGTTATGGAATCCTCATCCTGGAGCCCTCCAATAGGATGTGAGCTGTTGAAGGGGAAAGGGCAGTGGTATCAGGACCTCCCCCTCCAACGTTTTACACCTCGAGAAGGTTTCAGTAAGCTGCTTGGACATTCTGAAGTCTTCTACCTTTTTCTCCAATTTTTTCCACATTCTCTACCGTGGACCCGACCGATGTCTATATGATGCTCACTTTAGAGGCAGGCAAGGGGCACCCCAACAAGGTGCTGGGTACCCATGTCATTACGTTTTGGAACCAAGCTAGCGCTTCGGAACCTTCGAGCAACTTCGGACTCAAGATCGAATACGTCGCGGAAAGACTGTCCCGGTGCCTTCCTGTTCACACGAACTCTGCAGTCCTCGTGATGGAGTGCTGACGTAATAGTGGTTTCTGACCCTTCGGTGGTGCATAAATAGGCATAGGAGTCCTTACTCCAGGTGTACTCTAGCTCCTCCTCTTGGATAATCCACGACGTTGTTGCCAAACCCTTGGCTCGAACGTACATCTAGCGAGATCACCTTCCTTGACATGGTTTTTCACAGTAATCATACGGGAATGCTCCTTCCCCTTGGTATGGTACCTACAAACAGCGGTTAGCACCTCGTATGACACAAAACTGACTCAAATACATACTAGTGTAAAAATGAAACACACAAGTGATAAAATCAACAATCGAACTCCCCAAACCGCAATGTCTAGCCTAGCTTCTTCATCATGCAACATACCAACGTAACTACTACATGTAATACATCACATCATGCTTTTACTAGACAACCAATAACCTTGATAACAAGGTTCAATTCATACCATAGAAGCGAAAAAATTCTACCAACATAAATCCTCATTCTCAACTATTAAGCATTCTATCGTCAAACCCACCAACATTACATCAAAAAACACATCCATATGCTAGAAATCAAAGATAAAGACATAATGCATAACAAGATATATCATCTAATAGAAAAATACCCAAATCAACAATTCAAGCAAAATTGAGCATGCAATTCATAGTAAATAACATGTCTAATCACACAAACAACATACCCATGCATCAAACAAGCATAATTGAAGCTCAAATTAGAAAACCCCCAAATTTGAAAGTTAGGGTTCTTAAAGATGATACCTCAGATCTGCAAATCTAACGAATTAGGATGAAATTTGTTCGGATAGGATGGTAGATCATGTAATAGGCTTCGAATTAAGCTAAAGAACACTCAATTTGGTCAAGAAATGAAGAAGTTATGAAGATTTAGAAGCAAAATCGCACTTTTCGGGTTTTTCGGGAGTATGGATGAAGAAGAATGAAGAAAATAAGGTTTTGGGGTTGAAATCCGCGTTTTTGAAGTTCTGGGATCGTGGGGCGGTTCGCCCCACGTGTGGGTGGTTCGCCCCACACGGGGCGGTTCGCCCCGTGGTTCCCGTCGTCAGAAAATGCGGTTTATATCCCCGAAACAAATTTTTTTCAAAAAACCACTCAAAAAATCTCACTCAACAAAAGCATATACGACACAGACATGAACAAATTCGCATATGAGAAGCAAATAGTTCAAGAATGAATGCATGCAGAAAAGCAGTAAAGAAAGCGATAAAAATTCGGGTTGCCTCCCGGATAGCGTCATTGTTTAAAGTCTTTGACTCGACTCCTGTCTGCGCCTATCTCCTCTTTTGCGGGTACTAGGCTTCCCCTTCATTGATCTCCTCTCCATGCCACGAACCTGTGAATAAGAAAGAATATAGGCTGCAAGACCACAATAGTGAGTAGTAATATCAGGCGGTTCTGGTGGATCAGGTATGGCTTGCAATACGTGTCGCTTGCCATCCACTTCTATGGTGCAAGTTCTTTGGTAGATATCCATCACGGAGCGTAGCTTGGTCAAGAATGTTTGCCCTAAGAGTATGACATCCCCCGTCCCAGGTACAGATGGCGGCATAACTACGAAATTGGTGTATATAGATGCTTCACCAATCTTGACCAAAACATTTTTCACAACGCCCTCGGGTCTCATAAAGGATCCATCCGCCAGTTGTACAATAGCCCTTTGCTCAGATAATTTTCCAATGTTGTTCTTTTCAAACACATTCAAAGGAATTATGTTTGAGTAGGATCCCGTATCTAGCGTGGCACGGACATCTTCAAGCTCACCAATCCCAACCTTTACATCGAAACTTTTAGGGAGTGGTTCGGGATCCTCTTGTTCCTCATCACTTGTGTCAGAACCAAGGCCCTTCTCTTCTTCCTCAACCTGTAGAAGCTCTTCCTTCATGCAACACTCGCACCTAACAACCTTCTTGATGGTGATTCCGTCAGGTACATCACCAGCTAACGTAATGGCATTCGTCTTCACAGTGTTGCTAGGCAGTTTGCCTTGCTCCCTACTTGCTCCTCGGTCGATCAACTCTTGCATCTTTTGATGGGCAAGCCTAGTGCTCTCTTCCAACCTATCAAGCCTTGCCCTAGTCTTCTCAGAATCTTCTTCATAACGTTTGAGAAAACTTTGTGTGTAATCGACCATCTTCTGCAAGTTCTCCATCAGTTGAGCCGACTTCGACTTCGCTGGCTCTTTCGGAGCGGGGTTTTCACAGTGATCATTACCATAGTTCAGCCTACTACGGTCTTGGTTAGGTCCATAGGTTTGGTTAGCCGGTGCATATCCTTGATTGTTACGGTATCCTCTTCTCCAGAATCCACCTCGAGGATTCCTACCGTCTTGTCCGTAGCTAACTTCTTGAGTACCAAACTCCGTAGCAAAGGCTTCTTCTTCGCCTCCTTGAGCCCAGTTGCCATCATCGTACGCCAGCTCCGATCTACACATATGAGCCCCATGCCCATAGTTCTTGCAAATTTGGCATACTTCGTTTGAAACAGTTGTTCCGGTGGCGCTCTTGAGGACTTGCTTCAATTCGTTGGTAAAGCACTCGAATTGATCCCCATTCTCCCTGTACATAGGGGATTCTTGAGTCGGGTGAGTTTCAGGTCCACGTCTCCTAACCATTGCTCTCGGGTCCTTGAACTGCGAACCCTTAGCAAGCCTTTCAAAAACAGCCCAGACGGCTTCTGCGGTTTCCTCCCAAATATTGCCTCGGCATTGGAAATCCACCACTTGTTGGTTCTCGAAGGTTAGTCCATTGTAGAAGTGTTGGACTAGGTCAAAAAGTTCAAAACCATGGTGAGGGCACTTATTCGTGAGATCTTGAAATCTCTCAAACGCGGTGTAGATGGTCTCATCATAGTCCTGCTTGAATCCAGTGATCTGCGCCTTTAGCGCGGTAGTCAAGGTGTGAGGGAAGTATTTCTCCATGAAAGCTGAAAAAACCTTTTCCCAAGTGTCCAGCGAGCCGGCTGGTAGAGAACTCAGCCATGACTTGGCTCTGTCGCCAAGTCCCATAGCAAAAACCTTCATCGTCAACTCATCCGTTGTTATGTCAGCTCCGGGTCGTGGGAGTTGGTTGACGAAATCATCGATATCGTGCAAGTACCCCATCACATCTTCCCTTGATAAGCCATAGAACCTCGAAAGTTGTTGGAATGCGTGGTTCTTGATCTCCAGATCTCGGGTTGCAGACGAAAGAACAATCGCCGGTCCCCTCATACGATCCTTGGTGGGTTGTACCCATGCCTTCAGTGGTCTAGCTTCTGCCATTCCGTCGATTTCCTTGAAGAGACTAAGTAGAGATTCAGAGAAATCGGTTTCCTCTATTTCCTCTAGTGCGCGCCTTTCAAGTAGTCGCCTTCTTTGGTGGTAGACTCTGTCGATCTCAGCAATTGAATCAGCAAGCGGTGTTCCTGCAGAACGTGTATGCGGCATACACAATCTATAACAGACTAGGAAAGGTGATTAGAAACAGACTAGGAAAGCAGTATTAGAGAGAGATTAAAAAGGAAAATTAAAACTAATAGAATTAGGAATCTAAAGCTGTAAATATAAAAAAATTAAACAGAAAAAAAGAAGTATAGTCCCCGGCAACGGCGCCAAATGCAATCCACAACTACAACGAAAACCGTAGTGTAGTAGCAGAATGACTCGAGTGTCGTTCTCTCAGGACTATAACTTGCTTTATCTATTTAACAAGAGAATATAAAACCGCAGACAGATAGCAATAGGGGGTTTCTAGCAGATAATGGAGATTGGTGACAGTATGGTCCTTCTTAGCATAATGGGTCGATAATCATGCATAAATTCCTCGGTCTTGCATAGAGATCTTTGAATCAATCTAGTGTCCTGTTGCAAGTATTAAGCACTACGAAGATAATCTGGTCTGACTTGTCAATCACGGTTGTCCTAATGTGTTCCGTAATTATTCAACACTACGAAGATAATTGGTCTGATGGTCGACTAGTTTCCAATTGTGCATAATAATCAATACAACATACGAGAATTTTGGTTACAACTGATCAACGAAATAAAGCAATGGCACGGAGTATAATGCGCGATATAGCCATTAGCATGATTATCTTCCCTCGCTAAGAATTCACATACTACCACCAATGATAAGTCTAGCTACTCATATTATGCATGCAATCAACAGAAATCATAGAAGAAAACATATTGAAAGATAAATAAAATAAGTAGAATAAAACTGTAAGATACAAAGTTACCGAAGGTTGTCAATCTCCGGATGATTGCGATCCTACGAGCTCCAAACTGCTATGAAAAAGTATCCCCTAAGCTATGGAACTCCCAGGACAGGCCCCGGGAAGTTCCTACCTAAAACTATAGAGAGAGGTGAGAAAGTAGGTCTGGAAAGATATGATTTTCGGAGAGAAAACTGAGCACTATATAGGCCCCGAATTATCACGGGGCGGTTCGCCCCATGCTCCGGCGGTTCGCCCCACAGTAATTTTGCGGAATTTCCGAGTTTTCGACGCGGTTTTGGATTTCTTCACCTTTTCGGACTCGGTTTCTGACTTCTAGTGGCCTTCTAACCTCCAGATTCGACCCCTAGACTCCAAATCCTATCCGGAAACCTTCAGATACTCCAAATAGGCTTCTGGAACACCAATTCCTTGTCAACTTCAATATAATTGCTCAGAAATCTTCGTATTTCAACCAAAACCTGTAAAATAAAATTTAAAGGGAAACGTGACACTATTCTAATAAAATGTACTAAAATATAGCTAAATTAACATAGAGGATAGCTAAAATAGGTGAAAAGACTCGAATGAAAGTGTAAAATACACATTCATCAATAATCATGCATAAATTCCTCGGTCTTGCATAGAGATCTTTGAATCAATCTAGTGTCCTGTTGCAATTATTAAGCACTACGAAGATAATGGGTCTGACAAGTCAATCACTATTGTCCTATTGTGTTCCGTAATTATTCAACACTACGAATATAAACTCGCGAATAGGTCGACGAGGGTCCAATTGTGCATAATAATTAATACAACATACGAGAATTTAGGTTGTGCCTGATCAACGAAATAAAACAATGACAGAGAGTATAATGCGCGATATAGCCATTAGCATGATTACCTTCCCTTCGCTAAGAATTCACATACTACCACCAACGATAAGTTTAGCTACTCATAATAGGCATGCAATCAACAGAAATCATAGAAGAAAACATGTTGAAAGAATATAATAAAATAAGTAGAATAAAATTGTAAGATACAAGTTACCGAAGGTTGTCAATCTCCGGATGATTGCGATCCTACGAGCTCCAAACTGCTATAAAAAGTATCCCCTAAGATACGGACCCCCAGAACAGGCTCTGGGAAGTCCCTACCTAAAACTACAGAGAGAGGGGAGAAAGTAGGTATGGAAAGATATGATTTTCGGAGAAAACTGAGCAACTATATATAGGCTTCGAATTATTGTGGGGAGGTTCGCCCCACACACCCGGCGGTTTGCCCGGTGTGGGTCGGTTCGCCCCACCTCTGCGGCGGTTCGCCCGGAGACTTGTTCGCGAAATTCCGCGTTTTCGACGCGTTTTTGGATTTCTTCCCCTTTTCGGACTCGGATTCTGACTTCCAGTGGCCTTCTAACCTTCAGATTCGGCCCCTAGACTTCAAATCCTATCCGGAAACCTTCAGATACTCCAAATAGACTTCTGGAACACCAATTCCTTGCCATCTTCAATATAATTGCCCGGAAATCTTCGAATTTCAACCAAAACCTGTAAAATAAAATCTAAAGGGAAACGTGACACTTTCTAATAAAATGCACTAAAATATAACTAAATTAACATAGAGGGTAGCTAAAATAGGTGAAAAAGACTCGAATGAAAGTGTAAAATACACATTCATCAAACTCCCCAAACCGAACCTTTGCTTGTCCTCAAGCAACTAAGCTAGACTCTAATGCAAAAAACATGCAAGACACAAAATGGAGTCTCATGCCAAATAAATGAACTAATCTACTGAATCTATCAAATAACATATGAACAAAAACCATATAAATCAAAGCATGAATATAGGTTGAAGAATACCTCGATTGACTTATACACATCCACATAAGCACTTATGTCTAGACAAGATAGTCTCTCGTAACATTCTCTACCTGGACCTAGTCAGTGACGACGTAATGAAGCATGCTAAGATACGAATGATTGCCCCGTGCCTATGAAACTGAGGACTTACTGCTGTTCCACCATGTTAAGACTTTTCCTCAAAAGAGGTCGAACCAGTACTGGCTCTCATCAAACGAAGGAGGGTTCCTTATAAAAGATAACTCTCCCCTATTCTACCCATCTCTCAAGTAAAGTCTTACGTTATTCACCACTTCCTGAATGGCAGGACGATGGTGGTCTAAAACAGATGACACTCAAGACAAAAAAGATAAAAAATAGGAAATTACAACACGATTACGAACATTACAAAAAATGGAAAATAAGACTCAACAGTTTGCTAAACTGCTGTTTGGCTTCCTTTTTGGACCCTTCTTTGCTTTTTTTGGGTTTTTTTTTTTTCTTTTTTTTCTTTCCAGATTCTTTTTTTTCTCTTCTTTTTCTCCGGAATTTTTTCTTTCTTTTTTTTCTATTTTTCTAGCCAGCAGTAGCATAACAAAAAGAGAAACAAAGTGACTCACACGACTTCCCCATACCTATTCGAAAGAATAGGTTGGAGTACAAAATTTTACGGAAAATGAAAAATAAACTCACGATACGAAAATGAAAAACAGAGACAAGTCTATGACGGTTTAACCCCCTCCCCAAACATATTCTAATAGGTTATAAACAAAGGATCACACAACCTCACACTACCTCCTTCCTAGGCATTTAGCAATCTCAAAGCATGGTGAAGACTTGTTGCCTCTTAGGTACATAATTACTCGGGAAACAACCATAAGACCCTAACATGCATCATCCTATTATAAAGGCCTTTGTGAACCGCAGTAGAGAAAACACCACTAAGTGATGTCGAGACTACCAAGCTTAACTAAGTGCAATACATAAATGTGACAAGCCAAGCGAGAAAAACCTCAAACGAATTCATAGAGATGAAGCATACGATTATTGCCATAGTTAGTTGATCTACCCAATAAAAAAGTTCAAAAAATTCGGCAATAAACTCCATATAAAACATGCAAGACTATCCTAGGATGAATGTAGTGAATGCAGCCTAAAAAATCTAAGAAAGCAGTAAACATGCAAATGCAAATGCAAACGGATAAAGCATGCGAGGTACTATACTCATCCCACCAATACCAAGCTCCAAACTAACAACATCAGATCACTTAAATCCCATCCCCCCTCATGAAATTTATGCTAGTCCCTAGCAGTAAGAAAATGAGAAAATAAGATGTGATACTAGATGTTACCCCATGGTTTCGCCTCGGTCGGCTGAGTATGCTGCTTGTGAGTTGTTGGGCCTGCTCTGAGAGCTTTATAGAGTGTCATCAGGTCTTCTTGAATGCGTGGTAGTTTCAATCATAGGCCGGACAGGAACAACTCCTCCATTAGTATCATCATTGCCCGTATGGCCTTCATTGTCACTACTGTCACGCACATCGTCACTAGTAGAGTTGCAGTATCGAAGGGAATCTTCAAGATTGGCCGCCTCTATTATGGAATCCTCCATCCTGAAGCCCTCCAATAGGATGTAAACCGTTGAAGGGGAAAGGGCAGTGGTATCGGGACCTCCCCCTCCAACGTTTTACATCACGAGAAGGTTTCAGTAAGCTGCTCGATACTCAGAAGTCTTCTAACCATTTTTCCAATGTCGACCACATTCTCTACTGTTGATCCGACCGAGTCTATTATGATGCTCCCTTTAGAGCGGCAGGCAAGGGGTACCCCTAAGGGCGGGCCGGGCACCCATGTCGTTATGTGTTTGTTTGGAACCAAGCTAGCGCTTCGGAACCTTCGAGCAAATACGAACTCAAGATTGAATCGTCGCGGGGCAAGACCTGTCCGGTGCCTTCCAGTTCAACGAGCTTGCAGCCCTTGCGATGGATTGCTGTGAGTAATATGGTTTCTTGTCCCTTCGGTGGTGGCATGAATAGGCATAGGAGTCCTTACTCCAGGTGTACTCTAGCTCCTCCTCTTGGATAATCCACGACGTTGTTTGCAACCAAACCCTTAGCTCGAACGCACCAATAAAGAGGTCCTCTCTTTCCATGGTTGTAATCGATCCCCTCCAATATTTCAT
>CM051458.1:18183735-18203126 GCA_028274465.1 Plantago ovata
TGAAGCAATCTAGTGTCCTGTTGCAAGTATTAGCACTACGAAGATAATCTAGGTCTGACTAGTCATCACGGGGCTCCGAATGTTACGTAAGTAATTCAACACTACGAAGATAATTGGTCTGATGGTCGCTAGTGTCCAATTTGCATAATATCAATACAACATACAGAATTTTGGTTACAACTGATCAACGAAATAAAGCAATGACACGGAGTATAATGCGCGATATAGCCATTAGCATGATTATATTCCCTCGCTAAGAATTCACATACGACCACTAATGATAGTTTAGCTACTCATATTATCATGCAATCAACAGAAATCATAGAAGAAAACATATTGAAAGATAAATAAAATAAGTAGAATAAACTGTAAGATACAAAGTTACCGAAGGTTGTCAATCTCCGGATGATTGCGATCCTACGAGCTCCAAACTGCTATGAAAAAGTATCCCCTAAGCTATAGAACTCCCAGGACAGGCCCCGGGAAGTTCCTACCTAAAACTATAGAGAGAGGTGTGAAAGTAGGTCTGGAAAGATATGATTTTCGGAGAGAAAACTGAGCACTATATATAGACCCCGAATTATCACGGGGCAGTTCGCCCCAAGCTCCGGCGGTTCACCCCACTGTAATTTCGCGGAATTTCCGCGTTTTCGATGCGGTTTTGGATTTCTTCACCTTTTCGGACTCGGTTTCTGACTTCTAGTGGCCTTCTAACATCCAGATTCGACCCCTAGAGTCCAAATCCTATCCGGAAACCTTCAGATACTCCAAATAGGCTTCTGGAACACCAATTCCTTGTCAACTTCAATATAATTGCTCAGAAATCTTCGAATTTCAACCAAAACCTGTAAAATAAAATCTAAAGGGAAACGTGACACTATTCTAATAAAATGTACTAAAATATAGCTAAATTAACATAGAGGATAGCTAAAATAGGTGAAAAAGACTCGAATGAAAGTGTAAAATACACATTCATCAATAATTATGCATAAATTCCTCGGTCTTGCATAGAGATCTTTGAATCAATCTAGTGTCCTGTTGCAATTATTAAGCACTACGAAGATAATGGGTCTGACAAGTCAATCACTATTGTCCTATTGTGTTCCGTAATTATTCAACACTACGAATATAAACTCGCGAATAGGTCGACGAGGGTCCAATTGTGCATAATAATTAATACAACATACAAGAATTTAGGTTGTGCCTGATCAACGAAATAAAGCAATGACACGGAGTATAATGCGCGATATAGCCATTAGCATGATTACCTTCCCTTCGCTAAGAATTCACATACTACCACCAACGATAAGTTTAGCTACTCATAATAGGCATGCAATCAACAGAAATCATAGAAGAAAACATGTTGAAAGAATATAATAAATAAGTAGAATAAAACTGTAAGATACAAAGTTACCGATGGTTGTCAACTCCGGATGATTGCGATCCTACGAGCTCCAAACTGCTATAAAAAGTATCCCCTAAGCTACGGACCCCCAGAACAGGCTCTGGGAAGTCCCTACCTAAACCTACAGAGAGAGGGGAGAAAGTAGGTCTGGAAAGATATGATTTTCGGAGAAAACTGAGCAACTATATATAGGCTTCGAATTATTGTGGGGCGGTTCGCCCCACACACCCGGCGGTTCGCCCGGTGTGGGGCGGTTCGCCCCACCTCTGCGGTGGTTCGCCCGGAGACTTGTTGCGGAATTCTGCGTTTTCGACGCGTTTTTGGATTTCTTCCCCTTTTCGGACTCGGATTCTGACTTCTAGTGGTCTTCTAACCTTCAGATTCGGCCCCTAGACTTCAAATCCTATCCGGAAACCTTCAGATACTCCAAATAGGACTTCTGGAACACCAATTCCTTGCCATCTTCAATATAATTGCCCGGAAATCTTCGAATTTCAACCAAAACCTGTAAAATAAAATCTAAAGGGAAACGTGACACTTTCTAATAAAATGCACTAAAATATAACTAAATTAACATAGAGGGATAGCTAAAATAGGTGAAAAAGACTCGAATGAAAGTGTAAAATACACATTCATCAAACTCCCCAAACCGAACCTTTGCTTGTCCTCAAGCAACTAAGCTAGACTCTAATGCAAAAAACATGCAAGACACAAAATGGAGTCTCATGCCAAATAAATGAACTAATCTACTGAATCTATCAAATAACATATGAACAAAAACCATATAAATCAAAGCATGAATATAGGTTGAAGAATACCTCGATTGACTTATACACATCCACATAAGCACTTATGTCTAGACAAGATAGTCTCTCGTAACATTCTCTACCTGGACCTAGTCAGTGACGACGTAATGAAGCATGCTAAGATACGAATGATTGCCCCGTGCCTATGAAACTGAGGACTTACTGCTGTTCCACCATGTTAAGACTTTTCCTCAAAAGAGGTCGAACCAGTACTGGCTCTCATCAAACGAAGGAGGGTTCCTTATAAAAGATAACTCTCCCCTATTCTACCCATCTCTCAAGTAAAGTCTTACGCTATTCACCACTTCCTGAATGGCAGGACGAGGGTGGTCTAAAACAGATGACACTCAAGACAAAAAGATAAAAAATAGGAAATTACAACACGATTACGAACATTACAAAAAATGGAAATAAGACTCAACAGTTTGCTAAACTGCTGTTTGGCTTCCTTTTTTGGACCCTTCTTTGCTTTTTTGGGTTTTTTTTTTTCTTTTTTTTCTTTCCAGATTCTTTTTTTTCTCTTCTTTTTCTCCGGAATTTTTTCTTTCTTTTTTTCTATTTTTCTAGCCAGCAGTAGCATAACAAAAAGAGAAACAAAGTGACTCACACGACTTCCCCATACCTATTCGAAAGAATAGGTTGGAGTACAAAATTTACGGAAAATGAAAAATAAACTCACGATACGAAAATGAAAAACAGAGACAAGTCTATGACGGTTTAACCCCCTCCCCAAACCTATTCGAGAATAGGTTATAAACAAAGGATCACACAACCTCACACTACCTCCTTCCTAGGCATTTAGCAATCTCAAAGCATGGTGAAGACTTGTTGCCTCTTAGGTACATAATTACTCGGGAAACAACCATAAGACCCTAACATGCATCATCCTATTATAAAGGCCTTCGTGAACCGCAGTAGAGAAAACACCACTAAGTGATGTCGAGACTACCAAGCTTAACTAAGTGCAATACATAAATGTGACAAGCCAAGCGAGAAAAACCTCAAACGAATTCATAGAGATGAAGCATACGATTAATGGCATAGTTAGTTGATCTACCCAATAAAAAAGTTCAAAAAATTCGGCAATAAACTCCATATAAAACATGCAAGACTATCCTAGGATGAATGTAGTGAATGCAGCCTAAAAAATCTAAGAAAGCAGTAAACATGCAAATGCAAATGCAAACGGATAAAGCATGCGAGGTACTATACTCATCCCACCAATACCAAGCTCCAAACTAACAACATCAGATCACTTAAATCCCATCCCCCCTCATGAAATTTATGCTAGTCCCTAGCAGTAAGAAAATGAGGAAATAAGATGTGATACTAGATGTTACCCCATGGTTTGGCCTCGGTCGGCTGAGTATGCTGCTTGTGAGTTGTTGGGCCTGCTCTGAGAGCTTTATAGAGTGTCATCAGGTCTTCTTGAATGCGTGGTAGTTTCAATCATAGGCCGGACAGGAACAACTCCTCCATTAGTATCATCATTGCCCGTATGGCCTTCATTGTCACTACTGTCACGCACATCGTCACTAGTAGAGTTGCAGTATCGAAGGGAATCTTCAAGATTGGCCGCCTCTATTATGGAATCCTCCATCCTGAAGCCCTCCAATAGGATGTAAACCGTTGAAGGGGAAAGGGCAGTGGTATCAGGACCTCCCCCTCCAACGTTTTACATCACGAGAAGGTTTCAGTAAGCTGCTCGGATACTCAGAAGTCTTCTACCATTTTTTCCAATGTCGACCACATTCTCTACTGTTGATCCGACCGATGTCTATATGATGCTCCCTTTAGAGGCAGGCAAGGGGTACCCCTAAGAGCGGCCGGGAACCCATGTCGTTATGTTTTGGAACCAAGCTAGCGCTTCGGAACCTTCGAGCAACTGCGGACTCAAGATTGAATCCGTCGCGGCAAGACTGTCCCGGTGCCTTCCAGTTCACACGAGCTTTGCAGCCCTTGCGATGGATTGCTGATGTAATAATGGTTTCTGTCCCTTCGGTGGTGCATGAATAGGCATAGGAGTCCTTACTCCAGGTGTACTCTAGCTCCTCCTCTTGGATAATCCACGACGTTGTTGCAAAACCCCTTGGCTCGAACGCACATCTAACGAGGTCACTCTTCTTGACATGGTTGTAATCGATCCCCCTCCAATATTTCATAGAAATCATACGGGAATGCTCCTTTCCCATGGCATGGCTCCTACAAACAACAGTTAGTACCTCACAAGACACAAAACTGACTCATGCATATGCTAGCGTAAGAGCAAAACACACAAGTGATACGATCAACAATCGAGCTCCCCAAACCTTTAATGTCTAGCCTAGCTTCCACAACATGCAACATACCAATGTAACTACTACATTAATACACACATCATTCTCATGCTAGACAACCAATACCCTAGATAACTAGGCTCAATTCATACCATAGTAGCGAAAAATTCGATCATCATAAATCCTCATACTCAATAATTAAGCATTCTAGCGTCAAATCCACCAATATTACATCAATAAACACAATCATATGCAAGAAATCTAAGATAAAGTCATATTGCATAACAAGATATATCATCTAGTAGCAAAATTCTCAATCAACAATCCAAGCATAATTGAGCATGCAATTGATAGTAAATAAGACTTCTAATCACACAAACAACATACCCATGCATCAAACAAGCATAATTGAAGCTCAAATTAGAAAACCCCCAAATTCGAAAATTAGGGTTCTTAGAATGATACCTCAGATCTGAAAATCTAATGCATTAGACGAAATCTGTTCGGATGAAAGATAGATCATGTAATAGGCTTCGATTTAAGCTAAAGAACACTAAATTTGGTCAAGAAACGAAGAAGTTATGAAGATTTGAAGTTGAAATCGCGATTTTCGGTTTATTTGGGAGGAGGAATGATGAAATATGAAGAAAATGAGGTAAAGGGGAAGAAATCCGCGTTTTTAAGTTTCTGTAGCCGTGGGGCGGTTCGCCCCATGTGGCGGTTCGCCCGTGCTCCCGATGCGGGGAGACGGCTTCCGTCGTCAGAAAATGCGGTTTTAATCCCCGAAACCAATTTTTTCAAAAAACCACTCGAAAAATATCACTCAAACATAAGCATATACGACACAGACATGAACAAATTCGCATACGAGAAGCAAATAGTTCAAGAATGAATGCATGCAGAAAAGCAGTAAAGAAAGCGATAAAATTCCGGGTTGCCTCCCGGATAGCGCCATTGTTTAAAGTCTTTGACTCGACTCCTGTCTGCGCCTATCTCTTCTTTTTGCGGGTACTAGGCTTCCCCTTCATTGATCTCCTCTCCATGCCACTAACCTGTGAATAAGAAAGAATATAGGCTGCAAGACCACAGTAGTGAGTAGTGAAAGAAATATCGGGCGGATCAGGTGGATCAGATATGGCGTGCAATACGTGTTGCTTGCCATCCATTTCAATAGTGCAAGTTCTTTGGTAGATGTCCATCACGGAGCGTAGTTTAGTCAAGAACGTTCGCCCTAAGAGTATGACATCCCCCGTTCCAGGTGCAGACGCCGGCATAACTACAAAATTGGTGTAAACAGATGCTTCACCAATCCTGACCAACACATTTTTCACAACTCCTTCGGTCTCATAAATGATCCATCTGCCAGTTGCACAATAGCCCTTTCCTCAGATAGTTTTCCAAGGTTACTCTTTTCAAACACATTCAAAGGAATTATGTTTGAGTAGGATCCCGTGTCTAATGTGGCACGACATCTTCAAGCTCACCAATCCCTACCTTAACATCGAAACTTTTAGGGAGTGGTTCGGGATCCTCTTGCTCCTCATCACTTACGTCAGAACCAAGGTCCTCCTCTTCTTCCTTAACCTGTAGGAGTTCTTCCTTCTTGCAGCACTGGCACTTAACAACCTTCTTGATGGTGATTTCGTCAGGTAGATCACCAGCCAATGTAATGGCATTTGACTTCACAGTGTCGCTAGGCAGTTTGCCTTGTTCCCTGCTTGCTCCTCGGTCGATCAACTCTTGCATCTTCTGATGGGCAAGTCTAGTGCTCTCCTCCAACCTATCAAGCCTTGCCCTAGTCTTCTCGGAATCTTCTTCATAACGTTTGAGAAAACTTTGTGTGTGATCGACCATTTTTTGCAAGTTCTCCATCAGTTGAGCCGACTTCGACTTCGGTGGCTCTTTCGGAGCGGGGTTTTCGCAGTGATCATTACCATAGTTCAGCCTACTACGGTCTTGGTTAGGTCCATAAGTTTGGTTAGCCAGTGCATATCCTTGATTGTTTCGGAATCCTCTTCTCCAAAATCCACCTCGAGGGTTCCTACCGTCTTGTCCGTAGCTAACTTCTTGAGTACCAAACTCCGTAGCAAAGGCTTCTTCTTCGCCTCCTCGAGCCCAGTTGCCATCATCATACGCAAGCTCCGATCTACACATATGAGCTCCATGTCCATAGTTCTGCATATTCGGCATACTTCGTTCGAAACAGTTGTTCCGGTGGTGCTCTTGAGGACTTGCTTCAATTCGTTGGTAAAGCACTCGAATTGATCCCCATTCCCCCTATACATAGGGGCTTCTTGAGTCGGTGGAGCTTCAGGTCCACGCCTCCTAACCATTGCTCTTGGGTCCTTGAACTGCGAACCCTTAGCAAGCCTTTCGAAAACTGCCCAGACGGCTTCTGCGGTTTCCTCCCAAATATTGCCTCGGCATTCGAAATCCACCACTTGTTGGTTCTCGAAGGTTAGTCCATTGTAGAACTGTTGGACTAGGTCAGAAAGTTCAAAACCATGGTGAGGGCACTTATTCGTGAGATCTTGAAATCTCTCAAACGCGGTGTAGAAGGTCTCATCATAGTCCTGCTTGAATCCAGTGATCTGCGCCTTTACGCGGTAGTCAAGGTGTGGGGGAAGTATTTCTCCATAAAAGCTGAAAAAACCTTCTCCCAAGTGTCCAGCGAGCCTGCTGGTAGAGAACTCAACCATGACTTGGCTCTATCACCAAGTCCCATAGCAAAAACCTTCATCCTCAACTCATCCGTTGTTATGTCAGCTCCGGGTCGTGGGAGTTGGTTGACGAAATCATCGACATCGTGAAAGTACCCCATCACATCTTCCCTTGATAAGCCATAGAACCTCGGAAGTTGTTGGAATGCGTGGTTCTTGATTTCAGATCTCGAGTTGCAGACGAAAGAACAATCGCCGGTCCCCTCATACGATCCTTGGTGGGTTGAACCCATGCTTTCAGTGGTCTAGCTTCTGCCATTCCGTCGATTACCTTGAAAAGACTGTGTAGAGATTCAGAGAAATCGGTATCCTCTATTTCCTCTAGCGCGCGCCTTTCGAGTAGTTGCCTTCTTTGGTGGTAGACTCTGTCGATCTCAGCAATGAATCAGCAAGCGGTGTTCCTGCAGAACGTGTATGCGGCATACACTATCTGTAACAGACTAGGAAAGCAGTATCAAAGAGAGATTAAAAAGGAAAACTAAAACTAATAGAATTAGGAATTGAAAGCTGAAAATATAAACAAATTAAACAGAAAAAAGAGTATAGTCCCCGACAACGGCGCCAATTTGATAAACGCGGATTTGTCGGTTCCGGATTCAGCAAATAATATTTGTATTTAGCCAAAGGCAATCCACAACTACAACGAAAACCGTAGTGTAGCAGTAGAATGACTCGAATGTCGTTCTCTCAGGACTATAACTAGCTTTATCAAATCTAATTTGTAATATAAAAACAGCAAACAGATAGCAAAGGGTGTTCTAGCAGATAATGGAGATTGTTGATAGTATGATCCTTCTTAGCATAACGGGTCGATAATCATGCATAAATTCCTCGGTCTTGCATAGAGATCTTTGAATCAATCTAGTGTGCTGTTGCAATTATTAAGCACTACGAAGATAATGGGTCTGACAAGTCAATCACTATTGTCCTATTGTGTTCCGTAATTATTCAACACTACGAATATAAACTCGCGAATAGGTCGACGAGGGTCCAATTGTGCGTAATAATTAATACAACATACGAGAATTTAGGTTGTGTCTGATCAACGAAATAAAGCAATGACACGGAGTATAATGCGCGATATAGCCATTAGCATGATTACCTTCCCTTCGCTAAGAATTCACATACTACCACCAACGATAAGTTTAGCCTACTCATAATAGGCATGCAATCAACAGAAATCATAGAAGAAAACATGTTGAAAGAATATAATAAAATAAGTAGAATAAAACTATAAGATACAAAGTTACCGAAGGTTGTCAATCTCCGGATGATTGCGATCCTACGAGCTCCAAACTGCTATGAAAAAGTATCCCCTAAGCTACGGACCTCCAGAACAGGCTTTGGGAAGTCCCTACCTGAAACTACGGAGAAAGGTGAGAAAGTAGGTCTGGAAAGATATGATTTTCGGAGAAAACTGAGCAACTATATATAGGCTTCGAATTATTGTGGGGCGGTTCGCCCCACACACCCGGCGGTTCACCCGGTGTGGGGCGGTTCGCCCCACCTCTACGGCGGTTCGCCCGGAGACTTTTTCGCGGAATTCCGCATTTTCGACGCGTTTTTGGATTTCTTCCCCTTTTCGGACTCGGTTTCTGACTTCTATTGGCCTTCTAACCTCCAGATTCGGCCCCTAGACTTCAAATCCTATCCGGAATCCTTCAGATACTCCAAATAGGCTTCTGGAACACCAATTCCTTGTCAACTTCAATATAATTGCCCGGAAATCTTCGAATTTTCAACCAAAACCTGTAAAATAAAATCTAAAGGGAAACGTGACACTATTCTAATAAAATGCAATAAAATATAGCTAAATTAACATAGAGGATACCTAGAATAGGTGAAAAAGACTCGAATGAAAGTGTAAAATACACATTCATCAGCCTACTGAGTGGATGCCGAGTCCCCTTCATGATGCTTGGGAGTCCTACTGGCGTGACCACTGATGAACGTGTCAAGGTCAATCAAATAAATTTGTATTTAGCCAAAGGCAATCCACAACTACAACGAAAACCGTAGTGTAGCAGTAGAATGACTCGAGTGTCGTTCTCTCAGGACTATAACTAGCTTTATCAAATCTAATTTAGAATATAAAAACAGCAAACAGATAGCAGAGGGGTTTCTAGCAGATAATGGAGATTGGTGATAGTATGGTCCTTCTTAACATAATGGGTCGATAATCATGCATAAATTTCTCGGTCTTGCATAGAGATCTTTGAATCAATCTAGTGTCCTGTTGCAAGTATTAAGCACTACGAAGATAATTTGGTCTGACTAGTCAATCACGATTGTCCTAATGTGTTCCGTAATTATTCAACACTACGAAGATAATTGGTCTGATGGTCGACTAGTGTCCAATTGTGCATAATAATCAATACAAGATACGAGAATTTTGGTTACAACTGATCAACGAAATAAAGCAATGACACGGAGTATAATGCGCGATATAGCCATTAGCATGATTATCTTCCCTTCGCTAAGAATTCACATACTACCACCAATGATAAGTTTAGCTACTCATATTATGCATGCAATCAACAGAAATCATAGAAGAAAACATATTGAAAGATAAATAAAATAAGTAGAATAAAACCTGTAAGATACAAAGTTACCGAAGGTTGTCAATCTCCAGATGATTGCGATCCTACGAGCTCCAAACTGCTATGAAAAAGTATCCCCTAAGCTATGGAACTCCCAGGACAGGCCCCGGGAAGTTCCTACCTAAAACTATAGAGAGAGGTGAGAAAGTAGGTCTGGAAAGATATGATTTTCGGAGAGAAAACTGAGCACTATATATATGCCCCGAATTATCACGGGGCGGTTCGCCCCAGGCTCCGGCGGTTCGCCCCAAAGTAATTTCGCGGAATTTCCGCATTTTCGACGCGGTTTTGGATTTCTTCACCTTTTCGGACTCGGTTTCTGACTTCTAGTGGCCTTCTAACCTCCAGATTCGACCCCTAGACTCCAAATCCTATTAGCAAACCTTCAGATACTCCAAATAGGCTTCTGGAACACCAATTCCTTGTCAACTTCAATATAATTGCTCAGAAATCTTCGAATTTCAACCAAAACCTGTAAAATAAAATCTAAAGGGAAACGTGACACTATTCTAATAAAATGTACTAAAATATAGCTAAATTAACAAAGAGGATAGCTAAAATAGGTGAAAAAGACTCGAATGAAAGTGTAAAATACACATTCATCAACCACCCGAATGTCTAGTGTCGTTCCTTGTTATATTTCTGATTGTACATGTTTTATACTCAATTGTGTATGTACTAACACAGATCTTTGCTTTAATTTGCAGATGCCGAAACCCAGACTGCCTCGTTACACCCTACAGCCGGATGAGATTCCACACACTCCTCAGTCACCACGTACTGAGGGAGATGACACCGGGCCTAGCTCACAGCACGGCTCCCCGGCTGCTCATGGGACTCCAGGTGAGTCCAGTAGGGGCTCGAGCGATCCCCGTGACCCATGGGCCCACGTGCCAAACGATGACTGTCCCTACAGATCACCCATGGACGGTCTTTAGTGGAATGGTAGGCCTGTACTCTACCCCAACGGGGACAAGTAAGTATTATGATTTAACTTATATATTTACGTAAAAATGTTGGATTATGGCTTGATTTCATTACTATATATTACGAAGGTTTGCTTACTGATTGCCTTATTCTTTGTAGGTTATTTGCGGTAAAGGCGGCTCACAACCTAGGCCAGATCATCAGGGCCAAGATGCTCCCACCACAACAGGGTGGCGCCCAGTGGACTACCATCCCTGACCAGTTGAAGGGAGAGTACTTTGAGGAGCTGAGGGTGAGTTAATAATCGTAATGCTTTTTCATAATTGTTTTTTTGTCTTGAGTGGTATGTTACTGTATGTGAGTAGGTATGTTAGCCACTATATTTGGGTGATATGTTAGTCACCATTGTTGTAGTAAAATATAGGACAATGTGAGTGGTCTGTTAGCCACTGTACTTGGGTGATATGTTAGTCACCAATATAATTGTTGTGCATGTGCTACACTTGTTATAATTGACTGTTTTTAAGTTCTCACAATTAGTATGTTTTTGGATGTTTGCCTGTACTTGTGTAGACATATTACTTCCTTCCCAAAGCTCTGTTGTGGCCACTCTGGTACTGCTTCAACGCCCATGGTAGTGCCCTTTACAAGGGGATGGTTAATACCATGAAGGTCAGGTACAATGACGGACTGGGAAGCCGAGTTGGCTAGGAGATGAACTGTGGGTTCAGTGGAAGGCCTACTGGCCTGACCCAAAAGTCTAGCGTGCGGCTGAGCAGAACGCCGCAAACAAGAAGGCGACGCCCGAGGATGGGACCAGGAGCATGGTCACACATCGATTTGGCTCTTAGTCCATCGCTACAACCAACATGAATAGGCTGGTAAGTGTATAATTAATTAACTTTGTGGTTTTAATATTATTCTTGTACTTGTAATATTAGTTCGAACTTTGTGATTTTATACATCATGCCTCTTATACTTTGTGATCTTTTTTATCATGCCTCTTATACTTGTAATTCATGTGTCATTCAGATTGAGGATAATGAGAGTCTTCTCTTCACGTTCTTCACGAAGTCTCAGATGGGCCCTGATGGCGAATGGTTGTCTACTAAGGCCGAGAAGATTGCGGTAAGTTCTGCAATACTTGTGTTCATTAAATACGGTTGATTTCAATAATACTTGAATTCACTAACGCCTTGCACTATTGATTTATCCTTTCAGGAAGGCCTATACAGAGAGGATTCGTGACAAGGACCTCACTGTCGAGGAGATGAACAACATTTTGTTCGAACTGGATCGGGAGGACGAGAAGGGTCGTCGCTTGGGACTAGGGAGTTTGGCTGCTACCACCAGTGGCGCGAGGCATGCGCGTTCCCGTCATCTCGGGAACTCTGCCTCACGGACCACGTCTTCTAGTACTTCCTCTGATCAGGCCGCCCTCGGAGCGGAGTTGGTAGAGAAGGATGCAGAGATTAGGAGGCTGGCCGAGAGACAGGCTGAGCAGGAGGCCCACATCGCTGCCATTTATGCGAAGTTGGGGATGCCACCTCCTTCCTCCAGCGCACCACCACCGCCAACCCCTTCTCCATGATCCAATTTAGTTTTTTTATGTTGTTTTTCGACTCCTGAACGAATATTATAATTCCTATCGGATATTACATTAGATATTTATTGTATGAATGACTTTTATTATGATTATTGGATCGTTTCGTTATTGAAAATGCTTTTCGCATTTATTTTTGGAGAATTTATTTATTACGACTATTAATGATGTGTGTAACAGGTTCAATAGGTTTTTTGGTTTGGATTTTATTTAAATATAAAGAATTTGTTAAAAAAATAAAAAAATAAAACAAAAAAAAAATCCAGCGACGGATAACTCATCCGTCGCTAAAGTCCTGGTCAGACTAGTAATCTGACCATGACCTTTGCGACGGATGACTCACCCATCGCAACACGGTCAACGAATCATCCATCGCTAATTCGTGACGGATCGTTAATTCGTTTACGACCAACGTATTAGCGACAGAATTCTCATCCGTTGCTATATTTAGCGATCCGTCGCTATATTTAGCGATCCGTCGCTATATTTAGCGATCCGTCGCTGATCCTAATTAGCGACGAATCGCTGATTTTCAGCGACGGATGAGTCCGTAGTTGAACATCAGATCCCTTGTAGTGTTTGTTCCTTTCAAATTGATCCAGTTCTTCTTGCATTGCCTTGATCCATTCAGAATGCTTTGAAGCTTCTTCTATGGTTTTAGGTTCAAATTTTTAAACAAAGCAAGAGAACAATAATTCTACTTCTACAACAGTTGCTTCTTCAGCAACTCCATGAGTAGCTAGAAACTTTGGATCTATTCACTTGGCGTTTATCAATATCACCAATCATATCCGTAGAGGGATGATCTCTAATCCATTTATTAACAGGTTTTCTGTTCGTTGGATCTGGATATGTTTGCTCATCAGCACTGTACTTGTTCAGTACTACTGGAATTTTGTGTCTCTGCTGAGATTGGTTCATCAGCAACTGCTTGTTCAGCATTGCTAGATTGTGGTAATTCATCAGCAGGCACGGGAGGTTGCATAGTTTCAGCAACTTCCGGAGCAACTGCATCTTTTGCTGGAAATTCCTTGTCGTGAACTATATTTATCTTGTCATGACTTGGGGGAGGAGAGTCATTGTCAGAATGATCATTTAGTTCAATTGACTTGATTTGCCTAGCATTAGATTCAGTTCTTTGCTCATGTATGATTAACTTTTTCATACATTCTGATATTTCTTCTTCAGCAGGCACTCCATTGTGTCTTTTCTTAGAATACAACATGCACTGATTCTTCGATCTTTTGTGCCTTTTTGTTGTAATCTCTATAAGCTTTACTATGCAAGGAGTAACCGAGAAATATCGCTTCGTCTGCCTTTGGTTGAAATGTTCTTAGGTATTCTCTACCGTTATTAAGAACGAAACACTTAGAAGCAACTACTCTTAGATGAGTGATATTAGGAGGCCCTCCAACAAACAACTCATAAGGAGTTTTTGTCATATCCGGCCCAAGAGTGTAGTCATAACAGGCCCAAGGAATCATGGTCTAGTTACTTGTTGATCCATAATGTTTCTACAAGCACTTTAATTCTATTTTGCTTTGTTGGTTAGTTTCTCTATTTTGTTTTTATCTGGATGTTTAACTGTGGACACGCCTACTTGGTGAGCTGGCAATTGAGCTACCTGCAGACTTACAAAAGGGAGAAAGAGCAGCAGCAACCACAGGAGTGAATTGAGGTATGTCTCAATTCATAGAATTCTAAATAGCCCCTTCTACAAGAAAAATATCTCTAACTATTAATTATCATCAATCTCAGGTTTCCTGGAGCTCTGTCTGCGGCTAATCTTCACTGCTTAGTTCTATTTCAGTTGTAATTTCCATTCAAACCATTTCAAAGGCTGTATAAACTTCTGTTTTGATTTCCAATTCCATTATTCATCTATATTAGTTCATTACAATTGGTATCCAGAGACAGGTTACGGTGAATTTTTGATCTATTCACCATGGGTGCTAGTAATCATGAAACAAGGATGAAGGATCTATTTGCTCAACAAGCGAAACACGACGCTGAGATCGATGGGATGAGTATGAAGATGGATACTCTGTATGAGAAGGTGGGTTCGATGGATTCTTCAATGATCGAGCTCAAGGAACAGCTGGCTTTGCTTTTGAAACAAACGCAGAAGGATGGGGCAGAGGACGAGGAAGAAAAGAAGCAGGAAACATACATACCTCCTCATCTGCGAACCCCACAGGAACCTCCAGTCAATCTCGAAGGGCCTAACAAGGAGAAAGGATTAGAGTACTCATTCAAGCGCTCTGGGTATTCAATGTTTAGTCAACCAGAGATGCCGGCTCATCGGTTAGAGTTTCCTGAATTTGACGGGGAGAACCCACGGACATGGATCAGACGAGCCAACAGGTATTACCAAGTGAACCCTCTGGATGAATTTAATAAAGTGATTCATGCTTCGTATTATTTTCGGGATCAAGCTGATTTATGGTTTTTCGAGTATGTGGAGGGTAAAAACCATATTAATTGGGATAAGTTCTGTAACATGATTCTGGAGAGGTTTTTGATGGTTGGGCATGAGGATGTAGTCATTGAGTTTACTCAGTTAGAACAGAAGACTGATGTTGCAGGATACATTGAACAGTTTGAGGAGTTAAAATCGTTGGTACGGGCTAAACATCCTCTAATGTCAGAAGAATTTTTTGTCTCATGTTTTATAAAGGGGTTAAAGGAAGAGGTTAGGGTGCCGGTACAATTGTTCAGGCCTAGGAATTTACCAGCTGCAATGAGCCAAGCCAAACTGCTAGAAAGTACTTTAGATGTGTGGGGAAAAAGAGGAAAAGTACCTGTTAAATCTGTGGCTGTTGCACCTCATACTGGCAGAAGTTTGGGAAACTATGGAACAAATAGTACTGCTGTGTCTAATAAGGGAAGTACTGTCTTACCATTGAAGAAACTGTCTAAGGCGGAATACGACTCTCGGAGAGAAAAGGGTCTATCTTTTAATTGCAACGAGAAGTACTCCTTTGGCCATAAATGTGCGAAACTGTTTCAAATTGTTCTGGCTTACGAGGAAGAGATTGTGAGTGAAGAGGATGATGACTTACGAATGGAAGACTTACCATCCGATGGCGAGATAAGCCTTCATGCCTTGCTTGAAGTAAATCTGCTAGCAACTCTATGAAAATTAGGGGGGCTGTTGGGAAAAAGAGATTATCCATCCTCGTTGATAGTGGGAGTACACACAGTTATCTCAATCAATCAACTGCCCAAGAGCTGCAATGTTCCATCGAAGGGACTCCACCATGGGTTATAACCGTTGCTAATGGTGAACGAACTGTGGAGTAAGGAGATTTGCAAGAGTTTTCAATGGAGTTCACAAGGACAACAGTTTGAAGCTGATTTGCGTTTAATTCCTTTGGGTGGCTGCGATGTTATTTTGGGGTGTGATTGGATGTGGAAGTATGATCCAATCACCTCCATCTGAAGAAGAATTGTTTAGAAGTCACCAAGAAGGACAAGCGGGTGCAACTCAGAGGTGAGTCTGATGAAATATCTCTTAATCTGATGAGTGGACGGGAATTAAACGGCTCTTAAATAAGAACACGCAGGAATGGGTTACTCAACTCTTTCAGATTACTGCCGTTTCAATCCTAGATTCTGTTCCTAGCCATATTCAGCAACTTCTGGAGGAATATCAGGATGTTTTTGGAGAACCAAAACGTTGCCACCCATTCGTGCTATACAACACAGTATCAACTTGAAGGAATCAGCATTGCCCGTGCAACAGAGACCATATCGATACTCTCATACACTTAAGAATGAGGTAGAAAGGCTTGTGAAAGAAATGATGACCAAGGCCCTTGTGGCTAACAGTTCTAGTCCCTTTTCTTCCCCTGTAATCCTTGTTAAGAAGAAGGATGGCACTTGGCGGATGTGCGTCGATTACCGGAAGCTTAATGACTTGACAATTAAGGACAAATTTTCCCATCCCAGTTATAGAAGACCTCCTGTCAGAATTACATGGAGCCGTTATTTTTTCCAAGTTGGACCTTAGGCAAGGTTATTTCCAGGTACGAATTCGGGATGAAGATAAGTACAAAACTTCTTTTGTAACTCATAATGGGCAATACGAGTTCAATGTGATGCCATTCGGGCTTACCAACGCCCCTGCTACCTTCCAGAAATTGATGAATGAGGTATTTTCCAAGCTATTGAGAAAATGTGTTTTGGTGTTTTTCGATGATATATTGGTGTACAGTAAAGATGAAAGGGACCATTGCAAACACTTGGCTATGGTTTTTGACTTAATGAGGCAGCATGAGTTATATGCAAAACGTTCCAAGTGTGGGTTTGCCATGAAACAAGTAGAGTATTTGGGATATGTGATCAGCCAAGAGGGAGTTTCGACTGACCCACAGAAAATTCAAGTTATGCTCGACTGGCCAACTCCTAAGTCACTCAAAGCCCTTCGTGGATTTTTGGGATTCACGGGCTACTATCGTCGTTTGCAGCAAACTATGGACTGATCGCCAAGCCTCTGACAGATTTGACTCGGAAAGATGCTTTCAAATGGTCTGACGAGGCAGAACAGTCTTTTCAACAACTGAAACAACGATTGGTCGAAGCACCAATTTTAGCTCTTCCAAGTTTCGACGAACCTTTTGTACTGGAAACTGACGCAAGCCAAACAGGAATCGGTGCGGTGCTAATGCAACGCGGGAGACCAATAGCATATTTTAGCCAAGCTCTATGCCCCAAGAATCAATCACTCTCTACCTATGAGAAGGAGCTTCTTGCTATCATGACCGCGGTCGGGAAATGGTCCAGTTACTTGATTGGGACACGATTCATTATCAAGACGGACCATATAAGCCTCAAGTACTTAAAAGAGCAGAAGATTGTGAATGCTTTACAACAAAAATGGTTGTATAAGCTTATGGGATTCGACTTTACCATCGAATATAAACAAGGCAAGGCCAATGTGGTAGCGGATGCACTTTCCCGCAAGTTTGAATATCAATTGGAAGGTGACAACGACAAGCAAGAGGAAGTAGACGATGGGCAGTGCCTTTTAATTACTCACATTAGGCCCAGTTGGGTAGAAGAAATCGAGTTAAGTTATGATAATGATGCTTTTGTGAAAGACATCAAGGCTGGGCTATTATTGCAGAAAGGCCAAACCAGTGATTATACTTTGATCGATGGCATCATCCGTTACAAGGGCCGTATTCTTGTGGGAAATAACAGTGGCATCAGGCTGAAAATTATTGAGGCTATACACAGTTCGGCGGTGGGCGGACACTCAGGAATTCATTCCAGTTACATGAAAGCTAAACAAATATTTTATTGGAAGGGCATGAAATCTGATTTGGAGCAGTTTATACTAAGTTGTGACATTTGCAAAAATGCAAGGACGAGAACGTATTGTACCCTGGCATGCTGCAGCCGTTGGAGATTCCTTCATTGCCTTGGACTCATGTTTCGATGGATTTTATTGAAGGTTTACCGATGTCTGACGGTAAAAAGGTTATTTGGGTTATTGTTGACCGTCTCACGAAATACAGTCACTTCTTGGCCATTAAACATCCTTATACAGCTGAGTATCTATCCGAGTTATACATGGACCATATACATAAGTTGCATGGTGTCCCAGAAGTTATTCTATCCGACAGGGATGTTGTTTTCCAGAGTCAATTCTGGAAGGAATTTTTCAGCCTTATGGGGACCAAGTTGAGGATGAGCACGGCTCACCATCCACAAACTGACGGCCAAACGGAGCGGGTGAACAGGTGCATTGAAACATATCTACGTTGTCTCATTCATGACCACCAGAAAAGGTGGAGCTACTGGCTACCCTTAGCCGAATGGTGGTATAACACCTGTTATCACCATTCATTGCAGACCTCTCCCTTCAAGGCACTCTATGGTTATGAACCTCCTCACTTGTCATTGGGACCATATTTGCAGAGCAACAATACTGCAGTCCAGCAAACCATTCAAGGGCGCCAACAAATGATTCAGATTCTTAAACGAAATTTGGAGGTAGCTCAGAACGCATGAAGATCTATGCCGATCAACGCCGTTCTGAAAGAGAGTTTGCTGTGGGTGACTTTGTTTATCTCAAGATGCAACCATTTAAAGTTGGAAACACCATGCTCAAACGGCAGACCAAGTTATCCATTAAGTACTACGGTCCATTTCAGGTATTGGAACGAATTGGGCCTGTTGCGTATCGTCTCCAACTGCCTTCTACTACCAAGATGCATGATGTCTTCCATGTCTCGCTCCTCAAAAAGATGATCAAGAATAAATATACTCCTCTCACCATACTGCCTGATGTTAACTCAGAAGGTACGCCACTGGTTTATCCTATTGCCATCTTGGACCAGCGTACCATCTCAGCCAGAAACAAACCGGTCTCTGAAGTTCTTGTGCATTGGAGCAACTTGCCACCCGAAGCAGCTACATGGGAACGTTCTGCATCATTTTCTGCTCAGTTTCCGGATTTTCCTTTGCCTTGAGGACAAGGCAATTTTGAGGAGGGAGTATTGTCATATCCGGCCCAAGAGTGTAGTCATAACAGGCCAAGGAATCATGGTCTAGTTACTTGTTGATCCATAATGTTTCTACAGCACTTTAATTCTATTTTGCTTTGTTGGTTAGTTTCTCTATTTTGTTTTTATCTGGATGTTTAACTGTGGACACGCCTACTTGGTGAGCTGGCAATTGAGCTACCTGCAGACTTACAAAAGGGAGAAAGAGCAGCAGCAACCACAGGAGTGAATTGAGGTATGTCTCAATTCATAGAATTCTAAATAGCCCCTTCTACAAGAAAAATATCTCTAACTATTAATTATCATCAATCTCAGGTTTCCTGGAGCTCTGTCTGCGGCTAATCTTCATTGCTTAGTTTTATTTCAGTTGTAATTTCCATTCAAACCATTTCAAAGGCTGTATAAACTTCTGTTTTGATTTCCAATTCCATTATTCATCTATATTAGTTCATTACAGTTTTGTTGTATCTTAGTACATCAAACATCTTTTTGAGTGTAACAGGCGGTTTAATCGCTTCAATCCAGTACAGCCTCACTTATTT
>CM051458.1:18203226-18223206 GCA_028274465.1 Plantago ovata
TTTATACTCATTGTGTATGTACTAACACAGATCTTTGCTTTAATTTGCAGATGCCGAAACCCAGACTGCCTCGTTACACCCTACCGCCGGATGAGACTCCACAACACTCCTCAGTCAACACGTACTGAGGGAGATGACACCGGGGCCTAGCTCACAGCCACCCCGCTCACCCGAGCTGCTCATGGGACTCCAGGTGAGTCCCAGTAGGGGCTCTCGAACCAGCGATCCCGTGACCCATGGGCCACGTGCAACGATGACTGTCCCTACACTGATCACCCCATGGACGGTCTTTAGTGGAATGGTACGCCTGTACTCTACCCCAACGGGGACAAGTAAAGTATTATGATTTAACTTATCTATTTACGTAAAAATGTTGTATTATGGCTTGATTTCATTACTATATATTACGAAGGTTTGCTTAATGATTGCCTTATTCTTTGTAGGTTATTTGCGGTAAAGGCGGCTCTCAACAACCTAGGCCAAGATCATCAGGGCCAAGATGCTCCCACCACAACAGGGTGGCGCCCAGTGGGACTACCATCCCTGACCAGTTGAAGGAGAGTACTTTGAGGAGCTGAGGGTGAGTTAATAATCGTAATGCTTTTTCATAATTGTTTTTTTGTCTTGAGTGGTATGTTACTGTATTGTGAGTGGTATGTTAGCCACTATATTTGGGTGATATGTTAGTCACCATTGTTGTAGTAAAATAAGGACAATGTGAGTGGTCTGTTAGCCACTGTACTTGGGTGTATGTTAGTCACCGATATAATTGTTGTGCATGTGCTACACTTGTTATAATTGACCTGTTTTAAGTTCTCACACATTTAGATATGTTTTTGGATGTTTGCCTGTACTTGTGTAGACATATTACTTCCTTCCCAAAGCTCTGTTGTGGCCACTCTGGTATGCTTCAACGCCCATGGTAGTGCCCTTTACAAGGGGATGGTTAATACCATGAAGGTCAGGTACAATGACGGACTGGGAAAGCCGAGTTGGCTAGGAGATGAATGTGGGTTCAGTGGAAGGCCTACGGGCCTGACCCAAAAGTCTACGCGTGCGGCTGAGCAAAACGCCGCAAACAAGAAGGCGACGCCCGAGGATGGGACCAGGAGCATGGTACACATCGATTTGGCTCTCAGTCCATCGCTACAGCAACATGAACTAGGCTGGCTGGTAAGTGTATAATTAATTAACTTTGTGGTTTTAATATTATTCTTGTGTACTTGTAATATTAGTTCGAACTTTGTGATTTATAAACTCATGCCTCTTATACTTTTGTGATCTTTTTTATCATGCCTCTATACTTGTATTCATGTGTCATTCAGATTGAGGATAACGAGAGTCTTCTCTTCACGTTCTTCACGAAGTCTCAGATGGGCCCTGATGGCGAGAATGGTTGTCTACTAAGGCCGAGAAGATTGTGGTAAGTTGCAATACTTGTGTTCATTAAATACGGTTGATTTCAATAATACTTGAATCACTAACGCCTTGCACTATTGATTTATCCTTTCAGGAGGCCTATACAGAGAGGATTCGTGACAAGGACCTCACTGTCGAGGCATGAACAACACATTTTGTTGGAACTGGATCGGGAGGACGAGAAGGTCGTCGCTTGGGACTAGGGAGTGTGGCTGCTACCACTAGTGGCGCGAGGCATCGCGCGTTCCCGTCATCTCGGGAACTCTGCTCACGGACCACGTCTTCTAGTACTTCCTCTGATCAGGCCGCCCTCGGAGCGGAGTTGGTAGAGAAGGATGCAGAGATTAGGAGGCTGGCCGAGAGACAGGCTGAGCAGGAGGGCCCACATCGCTGCCATTTTATGCGCAAAAGTTGGGGATGCCACCTCCTTCCTCCAGCGCACCACCACCGCCCCCCCCCCTTCTCCATGATCCAGTTTAGTTTTTTTATGTTGTTTTTCGACTCCTGAACGAATATATACTTCCTATCGGATATTACATTAGATATTTATTGTATGAATGACTTTTATATGATTATTGGATCGTTTCGTTATTGAAAATGCTTTTCGCATTTATTTTTGGAGAATTTATTTATTACGACTATTAATGATGTGTGTAACAGGTTCAATAGGTTTTTTGGTTTGGATTTTATTTAAATATAAAGAATTTGTTAAAAAATAAAAAAATAAAACAAAAAAAAAATCCAGCGACGGATAACTCATCCGTCGCTAAAGTCCTGGTCAGACTAGTAATCTGACCATGACTTTGCGACGGATGACTCCCCATCGCAACACGGTCAACGAATCATCCATCGCTAATTCGTGACGGATCGTTAATTCGTTTACGACCAACGTATTAGCGACAGAATTCTCATCCGTTGCTATATTTAGCGATCCGTCGCTATATTTAGCGATCCGTCGCTATATTTAGCGATCCCGCTGATCCTAATTAGCGACGAATCGCTGATTTTCAGCGACGGATGAGTCCGTCGTTGAACATCAGATCCCTTGTAGTGTTTGTTCCTTTCAAATTGATCCAGTTCTTCTTGCATTGCCTTGATCCATTCGGAATGCTTTAAAGCTTCTTCTATGGTTTTAGGTACAATTTTTGAAACAAAGCAAGAGAACAATAATTCTACTTCTACAACAGTTGCTTCTTCAGCAAGTCCATGAGTAGTAGAAACTTTGGATCTAGTCACTTGGCGTTTATCAATATCACATCATATCCGTAGAGGGATGATCTCTAATCCATTTATTAACAGGTTTTCTGTTCGTTGGATCTGGATATGTTTGCTCATCAGCACGTACTTGTTCAGTACTACTGGAATTTTGTGTCTCTGCTGAGATTGGTTCATCAGCAACTGCTTGTTCAGCATTGCTAGATTGTGGTAATTCATCAGCAGGCACGGGAGGTTGCATAGTTTCAGCAACTTCCGGAGCAACTGCATCTTTGCTGGAAATTCCTTGTCGTGAACTATATTTATCTTGTCATGACTTGGGGGAGGAGAGTCATTGTCAGAATGGTCATTTAGTTCAATTGACTTGATTTGCCTAGCATTAGATTCAGTTCTTTGCTCATGTATGATTAACTTTTTCATACATTCTGATATTTCTTCTTCAGCAGGCACTCCATGTGTCTTTTCTTAGAATACAACATGCACTGATTCTTCGATCTTTTGTGCCTTTTTGTTGTAAATCTATAAGCTTTACTATGCAAGGAGTAACCGAGAAATATCGCTTCGTCTGCCTTTGGTTGTTGAAATGTTCTTAGGTATTCTCTACCGTTATTAAGTACGAAACAGTTAGAAGCAACTACTTTAGATGAGTGATATTAGGAGGCCCTCCAACAAACAACTCATAAGGAGTTTTTGTCATATCCGGCCCAAGAGTGTAGTCATAACAGGCCCAAGGAATCATGGTCTAGTTACTTGTTGATCCATATGTTTCTACAGCACTTTAATTCTATTTTGCTTTGTTGGTTAGTTTCTCTATTTTGTTTTTATCTGGATGTTTAACTGTGGACACGCCTACTTGGTGAGCTGGCAATTGAGCTACCTGCAGACTTACAAAAGGGAGAAAGAGCAGGCAACCACAGGAGTGAATTGAGGTATGTCTCAATTCATAGAATTCTAAATAGCCCCTTCTACAAGAAAAATATCTCTAACTATTAATTATCATCAATCTCAGGTTTCCTGGAGCTCTGTCTGCGGCTAATCTTCACTGCTTAGTTTCTATTTCAGTTGTAATTTCCATTCAAACCATTTCAAAGGCTGTATAAACTTCTGTTTTGATTTCCAATTCCATTATTCATCTATATTAGTTCATTACAATTGGTATCCAGAGACAGGTTACGGTGAATTTTTGATCTATTCACCATGGGTGCTAGTAATCATGAAACAAGGATGAAGGATCTATTTGCTCAACAAGCGAAACACGACGCTGAGATCGATGGGATGAGTATGAAGATGGATACTCTGTATGAGAAGGTGGGTTCGATGGATTCTTCAATGATCGAGCTCAAGGAACAGCTGGCTTTGCTTTTGAAACAAACGCAGAAGGATGGGGCAGAGGACGAGGAAGAAAAGAAGCAGGAAACATACATACCTCCTCATCTGCGAACCCCACAGGAACCTCCAGTCAATCTCGAAGGGCCTAACAAGGAGAAAGGATTAGAGTACTCATTCAAGCGCTCTGGGTATTCAATGTTTAGTCAACCAGAGATGCCGGCTCATCGGTTAGAGTTTCCTGAATTTGACGGGGAGAACCCACGGACATGGATCAGACGAGCCAACAGGTATTACCAAGTGAACCCTCTGGATGAATTTAATAAAGTGATTCATGCTTCGTATTATTTTCGGGATCAAGCTGATTTATGGTTTTTCGAGTATGTGGAGGGTAAAAACCATATTAATTGGGATAAGTTCTGTAACATGATTCTGGAGAGGTTTTTGATGGTTGGGCATGAGGATGTAGTCATTGAGTTTACTCAGTTAGAACAGAAGACTGATGTTGCAGGATACATTGAACAGTTTGAGGAGTTAAAATCGTTGGTACGGGCTAAACATCCTCTAATGTCAGAAGAATTTTTTGTCTCATGTTTTATAAAGGGGTTAAAGGAAGAGGTTAGGGTGCCGGTACAATTGTTCAGGCCTAGGAATTTACCAGCTGCAATGAGCCAAGCCAAACTGCTAGAAAGTACTTTAGATGTGTGGGGAAAAAGAGGAAAAGTACCTGTTAAATCTGTGGCTGTTGCACCTCATACTGGCAGAAGTTTGGGAAACTATGGAACAAATAGTACTGCTGTGTCTAATAAGGGAAGTACTGTCTTACCGTTGAAGAAACTGTCTAAGGCGGAATACGACTCTCGGAGAGAAAAGGGTCTATCTTTTAATTGCAACGA
Organism: Plantago ovata; assembly: GCA_028274465.1. Lineage (NCBI taxonomy): Eukaryota > Viridiplantae > Streptophyta > Magnoliopsida > Lamiales > Plantaginaceae > Plantago > Plantago ovata. Next base: position 18,208,083 of record CM051458.1, read on the forward strand.
GAAGTACTCCTTTGGCCATAAATGTGCGAAACTGTTTCAAATTGTTCTGGCTTACGAGGAAGAGATTGTGAGTGAAGAGGATGATGACTTACGAATGGAAGACTTACCATCCGATGGCGAGATAAGCCTTCATGCCTTGCTTGGAAGTAAATCTGCTAGCAACTCTATGAAAATTAGGGGGGCTGTTGGGAAAAAGAGATTATCCATCCTCGTTGATAGTGGGAGTACACACAGTTATCTCAATCAATCAACTGCCCAAGAGCTGCAATGTTCCATCGAAGGGACTCCACCATGGGTTATAACCGTTGCTAATGGTGAACGAACTGTGAGTAAGGAGATTTGCAAGAGTTTTCAATGGAGTTCACAAGGACAACAGTTTGAAGCTGATTTGCGTTTAATTCCTTTGGGTGGCTGCGATGTTATTTTGGGGTGTGATTGGATGTGGAAGTATGATCCAATCACCTTCCATCTGAAGAAGAATTGTTTAGAAGTCACCAAGAAGGACAAGCGGGTGCAACTCAGAGGTGAGTCTGATGAAATATCTCTTAATCTGATGAGTGGACGGGGAATTAAACGGCTCTTAAATAAGAACACGCAGGAATGGGTTACTCAACTCTTTCAGATTACTGCCGTTTCAATCCTAGATTCTGTTCCTAGCCATATTCAGCAACTTCTGGAGGAATATCAGGATGTTTTTGGAGAACCAAAACGTTGCCACCCATTCGTGCTATACAACACAGTATCAACTTGAAGGAATCAGCATTGCCCGTGCAACAGAGACCATATCGATACTCTCATACACTTAAGAATGAGGTAGAAAGGCTTGTGAAAGAAATGATTGACCAAGGCCTTGTGGCTAACAGTTCTAGTCCCTTTTCTTCCCCTGTAATCCTTGTTAAGAAGAAGGATGGCACTTGGCGGATGTGCGTCGATTACCGGAAGCTTAATGACTTGACAATTAAGGACAAATTTCCCATCCCAGTTATAGAAGACCTCCTGTCAGAATTACATGGAGCCGTTATTTTTTCCAAGTTGGACCTTAGGCAAGGTTATTTCCAGGTACGAATTCGGGATGAAGATAAGTACAAAACTTCTTTTGTAACTCATAATGGGCAATACGAGTTCAATGTGATGCCATTCGGGCTTACCAACGCCCCTGCTACCTTCCAGAAATTGATGAATGAGGTATTTTCCAAGCTATTGAGAAAATGTGTTTTGGTGTTTTTCGATGATATATTGGTGTACAGTAAAGATGAAAGGGACCATTGCAAACACTTGGCTATGGTTTTTGACTTAATGAGGCAGCATGAGTTATATGCAAAACGTTCCAAGTGTGGGTTTGCCATGAAACAAGTAGAGTATTTGGGATATGTGATCAGCCAAGAGGGAGTTTCGACTGACCCACAGAAATTCAAGTTATGCTCGACTGGCCAACTCCTAAGTCACTCAAAGCCCTTCGTGGATTTTTGGGATTCACGGGCTACTATCGTCGTTTTGCAGCAAACTATGGACTGATCGCCAAGCCTCTGACAGATTTGACTCGGAAAGATGCTTTCAAATGGTCTGACGAGGCAGAACAGTCTTTTCAACAACTGAAACAACGATTGGTCGAAGCACCAATTTTAGCTCTTCCAAGTTTCGACGAACCTTTTGTACTGGAAACTGACGCAAGCCAAACAGGAATCGGTGCGGTGCTAATGCAACGCGGGAGACCAATAGCATATTTTAGCCAAGCTCTATGCCCCAAGAATCAATCACTCTCTACCTATGAGAAGGAGCTTCTTGCTATCATGACCGCGGTCGGGAAATGGTCCAGTTACTTGATTGGGACACGATTCATTATCAAGACGGACCATATAAGCCTCAAGTACTTAAAAGAGCAGAAGATTGTGAATGCTTTACAACAAAAATGGTTGTATAAGCTTATGGGATTCGACTTTACCATCGAATATAAACAAGGCAAGGCCAATGTGGTAGCGGATGCACTTTCCCGCAAGTTTGAATATCAATTGGAAGGTGACAACGACAAGCAAGAGGAAGTAGACGATGGGCAGTGCCTTTTAATTACTCACATTAGGCCCAGTTGGGTAGAAGAAATCGAGTTAAGTTATGATAATGATGCTTTTGTGAAAGACATCAAGGCTGGGCTATTATTGCAGAAAGGCCAAACCAGTGATTATACTTTGATCGATGGCATCATCCGTTACAAGGGCCGTATTCTTGTGGGAAATAACAGTGGCATCAGGCTGAAAATTATTGAGGCTATACACAGTTCGGCGGTGGGCGGACACTCAGGAATTCATTCCAGTTACATGAAAGCTAAACAAATATTTTATTGGAAGGGCATGAAATCTGATTTGGAGCAGTTTATACTAAGTTGTGACATTTGCAAAAAATGCAAGGACGAGAACGTATTGTACCCTGGCATGGTGCAGCCGTTGGAGATTCCTTCATTGCCTTGGACTCATGTTTCGATGGATTTTATTGAAGGTTTACCGATGTCTGACGGTAAAAAGGTTATTTGGGTTATTGTTGACCGTCTCACGAAATACAGTCACTTCTTGGCCATTAAACATCCTTATACAGCTGAGTATCTATCCGAGTTATACATGGACCATATACATAAGTTGCATGGTGTCCCAGAAGTTATTCTATCCGACAGGAATGTTGTTTTCCAGAGTCAATTCTGGAAGGAATTTTTCAGCCTTATGGGGACCAAGTTGAGGATGAGCACGGCTCACCATCCACAAACTGACGGCCAAACGGAGCGGGTGAACAGGTGCATTGAAACATATCTACGTTGTCTCATTCATGACCACCAGAAAAGGTGGAGCTACTGGCTACCCTTAGCCGAATGGTGGTATAACACCTGTTATCACCATTCATTGCAGACCTCTCCCTTCAAGGCACTCTATGGTTATGAACCTCCTCACTTGTCATTGGGACCATATTTGCAGAGCAACAATATTGCAGTCCAGCAAACCATTCAAGGGCGCCAACAAATGATTCAGATTCTTAAACGAAATTTGGAGGTAGCTCAAGAACGCATGAAGATCTATGCCGATCAACGCCGTTCTGAAAGAGAGTTTGATGTGGGTGACTTTGTTTATCTCAAGATGCAACCATTTAAAGTTGGAAACACCATGCTCAAACGGCAGACCAAGTTATCCATTAAGTACTACGGTCCATTTCAGGTATTGGGACGAATTGGGCCTGTTACGTATCGTCTGCAACTGCCTTCTACTACCAAGATGCATGATGTCTTCCATGTCTCGCTCCTCAAAAAGATGATCAAGAATAAATATACTCCTCTCACCATACTGCCTGATGTTAACTCAGAAGGTACGCCACTGGTTTATCCTATTGCCATCTTGGACCAGCGTACCATCTCAGCCAGAAACAAACCGGTCTCTGAAGTTCTTGTGCATTGGAGCAACTTGCCACCCGAAGCAGCTACATGGGAACGTTCTGCATCATTTTCTGCTCAGTTTCCGGATTTTCCTTTGCCTTGAGGAAAAGGCAATTTTGAGGAGGGAGTATTGTCATATCCGGCCCAAGAGTGTAGTCATAACAGGCCCAAGGAATCATGGTCTAGTTACTTGTTGATCCATAATGTTTCTACAGCACTTTAATTCTATTTGCTTTGTTGGTTAGTTTCTCTATTTTGTTTTTATCTGGATGTTTAACTGTGGACACGCCTACTTGGTGAGCTGGCAATTGAGCTACCTGCAGACTTACAAAGGGAGAAAGAGCAGCAGCAACCACAGGAGTGAATTGAGGTATGTCTCAATTCATAGAATTCTAAATAGCCCCTTCTACAAGAAAAATATCTCTAACTATTAATTATCATCAATCTCAGGTTTCCTGGAGCTCTGTCTGCGGCTAATCTTCACTGCTTAGTTTCTATTTCAGTTGTAATTTCCATTCAAACCATTTCAAAGGCTGTATAAACTTCTGTTTTGATTTCCAATTCCATTATTCATCTATATTAGTTCATTACAGTTTTGTTGTATTCCTTAGTAATCAAACATCTGTTTTGAGTGTAACAGGCGGTATTAATCGCTTCAATCCAGTAAGCCTCACTTATTTCAGTGTCAGCAAGCATTGTTCTTGCGGCTTCTTTTAGGGTACGATTCTTCCGTTCAGCAACACCGTTTTGTTGTGGTATCCTTACTAAGGATAACTGATGATGTATGCCTTTTGAAGTGCAATACTCAGTTATGTACTGGTTTACAAACTCAGTACCATCGTCTGTCCTTATGACTTTTACCTTGTCATTTTTCATGACTTCCAGCTTATTCAGCAAGTTAGGTATTTCGGTCCTAGTTTCAGATTTGTGCTTGATAAATACTACCCAAGTGAATCTTGAATACTCATCTACCACCACCAGACCATACTTCTTACCAGCATAGCTTGTTGAAGAAGATTCAAACAAGTCCATGTGCAAGAGTTGCAAAGGTTTGTAGTTGACGGTACTGCCTTGTTCTTGAAAGAAGATTTGGTTTGCTTTCCTTGCTGACATGCATTGCAAACACCATCCTTCTTAAAAGTAACCTTAGGTAATCCAACTACAAGTGCCTTTTTAGACAGCTTATTCAGCGTCTTGAAGTTTAGATGACTTGTTCGTTTATGCCATAACCAAGCTTTTTCAGCAAGGCAATCGTGATCTGAGACAAGGCATTTTTCAACGATTGCTGAAGACCAATCTATGGTGTACAAGCCTCCTGATCTTCTTGCAATCATAATAACCTTCTTAGTCTCCAAATCTATAAGTGTACATTCATCACTTTTGATTTTGATGATGTATCCTTTGTCAGCAAACTGACTCATGCTGAAAAGATTAAACTTAAGATTTTTGACATAAAGAACTCCCGTAATGGTAATGCAACCTAACTTCACGTCACCATAGCCTTTTGTAGAACCAGATCCTCCACCGGCAAACCTTATTGTTGGACCTTTAGACCACCGTCTATAGTTTATAAGGTTATTCTTGTTGCCCGTCATGTGCTTTCCACAACCACTATCAAAGTGCCAGATTGCATCGTTTGTCTCCGTGGCTGAAGTCTGCACAATCAAGAGCAAATAAGTTAATTATCCAATATTGGATGTCCATTAACATGTTGAAGAATGCGTCCAGTGGAAACCCAAGTCTTAAGTTTTTCAACATTGACTTGTTTTCTACTTGCTGAGGAACTAGGAGGTTTTGAGCTGAAAGAATTTTGATTCGTGCTGATCAAGTCCACTTTCTGATGTGGTGTCTTGCTTGGTTGACCTTTTTGCTGAACATACTTTTCAGTAAGTTCTTTTCTAGTCCTAGCATTTAGAGTCTTTTCAGAACTCTTAGGCTTGATTTTGTTCATCTCTTTGAAGTATATTTGCTGACTTTGTTTATACTCGTGAAAAAGTTGACTTTGCTTGGTTTTGAAACCGAGTCCACTTTTCGGAGAATGCTGAGCTTTTGTGTCAGCAACCTTACTTGATTCAGGTTTGTCAGCAAAGGTCTTCTGATTACTTTTAGTAATCTTGCCTTTTGACTTAACAAATTGCTTTTCAGCAACTTGTTTGGCGGAATGCTTTACAGCATCCTTCTTCTTTACAGTTTGCTTCTCAGCAACCTGTTTTCCTTTTAAAGTCTTGTTACTTTGAGTAGCAACAGCGGGCTTTACGGTCGTAGGTACTTGATTGCATGTTTAAGCAACCTTAGATTGACCAAACTGATAGAGTTCTGGTTGACCACCATCAGTAGCACGTACAAAGGAAATCGGTGATTTGTCTTTACTCAAGATTTCTACGTCATCACCTTCATACGTTGCACCTAAACCTTCTTTCTGAGATGGATCTCTCAAATAAGAGTTTAGTTCAGTTAGCGTATTACTTGCGTCAGCATAAGATTTGAAATTGATTTTCATCTTTTTCATTTCTTGGATTTCAGCAAGTAACTTTAGAATTGAGGACTGACACTTTTCCAATTCTAATGCCATTTGAGAATTCTTCTCTGTAGCTTCAGCAATCAACTTCTTAAGACGCCTTATTTCAGCATCCTTTTCTTCTGTCTCTTCCTTCAACAAGATATACTTTTCAGTAGTATGCTTTGTCAGAGTTTCAGCAATCTGTAGTTTCTCTTGCTGTCTGCTCAGAGTTTTCTCAAATCTTTCGATTTCTCCTTGAATCTTGTCAAGGTCAATCTCGTCTTCAATTTCTGAGTCTGAGTCAGAGGTAGGATTGTTTACCTGACCGGCCATGAGGCAGAACTCATAGTTTGACACATCTGGATAAGCTTCCATAGCTATTCCACAAACTTCCTTGCCAATCTCTATGTCAAGAGTGGCTTCTTCATCGTCAGTGTCTGAGCTTTCATCCTCACTGTCTTCGGAGCTAGTATCAATACACAAGGCATCGATTTTTGCTTGAAGCTTCTTCTTTTCTTCAGCAATAAAAGATCTTTTGAACTTCTTCTTCTTTTCAGCAGATTTTCCTTTCAGCAAAGGGCAATTTGCTTTGAAGTGTCCAGGCTTTTTGCATTAAAAGCAGAGATCATTTCCAACTGCTGGTTCTTCTGATGAAGTTGCTTGCTGAGCTTGCTTGTTCAGCGAGCTAGTCTCATTCTTGTACTTATGGTAGTTGTTACCAAGATGCTTTTTCAGCTTCTCTTTTGCTTTTCGCCTTTCAAGTTCCTTACTGATGAATTTCTTCATGTTTTTGACAACCAAAGCGTTTTCATCAGAAGGCTCTTTATCATTCTTCTTTTCAGAAGATGACGGCTTTGCAGCAAGAGCAATGTTTTGCGATTTTTCAGCAAACACATTTTCTCTTTGCTTTGTCTCGTAGTTGACAGTAGCAAGATGAGAGAACAACTCTGTTGGTGTAATGTCTGGCACTCCTTGATTATAGTAGAAGTTCTGAGTGCGGATCCATTCTTGGTTCAGACTTCTGATGATGGTTTTCACCTTCTCAGAATCTGAGTAAAGGTTTCCAACACCCAAGGCTGCCATTTCACTAACAAGAGTTGTGAATCTGAAGTCCAGGTCTTCTAGTGACTCATTTGTACCTTGTTTAAAGTTCTGGAACTTTAACTTCAACACTTCGAGTTTGTTTTCCTTGGTTTTGTCAGATCCAGCACAAAGATCTTGAACCATTTTCCAAGCTTCCTTAGCAGTTTTAGCACCCCACAGTTTGTACTGTATGGTACCCGGAGTTGATCGAATGATGATGTTTCTTGCTTGGCCATCAAGACAGAATCTCTTAGCTTCATCGGAAGTCCATTCCTCTCTTGGTTTTGGAACAACGGTATCAACCGGTTCGCCTAAGATAGTTTCCTTTCCAGCTTCAGTGGTTTTGTGAGGAAAACTTCTTTCAACCTTAGTGATCTTGATAGGTCCATCTTTAATGACAGTAACCATCTCATCACTAATGGCCTCAAGATGTAGCATCATGTTGTTTCGCCATTTTTCATAATTTTCCAGCTTCAGCAAGGTAGCGTCTCCTAAAGACATCATGTCAGTAAAAGTCTACGAAACTGATCAAGTGAGAGTGATTTACGGAAAGCACCTAAGGGGATCTAGGTTCAGTGCTGAAGGTTAAAGAACCTCCAGCTCTGATACCACTTGTTGGTCCCTTTAAACAACAAGAAAAGACTAGAGGGGGGTGAATAGTCTTTTCAAACTTTCGTCGTTTAAAAACTTTCTCAGCAAGTGCTTATTACTTTTCAGTAATGAGTTTGCTGATACTTAACTTTCTCAGCAAGCGCAAGTTACTTTTCAGTAACTCGTTTTGCTGATACTTAAAATCAGAGAGCGGAAGTCTTTGATACAATAAGTGCTTTGTCAGTAAGTGATAGTTTCAGCAAGTGAAGTGAGTGACTGTGTACAGATAGATATGCTTTGCTGAAAACTAAGTACAGTAAGTAAATCACACAAACACTTTCATAGTGGTATCTGAGAGTTGCGTAATCTCTCAACTAATCCACTTCGTCCTTTCTAGGACTGAATCCACTAAGATAAGATTGAGGTTCCTTACAACACCTATCTAGAGCGATTCAAACAGAAACCAAAGCACACTTGCTTCGTTTCCAACCTAACTAGAGAACGAAAAATTGTTCTCCACCAAACTTGGGACTTTTAATCAGCAACACTATGCTCGATTAAGTTCCCCCTGAAATATCACGCCTGAAAGGGTGTATTTCGGTTAGAGAGGTTTGGGATGAGAAAACTTAATTATAACTTATTCAGTTACAACAAGTAATCTAAGAAACAAAACTTTGAATACTTTGCAGTAAACAAGTTTGATTGTTTCTGGTGTCAAGACTTGTTCTTGTTCGAAAGAAAGAAAGAACATTTAACTAATTTCTTAGTCGTGTAAATTCTACTTCTTCACAAGTAGCTTTTTCAAGCTTTAAGTCTTGGAACGGATCAATGGCAGTAAAGAGTGTTTGAAGAGTATGTGAGTTTAAGCACAAGTGAGAGTATGACCACGTTGTTGACACACTTCAACTCTTTGCCGGATGACCTCTATTTATAGTGAAATAAGGAGCCGTTTCAATTTCAAATTCTAAGGATTTTGTTCCTCAAAATGTCACTATCTTGCTTTTGTACTTTCAGCAGCATCCTTATTTTTCTTCTAGTCTTCATGTCCTTCGCGTGCATGCTTTGCATTTAATGCTCATTTGAATAAAATTCAAACAGTAACATTGGAGCGCAAATATAAGTACTTTCAGCAAGAGGTCACAAATGTTCATCAGCAAGTGGTCAGTCTCAGTTTCAGCAAGCACAACCTACTCTGTCGTTTAGATTTTCACTTATGCAATGCTGTTGCTGAAGTTTCCACTTTCTGAGCAACATATGCCTTTGTAGATACCAGTCTTCAGAAATCTTCTATTCTTCAGTCTTCGAATTCTTCAAGTTTGTGAACGGTTCTAAATGCTTCAATAGTTTGTTTGTGTAAACAAAGTACATCATTAGCAAATGCTTCAATAGGTTGTTTTTCTTTTCAGAAAACAAGATACATCATAAGCGGTAAAACAGACCTATCTAGCACCTACTCTAAGTCTTCAGCAAACGTTCCTCTTTTACAATGTCCTTAAACCTTTAAATTCCTATGGAGTTTAAAAGTACTAGTTACTGGACTTTCCTTAATTTAGTATGGTTAATTGCTCATCAAAATTACAAGTTTCCTAACAAAAGGAACACGTAGGACAATTCATGATCATAGATCTCCATACAAACTTTAAGTACTTCATGCATGATTATTACCCGTTGCTTTGAATGATTGATGAACGCGCTGGTGTCGTGTCCAACGCGAACGAATCAAATAAATTTGTTATTTAGCCAAAGGAAATCCACAACCACAACGAAAACCGTAGTGTAGCAGTAGAATGACCTCAAGTGTCGTTCTCTTAGGACTATAACTAGCTTTATCAAATCTAAATTAGAATATAAAAACAGCAGACGGATAGCAAAGGTTTTTCTAACAGATAATGGAGATTGGTGATAGTATGATCCTTCAAAGCATAACGGGTCAATAATCATGCGTAAATTCCTCGGTCTTGCATGGAGATCTTTGATCAATCCAATGTCCTGTTGCAATTATTAAGCACTACGAAGATAAAGATACCGACAAGTCAATCACTATTGTCCTATTGTGTTCCGTAATTATTCAACACTACGAAGATATAGATGCGTATAGGTCGACGAGGGTCCAATTGTGCATAATAATTAATACAACATACGAGAATTTAGGCTTAGCCTGATCAACGAAATAAAGCAATAACACGGAGTATAATGCGCGATATAGCCATTAGCATGATTATCTTCCCTTCGCTAAGAATTCACATACTACCACCAATGATAAGTTTAGCTACTCATAATAGGCATGCAATCAACAGAAATCATAGAAGAAAACATGTTGAAAGATATAATAAAATAAGTAGAATAAACTGTAAGATACAATGTTACCGAAGGTTGTTAATCTCCGAAGAATTGCGATCCTACAAGCTCCAAACTGCTATGAAAAAGTGTCTCCTAAGTTACGGACCCCCAGAACAGGCTCTGGGAAGTCCCTCCCTAAAACTACAGAGAAAGGTAAGAGAGAAGGCTTGGAAAAGTATAAATTTCAGAGAAAAACTGAGCAAATATATATAGGCTTCGAATAAGTGTGGGGCGATTCGCCCCACATCTGGGGCGGTTCGCCCCGGTGAAAATCTCGCGGAATTCCTCGTTTTCGACGCATTTTTGGATTTCTTCCCCTTTTCGGACTCGGTTTCTGACTTCTAGTGGCCTTCTAACCTCCAGATTCGACCCCTAGTCTCCAAATCCTATCCAGAAACCTTCAGATACTCCAAATAGGCTTCTGGAACACCAATTCCTTGTCAACTTCAATATAATTGCCCGGAAATCCTCGATTTTCAACCAAAACCTGTAAAATAAAATCTAAAGGGAAACGTGACACTATTCTACTAAAATGCACTAAAATATAGCTAAATTAACATAGAGGATAGCTAAAATAGGTGAAAAAGACTCAAATGAAAGTGTAAAATACACATTCATCAAACTCCCCAAACCGAACATTTGCTTGTCCTCAAGCAACTAAGCTAGACTCTAATGCAAAAAACAATGCAAGACACAAAATGGAGTCTCATGCCAAATAAAATGAACTAATCTACTGAATCTACCAAAAACATATGAACAAGAACCATATAAATCAAAGCATGAATATAGGTTGAAGAATACCTCGATTGACTTATACACATCCACATAAGCACTGATGTCAAGACAAGATAGTCTCTCGTAACATTCTCTACCTGGACCTAGTCAGTGACGACGTAATGAAGCATGCTAAGATACGAATGGTTGTCCCGTGCCTATGAAACTGAGGACTTACTGTTGTTCCACCATGTTAAGACTTTCCCTCAAAGAGGTCGAACCAGTACTGGCTCTCATCAAACGAAGGAGGGTTCCGTATAAAAGATAACACTCCCCTATTCTACCCATCTCTCAAGTAAAGTCTTAAGTTATTCACCACTCAAGATCAAAAGACAAAAAATAGAAAATCACAACACGATTACGAACATTACAAGAATTGAAAATGAGACACAACACTTTGCTAAACTGCTATTTGGCTTTCTTTTTTTTTGGACCCTTCTTTGCTTTTTTTGGGGTCTTTTCTTTTTTTCCTTTCTTTTTTTATTTCCAGTTTCTTTTTCTTTCTTTTTTTTCATTTTTCCTGGAATTTTTTCTTTCTTTCTTTTTTTTCGATTTTTTTCGTAGCCAGCAGTAGCATAACAAAAAGAGAAATAAAATGACTCACACGACTTCCCCAAACCTATTCGAAAGAATAGGTTGGAGTACAAAATTTACGGAAAAGGAAAAATAAACTCACGATACGGAAATGAAAAACGAAAACAAGTCTAATGATGGTGTAACCCCCTCCCCAAACCTATTCGGAAGAATAGGTTATAAACAAAGGATCACACAACCTCACACTACCTCCTTCCTAGGCATTTAGCAATCTCAAAGCATGGTGAAGACTTGTTGCCTCTTAGGTACATAATTACTCGGGAAAACAACCATAAGACCCTAACATGCATCATCCTATTATAAAGGCTTCGTGAACCGCAGTAGAGAAAACACCACTAAGTGATGTCGAGACTACCAAGCTTAACTTAGTGCAATACATAAATGTGACAAGCCAAGCGAGAAAAACCTCAAACAAATTCATAAAGATGAAGCATACGATTAATGGCATAGTTAGTTGATCTACCCAATAAAAAAGTTCAAAAAATTCGGCAATAAACTCCATATAAAACATGCAAGACTATCCTAGGATGAATGTAGTGAATGCAACCTAAAAAACTAAGAAAGCAGTAAACGTGCAAATGCAAATGCAAACAAAGAACAAGATACTAATCAACACAAAGCCAAACAATACTTAACATCACGGTTCACATCCCATCCCCCTTACGATTCTTAAGCTAGCCCCTAGCAAAAGAGAATGAGTAATAAGAAGTGATACTAGATGTTACCAAACGGTTTGGCCTCGGTTGGCTGAGAGTGGTCATGTGAAAGGACTAATCATCGGGATGGTAATCCCCGTAAAAGTCCCTCCACATGTCGGACATGAGCTCATCGGACTGACGTAGAGCCTCCTGCTGCTGCTGGATGAGCTGTTGCTGCTCCCACCTTTGCTGCCTATCCTCTCGGCGATGCTCCTCGAATGTCTCCCAATCGCGGTTGTGCTGGGCAATGTGCTTGTCGAGGTCCTGTCGCATGGCCGCGTTGTTGGCGTCAATTCTGTCAAAACGACCGTTGAGGTAGGTACGGAATTCAGAGAAGTCAAATACTTTAGACCCCTGTGGTGCTCGAGGCGGTGCATGTGGTGCTCTATGGACAAACGGGATATCTGGGATAGGGGCTTGGCCAACATCTGCCTCCATAGTGTCCTCATGATCGAAATCACTCGGCTGGAAGGGTGCTCCTAAATCAGCAGTGGAAGCCGTGGGGTTCTTCAACTTATACCTGTTCAGCTGCACCTCAATGCTTGAGGGTGAAAGGGCAGCGACCTCGCAATCTCCCTCCTCTATGTCATCGACCCCATGATATTTGCAGTAGGTTGTGATGAAGCTTGGGAAGATGAAGGGCTTCCTCTTATTTTCCCAGTGGCGCTCGTACTCCTCATACATGATGTGCCCTATGTCAATCCGATGTCTGTCTATCAGGCAGTAGAGGAGCTCGGCGTAGTAGGGCTGAATCCACGAGTCATTCTTCCTAGGGATCAAGTTGAAGATGCAGAATTTAATCATCACCTTAGCTTCAATGCTAAGGTCGTTCTGACTGATCCGTGTAGGTTCTCCCCGATTTCTGGATATCGGTACTCCCTGTTGCAGATCACGTCTGTGATATGTCTTCCTATCCCCCTAGAGGCCCTCGAATACAGGTAGGCATGGTCGCTCCCTGTGAACTCCTGATGCCCAAAATGGATGAATGAAGAAATGTACTCTGGTGTCCACGGTATTATCAGGCCTCGGACTAGTACACCATTCTTCTCCTCGAGATCTGTGTATCCAGTGTAGAACTCTTGGAGGAGGCTCTTGTCGTACCCCTTGAACCTGTTGGAACTGTACCATACCCAATTCCTCCTTGACACCAATCGTGATAGTGTCCTATACCCCGCTGTATCAACTACTGACTCTGGAACATCAATCCTCCTGTCTGGGATGATCGATCTCCCTCCGTCGGCCAACTCCGCTTCTAGCCTTTGACGCACCTCTACCGCAGCTGCGGACAACTCGTACATATGGTGAGATGGTTGGGAGCTTGATGCTACTCCCGTCCCCTTTCTGCTCGAGCCGGATCTTCTCGATCTCGGTGACATGATCCCTACAAACAGCAATTAGTATCTTGTACGATGCAAAACAGACCTATGCATATGAAAATATACGAGCGAACAAACGAGCAATATATTCAAAAATCCAACTCCTCAAAAACCCAAGTCTAGTCTAGCCATTTCATTACGCAACATATCAATGTAACTACTACAATAACATATCACATTATGCTTTTGCTAAACAACAAATGCCTTGAATCACAAGGTCCAATCCATATCATAATAATCAAAAATCTAACATAAATCCTTAACTCCATCAATCATGCATTCTACCATTACATCCATCATTATCATATCAACAAACACATGTTTAAGCATGGAATGATAGTAAGAGATACATTTCCGTAACAAGATATATCATCTAATAGCAAAAATCTCAAATCAACAAACAAAGCCTAATTGAACATGCAATTGATATTGAATAATGAATCTAATCACACAAAACATCAACCCATACATCATACAAGCTTAATTGAAGCATAAATCAAAAAACCCCAAATTTGAAAATTAGGGTTCATGTGATAATACCTCAAATCCGGAGTTTGAATGAACTAGGAAGAGATTTGTTTTGATGAACAGAAAGAGCACGTAACGGGCTTCAATTGCAGCTAAAGAACACACAAATTGATGGAAAGATGAAGAAGTTATGAAGGTTTGAAGGTTTTATGAAAATGGAGGATTTTTTGAGATTAAGTGAAGAAGAAGAAGTGAAATGAGGGAGAAAGGGGAGAAATCCCGTCTTTTGTTTCTGCAGGCCGTGGGGAGATTTGCCCCACGCCTGGGGCGAATCGCCCCGTGCGGGGCGAACCGCCCGCACGTCCAGAGAGCGTGCGCGCACTCTGGACGTGGGGGCGATTCGCCCCCCACCTCCTTAGGTGGGGAGACGATCGTTCAGAAATAAAAAGCGGTTTTAGACCCCTGAAAACTATTTTTCTCAAAAAAATCACTCGAAAAATCGCACTCGAACATAACATAAGCACATACGACACAGAGGTGAACAAATTCACAGATGAAAGCAAATTGTTCAAGTATGAATGCATGCAATAAAGCAGTAGAGAAAGCGATAAAAACCCCGGGTTGCCTCCCGGATAGCGCCATTGTTTAAAGTCTCTGACTCGACTCCTGTCTTTGCCTAACTTTCTTCTTGAGGGTACTAGACTTCCCCTTCACTGATCTCCCTCTCATGCCTCGATCCTGTGAATAAGAATGAACATAGACATTAAGAACCACTGTAGTTAATAGTGTTAGAATTATCGGGTGGATCAGGTGGATCAGATATGGCCTTGCAACAATGTTGCTTGCCATCCACTTCAATAGTGCAAGTTCTTTGGGTAGATGTCCATCACGGAGCGTAGCTTAGTCAAGAACGTTCTCCCTAAGAATTAGAATGCACTCTACCCAAGTGTAGACGCCGACATAACTACCAAAATCGGTGTATACGAAGCTTCACCAATCTTGACCAATACATTCTTCACAACGCCTTCGGGTTTCACAAGGGATCCATCCGCCAGTTGTACAATAGCCTTATGCACAAATAGTTTCCAATATTACTCTTCTCGAAAACATTCAAGGGGAGCACATTGAGTAGGAATCCCGTGGTCTAGTGTGGCACGGACATCTGCAAGACCCCAATCCCGATCTTAAAATCGAAACGTTTAGGGGTGACTCTGGATCCTTTGAGGGGTGACTCGGGATCTCTTGCTCTTCTTCACACTTGTCAATACCAAGGTTATTCTCTTCTTCCTCG
>CM051458.1:18223306-18274386 GCA_028274465.1 Plantago ovata
TCCAGTTTCTTTTTCTTTCTTTTTTTCTTTTCCAGAATTTTTTCTTTCTTTCTTTTTTTTCGATTTTTTCCTAGCCAGCAGTAGAGCATAACAAAAAGAGAAATACAAAAATGAAGCACACGACTTCCCCAAACCTCTTCGAAAGAATAGGTTGGAGTATAAAATTTACGGAAAAGGAAAATAAACTCACGATACGAAATGAAAAAAACGAAAAACAAGTCTAATGATGTGTGTAACCCCTCCCCAAACCTTTTCGGAAGAATAGGTTATAAACAAAGGATCACACAACCTCACACTACCTCCTCCCGGCATTTAGCAATCTCAAAGCAGGGTGAAGACTTGTTGCCTCTTAGTACATAATTACTCGGGGAAAACAACCATAAGACCTAACATGCATCATCCTATTATAAAGGCCTTCGTGAACCGCAGTAGAGAAAACACCACTAAGTGATGTCGAGACTACCAAGCTTAACTAAGTGCAATACATAAATGTGACAAGCCAAGCGAGAAAACCTCAAACAAATTCATAGAGATGAAGCATACGATAGTGGCATAGTAGTTGATCTACCCAATAAAAAAGTTCAAAAAATTCGGCAATAAACTCCATATACAACATGCAAGACTATCTAGGTTGAATGTAGTGAATGCACCCTAAAAAAACTAAGAAAGTCGTAAACGTGCAAATGCAAAATGCAAAAAAGACAATTACTAATCAACACAAAGCCAAACAATACTTAACATCACGGTTCAACTTCCCATCCCCCTTACGATTCTTAAGCTAGCCCCTAGCAAAAGAGAATGAGTAATAAGAAGTGATACTAGATGTTACCAAACGGTTTGGCCTCGGTTGACTGAGAGTGGTCATGTGAACGGACTAAATCGGGATGGTGGTAATCCCGTAAAAGTCCTCTACATGTCGGACATGAGCTCATTGGATCTACTGACGTAGAGCCTCCTGCTGCTGCTGGATGAGCTTGTTGCGGCTCCACATTTGCTGCTTGCTATCCTCTGGCGATGCTCCTCGAATGTCTCCCAATCGCTGTTGTTGTGGCAATGTGCCTGTCGAGGTCCTGTCGCATGGCGCGTTGTTGGCGTCAATTCTGTCAAAATGACGTCGAGGTAGGTACGGAATTCAGAGAAGTCAATACTTTAGACCCCTGTGGTGCTCGGGGCGGTGCATGTGGTGCTCTATGGACAAACGGGAATCTGGGATAGGGGCTGGGCCAACATCTGCTCCATAGTGTCCTCATGATAACAAATCACTGGCTGGAAGGGTGCTCCTAATCAGCAGTGGACAGCCGTGGGGTTCTTCAACTTATACCTATCAGCTGCACCTCAATGCTTGAGGGTGAAAGGGCAGCGACCTCGCAATCTCCCTCCTCTATGTCATCGACCCCATGATATTTGCAGTAGGCTGTGATGAAGCTTGGGAAGATGAAGGGTTCTCTTCTTTCCCAGTGGCGCTCGTACTCCTCATACATGATGTGCCCTATGTCAATCCGATGTCTGTCTATCAGGCAGTAGAGGAGCTCGGCGTAGTAGGGCTGAATCCACGAGTCATTCTTCCTAGGGATCAAGTTGAAGATGCAGAATTTAATCATCACCTTAGCTTCAATGCTAAGGTCGTTCTGACTGATCCGTGTAGGTTCTCCCCTGATTTCTGGATATCGGTACTCCCTGTTGCAGATCACGTCTATGATATGTCTTCCTATCCCCCTAGAGGCCCTCGAATACAGGTAGGCATGGTCGCTCCCTGTGAACTCCTGATGCCCAAAATGGATGAATGAAGAAATGTACTCTAGGTGTCCACGGTATTATCAGGCCTCGAACTAGTACCCCATTCTTCTCCTCGAGATCTGTGTATCCAGTGTAGAACTCTTGGAGGAGGCTCTTGTCGTACCCCTTGAACCTGTTGGAACTGTACCATACCCAATTCCTCCTTGACACCAATCGTGATAGTGTCCTATACCCCGCTGTATCAACTACTGACTCTGGAACATCAATCCTCCTGTCTGGGATGATCGATCTCCCTCCGTCGGCCAACTCCGCTTCTAGCCTTTGACGCACCTCTACCGCAGCTGCGGACAACTCGTACATATGGTGAGATGGTTGGGAGATTGATGCTACTCCCGTCCCCTTTCTGCTCGAGCCGGATCTTCTCGATCTCGGTGACATGATCCCTACAAACAGCAATTAGTATCTTGTACGATGCAAAACAGACCTATGCATATGAAAATATACGAGCGAACAAACGAGCAATATATTCAAAAATCCAACTCCTCAAAACCCAAAGTCTAGTCTAGCCATTTCATTACGCAACATATCAATGTAACTACTACAATAACATATCACATTATGCTTTTGCTAAACAACAAATGCCTTGAATCACAAGGTCCAATCCATATCATAATAATCAAAAATCTAACATAAATCCTTAACTCCATCAATCATGCATTCTACCATTACATCCATCATTATCATATCAACAAACACATGTTTAAGCATGGAATGATAGTAAGAGATACATTTCGTAACAAGATATATCATCTAATAGCAAAAATCTCAAATCAACAAACAAAGCCTAATTGAACATGCAATTGATATTGAATAATGAATCTAATCACACAAAACATCAACCCATACATCATACAAGCTTAATTGAAGCATAAATCAAAAAACCCCAAATTTGAAAAATTAGGGTTCATGTGATAATACCTCAAATCCGGAGTTTGAATGAACTAGGAAGAGATTTGTTTGATGAACAGAAAGAGCACGTAACGGGCTTCAATTGCAGCTAAAGAACACACAAATTGATGGAAAGATGAAGAAGTTATGAAGCTTTGAAGGTTTTATGAAAATGGAGGATTTTTTTGAGTTAAGTGAAGAAGAAGAAGTGAAATGAGGGAGAAAGGGGAGAAATCCCGTCTTTTGTTTCTGCAGGCCGTGGGGCGATTTGCCCCACGCCTGGGGCGAATCACCCCGTGCGGGGCGAACTGCTCCGCACGTCCGGAGCGCGTGCACGCACTCTGGACGTGGGGCGATTCGCCCCTCATGGCGGGCGATTCGCCCCCCACCTCCTTAGGTGGGGAGACGATCGTCGAAATAAAAAGCGGTTTTTAGACCCCGAAAACCATTTTTCTCAAAAAATCACTCGAAAAATCGCACTCGAACATAACATAAGCACATACAACACAGAGGTTAACAATTTACAGATGAAAAGCAAATGTTCAAGTATGAATGCATGCAATAAAGCGGTAAAGAAAGCGATATAAAAACCCCGGGTTGCCTCCCGGATAGCGCCATTGTTTAAAGTCTCTGACTCGACTCCTGTCTTTGCCTAACTTTTCTTCTTGAGGGTACTAGACTTCCCCTTCACTGATCTCCCTCTCATGCCTCGATCCTGTGAATAAGAATGAACATAGACATTAAGACCACTGTAGTTAATAGTGTTAGAAGTATCGGGTGATCAGGTGGATCAGATATGGCCTGCAACACATGTTGCTTGCCATCCACTTCAATAGTGCAAGTTCTTTGGTAGATGTCCATTACGGAGCATAGCTTAGTCAAGAACGTTCTCCCTAATAGAATGACATCCTCTATCCCAAGTGTAGACGCCGACATAACTACAAAATCGGTGTATACAGAAGCTTCACCAATCTTGACCAATACATTCTTCACAACGCCTTCGGGTTTCACAAGGGATCCATCCGCCAGTTGTACAATAGCCTTATGCACAAATAGTTTTCCAAGATTACTCTTCTCGAAAACATTCAAGGGGAGCACATTAGAGTAGGATCCCGTGTCTAGTGTGGCACGGACATCTTCAAGTCCCCCAATCCCGATCTTAACATCGAAACTTTTAGGGAGTGACTCTGGATCCTCTTGAGGGAGTGACTCGGGATCCTCTTGCTCTTCTTCACACTTGTCAGTACCAAGGTAATTCTCTTCTTCCTCGACCTGTGGGGGCATTTCCCTCTTGCAACTCCCGCACTTAGAAACCATCTTGATGGTGATTTCGACAGGTAGATCACCCACCAAGGTAAATGACGTCGACTTCTCAGTGTTGCTAGGTAGCTTGCCTTGCTCCCTACTTGCTCCTCGGTCGATCAATTCTTGCATATTTTGATGGGCAAGCCTAGTGCTCTCTTCCAACCTATCAAGCCTTGCCCTAGTCTTCTCAGAATCTTCTTCATAACGTTTGAGAAATCTTTGGGTGTGATCAACCATCTTTTGCAAGTTCTCCATCAGTTGAGCCGTCTTCGACTTCGGTGGCTCTTTCGGAGCGGGGTTTTCGCAGTGATCATTACCATAGTTTAGCCTACTACGGTCTTGGTTAGGGCCATAAGTTTGGTTAGCCGGTGCATATCCTTGATTGTTTCGGAATCCTCTTCTCCAAAATCTACCTTGAGGATTCCTACCGTCTTGTCCGTAGCAAAGGCTTCCTCTTCGCCTCCTCGAGCCTAGTTGCCATCATCATACGCAAGCTCCGATCTACACATATGAGTTCCATGTCCATAGTTCTTGCATATTCGGCATACTTCGTTCGAAACAGTTGTTCCAGTGGCGCTCTTGAGGACTTGCTTCAATTCGTTGGTAAAGCACTCGAATTGATCCCCATTCCCCCTATACATAGGGGCTTCTTGAGTCGGTGGAGCTTCAGGTCCACGTCTCCTAACCATTTCTCTTGGGTCCTTGAACTGCGAACCCTTAGCAAGCCTTTCGAAAACTGCCCAGACGGCTTCTGCGGTTTCCTCCCAAATATTGCCTCGGCATTGGAAATCCACCACTTGTTGGTTCTCGAAGGTTAGTCCATTGTAGAAGTGTTGGACTAGGTCAGAAAGCTCAAAACCATGGTGAGGGAACTTGTTCGTGAGATCTTGGAACCTCTCAAACGCGGTGTAGATGGTCTCATCATAGTCCTGCTTGAATCCAGTGATTTGCGCCTTTAGCGCTGTAGTCAAGGTGTGAGGGAAGTATTTTTCCATGAAAGCTGAAAAAACCTTTTCCCAAGTGTCCAGCAAGCCTGCTGGTAGAGAACTCAACCATGATTTGGCTCTGTCGCCAAGTCCCATAGCAAAAACCTTCATCCTTAACTCATTTGTTCTTATTTCAGCTCCGGGTCGTGGGAGTTGGTTGACAAAATCATCGATATCGTGCAAGTACCCCCATCAAATCTTCCCTTGATAAGCCATAAAACCTCGGAAGTTGTTGGAATGCGTGGTTCTTGATTTCCAGATCTCGGGTTGCAGACGAAAGAACAATCGCCGGTCCCCTCATACGATCCTTAGTGGGTTGAACCCATGCTTTCAGTGGTCTAGCTTTTGCCATTCCGTCGATTTCCTTGAAAAGACTGTGTAGAGATTCAGAGAAATCGGTATCCTCTATTTCTTCTAGTGCACGCCTTTGAAGTAGTCGCCTTCTTTGGTGGTAGACTCTGTCGATCTCAGCAATTGAATCAGCAAGTGGTGTTCCTTCAGATCGTGTATGCGGCATACATTATCTGTATCAGACTAGGAAAGCAGTATCAGAGAGAGATTAAAAAGGAAAAATAAAACTAATAGAATTAGGAATCGAAAGCTGAAAATATAAACAAATTAAACAGAAAAAAGGAGTATAGTCCCCGACAACGGCGCCAATTTGATGAATGCGCTGGTGTCGTGTTCCAACGCGAACGAATCAAATAATTTTGTTATTTAGCCAAAGGCAATCCACAACCACAACGAAAACCGTAGTGTAGCAGTAGAATGACCTCGAGTGTCGTTCTCTCAGGACTATAACTAGCTTTATCAAATCTAATTTAGAATATAAAAACAGTAGACGGGATAGCAAAGATTTTTCTAACAGATAATGGCGATTGGTGATAGTATGATCCTTCAAAGCATAACGGGTCAATAATCATGCGTAAATTCCTCGGTCTTGCATGGAGATCTTTGATCAATCCAATGTCCTGTTGCAATTATTAAGCACTACGAAGATAAAGATACCGACAAGTCAATCATTATTTTCCTATTGTGTTCCATAATTATTCAACACTACGAAGATATAGATGCGTATAGGTCGACGAGGGTTCAATTGTGCATAATAATTAATACAACATACGAGAATTTAGGCTTAGCCTGATCAACGAAATAAAGCAATAACACGGAGTATAATGCGCGATATAGCCATTAGCATGATTATCTTCCCTTCGCTAAGAATTCACATACTACCACCAATGATAAGTTTAGCTACTCATAATAGGCATGCAATCAATAGAAATCATAGAAGAAAACATGTTGAAAGATATAATAAAATAAGTAGAATAAACTGTAAGATACAATGTTACCGAAGGTTGTCAATCTCCGAAGAATTGCGATCCTACAAGCTCCAAACTGCTATGAAAAAGTGTCTCCTAAGTTACGGACCCCCAGAACAGGCTCTGGGAAGTCCCTCCCTAAAACTACAGAGAAAGGTGAGAGAGAAGGCTTGGAAAAGTATAAATTTCGGAGAAAAACTGAGGCAACTATATATAGGCTTCGAATAAGTGTGGGGCGATTCGCCCGGCGATTCGCCCCACATCTAGGGCGGTTCGCCCCGGAGAAAATATCGCGGAATTCCGTGTTTCGACGCGTTTTTTGATTTCTTCCCCTTTTCGGACTCGGTTTCTGACTTCTAGTGGCCTTCTTACCTCCAGGTTCAACCCCTAGACTCCAAATCCTATCCGGAAACCTTCAGATACTCCAAATAGGCTTCTGGAACACCAATTCCTTGTCAACTACAATATAATTGCCCGGAAATCCTCGATTTTCAACCAAAACCTGTAAAATAAAATCTAAAGGGAAACGTGACACTATTCTAAAAAAATGCACTAAAATATAGCTAAATTAGCATAGACGATAGCTAAAATAGGTGAAAAAGACTCAAATGAAAGTGTAAAATACACATTCATCAATGATCATACTATCACTGACTTCCATCATATTGATAAGAAAAATTTGTGCTTTGCTTGATTACTGATTTATAGTTTAAGTTAAATTTGATAAAGCTAGTTATAGTCCTTAGAGATCGACACTCGAGGTTATTTAACTTCTACAATACGTGCCTTGGTTTTCGTTGTAGTTGTGAATTGTCATTGGCTAAAAACAAATTTATTTGATTAATTGAGTCTGACAATCTCGTTCATCAAATTGGCACCGTTGCCGGGGACTATACTTCTTTTTTCTCTTTAGCTTATTTGTATTTTCAGCACTCAATTCTCAGAGTTAGTAGTTAAATTGTTTCCATAATTTTGCGATTTCTAACAGGACTAATTTTCAGTTTTGAGTTACTCCTGTTCGAGATATTCAGGTTCCGTGATGGATCGTCCACTGCTAAAATCATGGGTTCAACCCAACAAGGACCGAATGAAGGGTCCAGCGATTGTCCTTTCGCCTGCGACTCGTGACTTGGAAATCAAAAACCACATATTCTAGCAACTCCCGAGGTTCTATGGCTTGGCTAGGGAAGACGTGATAGGGTATTTGGATGATATCGATAACTTCGTCAACCAACTCCCAAGACCGGGCACGAAGGTGACGGATGGCGAGCTGAGAATGAAGGTGTTTGCGATAGGGCTTGGCGATAAAGCCAAGGCATGCTTAGGCTCTCTGGAAGCCGGATCACTAGACACCTGGGCCAAGGTGTTTTCTACTTTTATGGAGAAATATTTTCCCCATACTTTGAATACCGCGCTGAAGGCGCAAATCAGTGGTTTCAAGCAAGACTATGATGAGACCATCTACACTGCTCTCGAGAGTTTCAAGGACCTCATGAATAAGTGCCCACACCATGGTTTTGAGCTTTCGGATCTTGTCCAACACTTCTAAAATGGACTCACTTGTGAGAATCAGCAAGTGGTGGATTTTCAATGCCGTGGTAATATCTGGGAGGAGACCGTCGAGGATGTGTGGGCGTGTTTCGAAAGGTTTGCTAAGGGATCTCAGTTCAAGGATCCAAGAGAAATGGTTAGGAGGCGTGG
This sequence comes from Plantago ovata, assembly GCA_028274465.1. Classification (NCBI taxonomy): domain Eukaryota; kingdom Viridiplantae; phylum Streptophyta; class Magnoliopsida; order Lamiales; family Plantaginaceae; genus Plantago; species Plantago ovata. The sequence goes on from CM051458.1 coordinate 18,231,303, forward strand.
ACCTGAGGCTCCACCAAACAAGGAGATCCCAATGCATGAAGTGAGTGGGGATCGGTTTGAGTGCTTCGCCAATGAGATGAAACAAGTTCTCAAGAGCTCAGCTGGAAAACTCTCTCTAATGAAGTTTTCCGGCTATGCAAGAACTATGGGCATGGGGCTCATATGTGCAAGTCTGATTTGGTCAATGATAGTGTTTACTGGGTAGACCGTAGTAATCGCAACTACGGAAACGACCACCGTGGAAATCCTGCTGAAGCATCTCAATCCAAGTCTGCGACTCTCTTTGATAAATTACAGAAATTGGTCGATTCCACCCAAGGTTTTCTTAAGCGTTATGAAGAAGATTCGGAGAAGACAAGGGCGAGACTTGATCAGTTGGAGGCAAGCACTAGGCTTGCTCATCAAAAGATGCAAGAGTTGATTGACCGTGGAGCAAGTAGGGAGCAAGGGAAGTTGCCTAGCAACACTGAGAAGTCGATGTCCATTACATTGGTTCATGATCTTCCTGTTGAGATCACTATCAAGAAATTTGCTAAATGTGAGTGTTGCAAGGATGGTGAGCCCCCACTAGCCAAGGAAGAAGAGAAGGACCTTGGTTTTAATGTTAGCGATGAGGAGCAAGAAGATCCTGAGCCAATTCCTGAAAGTTTCGATGTTAAGGTTGGGATTGGTGAACTTGAAGATGTTCGTGCTTCACTAGATACGGGATCTTACTCGAATGTCCTCCCTATGAATGTGTTTGAGAAGAGTGGCCTTGGAAAGCTTTTGGAGCATAAGGCTATTGTGCAACTTGCGGATGGATCCTTTGTACGACCCGAAGGCATTGTGAAGAACGTATTGGTTAAGATTGGTGAAGATTCTGTATACACCAACTTTATTGTGATGCCGGCGTCTACTCCTGGGATGGGTGATGTTGTTCTATTGGGGCGAACATTCTTCACTAAGCTACGCTCCAGTAATCGACATCTACCGAAGAACTTGCACCATCGAGGTGGATGGCAAGCAACATGTGTTGCGAGCCATATCTGATGCTAGTCCTCACTTCAATGCTTCTCATTCTATTAACTACTTTGGTCTTGCTGTATATGTACATTCTCATTCTCAGGTACTAGGTATGAGGAAGAGATCAATGAAGGGGAAGTCTAGTACCCGTAAGGACAAGAACTAAAGAGCGAGAAGAAGTCGAGTCAGAGACTCTTTATACAATGGCGCTATCCGGGAGGCAACCCGGAGTTTTATTACTTTTTGCATTGCATGCATATTTATTTTGAGCATGTCATTGTATTTTATTTTATGTTTTCGTATGTTTTTGGTGATAAAATAAGTTTTAAGATGGTAATTTGGCGGTTTTGGGAGAAAAAGGACACCTCCAGGAGTCTGGAGATGCCAGGCGAAACGCCCCCCACCTGGGGCGATTCGCCTGGCAAGTCCAGAACGCCTGGGGTGTTCTGGACACCCTAGGCGAATCGCTCCCCACCTAGGGCGGTTCGCCCCGGGTGTCCAAAAACCCGGGTATCCGGATTTTCGTCCGGAGACCCGATTTTCTTCCTCTATGTTAAGTTATTAATCTTTTTTGCTTCTTTTATCACCTGTTTGGTTTTTCACGAGTTTTCTTGAGTCCTATAGGTTACAGGTACAAGTTAGCTCTCACCTTAAATCCACTTTCGACGTTCGGGACGAGCGATGACGTTCAGGTTTGGGGGGGGAGGGTTATCGCTGGCTATCTCTATACTTGTTTTGCTTATGATAAACTCGTGAAACCCTTTGTTTGCATTTGCATTTGCACATTTACCGCTTTCTTAGTATTTAGTTGCATACACTACATTCATCCTAGTATAGTTTTGCATGTTTTTATGTGAAGTTTTTTATTGGGTAGATTAACTAGTCATGACCTTTGACCATGCGTTTCATCTCTATGAATTTGTTTGAGATTTTTCTCGCTTGGCTTGTCACATTTATATATGCACTTAGTTAAGCTTGGTAGTCTCGACATCACTTAGTGGTGTTTTCTCTACTGCGGTTCACGAAAGTCTTTATAATAAGATGATGCATGTTAGAGTCTTGTGGTTGTTCTCCCGTGTAATTATGTACCAAAGAGGCAACAAGTCTTCACCTTGCTTTGAGATTGCTAAATGCCTAGGAAGGAGGTAGTGTGAGATTGTGTGATCCTTTGTTTGAAACCTATTCTAACGAATAGGTTTGGGGAGGGGGTTATGTTGTCATTATCATTATGACTTGTTTTTCGATTTTGAGTGTTGTGAGTTTGTTTTCCTTTTTCGTAAAGTTTGTGCTCCAACCTATTCTTTCGAATAGGTTTGGGGAGGTCCTTTGTGAGTCGTTGTAATTTCAGTTTTGTTGTGCTACTGCTGGCTATATACAAAAAAAAAAGAAAAGAAAAAAAAAGGAAAAAAAATCGGAAAAAAAAAAGAAAAAAGAAAAAATTCCAGGAAAAAGAAAAAAATCTGGAAAAGAAAAAAGAAAAAAAGAAAAGACCCCAAGAAAGCAAAGAAGGGTCCAAAGAAAGCCAAAAAGCAGTTTAGCAAAGTGCTTGTCTCGTTTTGCAATTCTTGTAATGTTCGTAATCGAGTTGTAAAATGTGTCTTTTGTTTGTTTGAGTGTCATCTGTTCTAGACCACCCTCGTCCTGCCATTGAGGAAGTGGTGGTAGTTTATGACTTTGCTTGAGAGATGGGTAGAATAGGGGAGTGTGAACTTTTAGGGAACCCTCCTTCGTTTGATGAGAGCCAGTATTGGTTCGACCTCTTTGAGGAAAGTCTTAACTTGGTGAACAGCAGTAAGTCCTCAGTTTCATAGGCACGGGACAACCATTCGTATTTTAACATGTTTCATTACGTCGTCACTGACTAGGTCCAGGTAGAGAATGTTACGAGAGACTATCTTGTTTAACATAGTGCATATGTGAATGTGTATGAGTCAATCGAGGCATTCTTCAACCAATATCCATGTTATGATTTGTATGGACTTTGTTCATAAGTTTTTGATAGATTCAATAGATTAGTTTATTTCATTTGGCATGAGACTCCCCTTTGTGTGTTGCATTGTTTTTTTTGCGTTAGAGTCTAGCTAGTTGCTTGAGGATAAGCAAATGTTCGGTTTAGGGAGTTAAACGTAGAAAAATAGGCAAACTATATATAGAGTTCGGAAACGCACGGGGCGAACCTGCCCCAGACGCCGGGCAATTCGCCCCACGTCCCAGGCGATTCGCCTGGGACTTCCAGATCGACTTGAGTGAGATTTTAGTCTTCTTTTCCTTTTCGGACTCGGATTTTGCCTTCTAGTGACCTTTAAGCCTTGAAACTCGTCCCCTAGGCTGTAAATCTCATCAGGAACCTTCTAGAGACTCCACGAATGTCCTCGAAACACCAAAACCTCGTCCACTTCATCAATATTGCCCATAAAAACACATTTTTCACCTAAAACCTGAAAAATGCAAAGAAAAGGGAAACGTCACACTATTCTAATAAAATGCACTAAAATATAAGCTAAATTAACATAGAGGATAACTAAATTGGTGAAAAAGACTCGAATGAAAGTGTAAAATACACGTTCATCAATCTTCTAGCAACCATAATAACCTTCTTTGTCCCAAAGTCTATAAGTTTACATTCATCACTTTTGATTTTGATGAAGTATCCTTTATCAGCGAACTGACTCATGCTGAAAAGGTTAAACTTAAGATTTTTGACATAAAGAACTCCCGAAATGGTAATGCATCCTAACTTCACGTCACCATAACCTTTTGTAGAACCAAAGTCTCCACCAACAAACCTTATTATTGGACCTTTATACCATCGTCTATAGTTTATAAGGTTTTTCTTGTTGTCCGTCATGTGCTTTCCACAACCACTGTCAAAGTTCCAGATTGCATTGTTTGTCTCCGTGGCTGAAGTCTGCACAATCAAGAGCAAACAAGTTAATTATCCAATATTGGATGTCCACTAACATGTTCAAGAAAGCGTCCAGTGGAAACCCAAGTTTTTAGTTTTTCAACTTGACTTGTTTTCTACTTGCTGAGGAGCTAGAAGGTTTTGAGCCGAAAGACTTTTGATTAGTGCTGATCAAATCCACTTTCTGATGTGGTGTCTTGCTCGGTTGACCTTTTTGCTGAACATACTTTTCAATAAGTTCTTTTCTGGCAAGGTTCCTTCTAGTCCTAGCGTTTTGAGTTTTGTCAGAACTCTTAGGCTTGGTTTTATTCATCTCTTTGAAGTATCTTTGCTGACTTTGCTTATACTCATGAAAAAGTTGACTTTGCTTGGTTTTGAAACCAAGTCCACGTTTCGGAGAATGCTGAGCTTTTGTCTCAGCAACCTTACTTGATTCAGGTTTGTCAGCAAAGGTCTTCTAATTACTTTTAGTAATCTTGCCTTTAGACTTAACAAATTGCTTTTCAGTAACTTGTTTGGCGGAATGCTTTACAACATCCTTTTTCTTAACAGTTTGCTTTTCAGCAATCTGTTTTCCTTTTAAAGTCTTTGATGAATGTGTATTTTACACTTTCATTCGAGTCTTTTTCACCTATTTTAGCTATCTTCTATGTTAATTTAGCTATATATTAGTGCATTTTATTAGAATAGTGTCACGTTTCCCTTTAGTTTTTTTTTTACAGGTTTTGGTTGAAAAACGAGGTTTTTCGGGCAATTATATTGAAGTTGACAAGAAATTGGTGTTCCAGAAGCCTAATTGGAGTATCTGAAGGTTTCCGGATAGGATTTGAAGTCTAGGGGTCGAATCTGGAGGTTAGAAGGCCACTAGAAGTCAGAAACCGAGTCCGAAAAGAGGAAGAAATCCAAAAACGCGTCGAAAACGCGCAAAATCCTGAATTTTACTCCCAGGCGAATCGCCCGGGATGTGGGGCGAATCGCCCCACACCAGGCGACTCGCCCGGTGTGTGGGTCCCTTCGCCCCACACTAATTCGAAGCCTATATATAGTTGCTCAGTTTTTCTCCGTTTTTCATACTTTTCCAGACCTTCTCTCTCACCTTTCTCTGTAGTTTTAGGTAGGAACTTCCCAGAGCCTGTTCTGGGGGTTCATAGCTTAGGAGACACTTTTTCATAGCAGTTTGGAGCTTGTAAGATCGCGATTCTTCGGAGACTGACAACCTTCGGTAACATTGTATCTTACAGTTTTTCTACTTATTTTTATATATCTTTCAACATGTTTTCTTCTATGATTTCTGTTGATTACATGACAACTATGAGTAGCTAAACTTATCGTTGGTGGTAGTATGTGAATTCTTAGCGAAGGGTTGATAATTATGCTAATGGCTATATCGCGCATTATACTCCGTGTTATTGCTTTATTTCTTTGATCTTTCAAAATCTCTATCTTCGTATTGTTGATTAATTATTGCACACAATTGGACAATTATTTGGTCTTCGACCTATCTAGATTTATATCTTCTTAGTGTTGAATAATTACGGAACACAATTGGACAATTATTTGGTCTTCGACCTACCTATATCTATATCTTCGTAGTGTTTGATAATTACAACAGGACAATTCATTGATCAAAGATCTCCATGCAAGACCGAGGAATTTATGCATGATTATTTAGCCGTTATGCTTTGAAGGACCATACTATCACCAATCTCCATTATCTGTTAGAAAACCCTTTGCTATACCGTCTGCTGTTTTTATATTCTTTTATTAAATTAGATAAAGCTAGTTATAGTCCTTAGAGATCGACACTCGAGGTTATTCTACTGCTACACTACGGTTTTCGTTGTAGTTGTGAATTGCCTTTGGCTAAATAACAAATTTATTTGACTGCTTGTACCACGACATCCACGCGTTCGTCAAATTGGCGCCGTTGCCGGGGACTATACTCCTTTTTTCTGTTTAAATTGTTTATATTTTCAGCATTCAATTCCTAATTCTAGTCGTTTTAGTTTTCCTTTTTAATCTCTATCTGATACTGCTTTCCTAGTCTGTTACAGATAGTTTATGCCACATACACGATCTAGAGGAACACCTCTTGCAGATTCAATTGCTGAGATCGACAGAGTCTACCACCAAAGAAGGCGACTACTTCAAAGGCGTGAACTAGAGGAAATAGAGGATACCGATTTCTCTGAATCTCTACACAGTCTTTACAAGGAAATCGACGGAATGGCAGAAGCTAGACCACTGAAAGCATGGGTTCAACCCTCCAGGGATCGTATGAGGGGGCCGACGATTGTTCTTTCGTCTGCAACTCGAGATCTGGAAATCAAGAACCACGCATTCCAACAACTTCAGAGGTTCTATGGCTTAGCAAGGGAAGATGTGATGGGGTACTTGCACGATATCGATGATTTCGTCAACCAACTCCCACGACCCGGAGCTGAAATAACAACCGATGAGTTGAGGATGAAGGTTTTTGCTATGGGGCTTCGCGACAGAGCCAAGTCATAGTTGAGTTCTCTACCAGCAGGCTCGCTGGACACTTGGGAGAAGGTTTTTTCAGCTTTCATGGAAAAATACTTCCCCCGCACCTTGATTACCGCGCTAAAGGCGCAAATCACAGGATTCAAGCAGGACTATGATGAGACCATCTACACCGCGTTTGAGAGATTCCAAGATCTCACGAACAAGTGCCCTCACCATGGTTTTGAGCTTTCTGACCTAGTCCAACACTTCTACAATGGACTAACCTTCGAGAACCAACAAGTGGTGGATTTCCAATGCCGAGGCAATATTTGGGATGAAACCGCAGAAGCCGTCTGGGCAGTTTCGAAAGGCTTGCTAAGGGTTCGCAGTTCAAGGACCCAAGAGCGATGGTTAGGAGACGTGGACCTGAGGCTCCACCGACTCAAGAAGCCCCTATGTATAGGGGGAATGAGGATCAATTCGAGTGCTTTACCAACGAATTGAAACAAGTCCTCAAGAGAGCCGCTGGAACAACTGTTTCGAACGAAGTTTTCCGAATATGCAAGAGCTATGGCCATGGGGCTCATATGTGTAGATCGGAGCTTGCGTATGATGATGGCAACTGGGCTCAAGGAGGCGAAGAGGAAGCCTTTGCTACAGAGTTTGGTACTCAAGAAGCTAGCTACGGACAAGATGGTAGGAATCCTCGAGGTGGATTTTGGAGAAGAGGGTTCCGAAACAATCAAGGATATGCACCGGCTAGCCAAACTTATGGCCCTAACCAAGACCGTAGTAGGCTTAACTATGGTAACGACCACTACGAAAACCCACTCCGAAAGAGCCACCAAAGTCGAAGTCGGCTCAACTGATGGAGAACTTGCAAAAGATGGTTGATCACACCCAAAGTTTTCTCAAACGTTATGAAGAAGATTCTGAGAAGACTAGAGCGAGACTTGATAGATTGGAAGAGAGCACTAGGCTTGCCCATCAAAAGATGCAAGAGTTGATTGACCGAGGAGCAAGTAGGGAGCAAGGCAAGCTGCCTAGCAACACTGAGAAGTCGAATTCCATTACCTTGGCGGGTGATCTACCTGTTGAAATCACCATTAAGAAAGTTACTAAGTGCGAGTGTTGCAAGGGGGAAGTACTCCCACAGGCTAAGGAAGAAGAGAAAGACCTTGGTTCTGACGAAAGTGAAGAGGAGCAAGAGGATCCCGAACCACTCCCTAAAAGTTTTGATGTTAAGGTCGGGATTGGTGAGTTTGAAGATGTCCGTGTCACACTAGACACGGGATCCTACTCTAACGTGCTCCCTAGGAATGTGTTCGAGAAGAGTAGCATTGGAAAACTATCTGAGCATAAGGCTATTGTGCAACTGGCGGATGGATCCTTTGTGAGACCCGAGGGCGCTGTGAAAAATGTATTGGTCAAGATTGGTGAAGCTTCTGTATACACCAATTTTGTAGTTATGCCGGCGTCTACACCTGGGACGGGGGATGTCATTCTCTTTGGGCGAACATTCTTGACTAAGCTACACTCTGTGATGGACATCTACCAAAGGACTTGCACTATTGAGGTGGATGGCAAGCGACATGTGTTGCGAGCCATATCTGATCCGCCTAATACTTCTCACACTACTCACTACTGTGGTCTTGCAGCCTATGTTCTTTCTTATTCGCAGGTTCGTGGCATGAGGAGGAGATCAATGAAGGGGAAGTCTAGTACCCTCAAGAAGAAGAGCTAGGCGCGGACAGGAGTCGAGTCAAAGACTTTAAATCATGGCGCTATCCGGGAGGCAACCCGGAGTTTTTATCGCTTTCTTTACCGCTTTATTGCATGCATTCATACTTGAACAATTTGCTTTCATATGTGAATTTGTTCGTCTCTGTGTCATATGTGCTTATGTTATGTTCGAGTGAGATTTTTCAAGTGTTTTATGAGAAAAAATGGTTTCAGGGATTAAAAACCACGTTTTTGCCGAAAAGATCGTCTTCCCGCATCAGGAAGTGGGGGCCGAATCGCCCCGCACGGGGCGACTCGCCCCACGGTCTCTGATGGATTAAAAACGCGGATCTCCCCCTTTTCTCCTCATTTCTTCATATCTTCACCCCTCTTTCTCTCCAAAAACCGAATTTGGCGAAAATACCTTCAAATCTTCATAACTTCTTCATTTCTCCACCAAAGTTAGTGTTCTATAGCTTCAATCGAAGCCTATTACGTGATCTATCTTTACATCCGAACAGATTTCACCCTAGTGCATTCGATTTTCAGATCTGAGGTATCTTCTTATGAATCCTAATTTTTCAAATTTGGGGGTTTTCAAATTGAGCTTTAATTTGGCTTTTATGATGTATGGGTAGGATGTTTATGTGATTAGAAGCATTATTTACTATCAATTGCATGCTCAAATATGCTAGAATTGTTAATTGGGGAATTTTGCTTCTAGATGATATATCTTGTTAGACAATATATCTTTATCTTTGATTCCTTGCATATGATTGTGTTTATTGATGTAATGATGATGGATTTGATGGTAGAATGCATAATTGTTGAGTATGAGGATTTATGATGATAGAATTTTTCGCTTCTATGGTATGAATTGAGCCTTGTTATTTAGGTTATTGGTTGTCTAGCAAGAGCATAATTTGATGTATTGCATGTAGTAGTTACATTGGTATGTTGCATGTTGAAGAAGCTAGGCTAGACATAAGGAATTTGGGGAGCTCGATTGTTGATTTTATCACTTGTGTGTTTCGTTCTTACATTAGCATATGCATGAGTCAGTTTTGTGTCATACGAGGTACTAACTGCTGTTTGTAGGAACCATGCCAAGGGAGAGGAGCGATCCCGTATGATTACTATGAAGTATTGGAGATGGATCGATTACAACCATGTCAAGGAGAGTGATCTCGTTAGAGGTGCGTTCGAGCCACGGGCTCTTGCAACAACATCGCGGATTATCCAAGAGGAGGAGCTAGAGTACACCTGGAGTAAGGACTCCTATGCCTATTCATGCACCACCGAAGGGACAAAAACAATTATTACGTCAGCAATCTATGACAAGGACTGCAAAGTTCGAGTGAATAGAAAGGCACCGGGACGATCTTGCCACGACGGATTCGATCATGAGTCGACAGAGGCTAGAAGGTTCCGAAGCGCTAGCTTGGTTCAAAAACATAATGACATGGGTACCCGGCCCCTCTTAGGGGTGCCCCTTGACTGCTTCTAAAGGGAGCATCATATAGACATCGGTCGTATCAACCGTAGAGAATGTGGTCGACATTGGAAAAAATGGTAGAAGACTTCTGAGTGTCCAAGCAGCTTACTGTAACCTCCTCGGGCTGTAAAACGTTGGAGAGGGAGGCTCTGATACCACTGCTCTTTCCCCTTCAACAGTTCACAGCCTATTGGAGGGCTACAGGATGGAGGATTCCATAACAGCGGCGGCTAGTCTTGAGGATTCTATTCAACAATGCAACTCTGCTGGTGATGATGATGGTGACAGTAGTGACAATGAAGGCCATACGGACAATGATGATACCGATGGAGGAGTTGTTCCTATCCGGCTTATAAATGGAACTACCGCACCTACCAGAAGACCTTATGATCATCTATAAAACTCCCAGAGCAGTCCCAATAACTCACAAACAGCATACTCAGCCGACCGAGGCCAAACCATGCGGTAACATCTAGTATCACATCTTATTTCCTCATTTTCTTACTGCTAGGGACTAGCGTTAATTTCATGAGGGGGGATGGGATTTAAGTGATCTAGTGTTGTTAGTTTAGAGCTTGACATTGGTAGGATGAGTATAGTACCTTGCATGTTTTATCCGTCTGCATTTGCAGTTGCACGTTTACTGCTTTCTTAGTTTTTAGGTTGCCTTCACTGTATTCATCCTAGGATAGTCTTGAATGTTTTATATGGAGTTTATTGCCGAATTTTTTGAACTTTTTTATTGGGTAAATTAACTAACTATGCCATTAATCATATGCTTCATCTCTATGAATTTGTTTGAGGTTTTTCTCGCTTGGCTTGTCACATTTATGTAATCCACTTAGTTAAGCTTGGTAGTCTCGACATCACTTAGTGGTGTTTTCTCTACTGCGGTTCACGAAGGCCTTTATAATAGGATGATGCATGTTAGGGTCTTATGGTTGTTTTCCCGAGTAATTATGTACCTAAGAGGCAACAAGTCTTCACCATGCTTTGAGATTGCTAAATGCCTAGGAAGGAGGTAGTGTGAGGTTGTGTGATCCTTTGTTTATAACCTATTCTTCCGAATAGGTTTGGGGAGGGGGTTACACCATTATTAGACTTGTTTTCATTTTTCATTCTCGTAAATTTTATACTCCAACCTATTCTTTCAAATAGGTTTGGGGAAGTCGTTGTGAGTCATTTTGTTTCTCTTTTCGTTGTGCTAGTGCTGGCTAAAAAATCGAAAAAAAAAGAAAGAAAAATTCGAGGAAAAAAGAAAAAAAAGAAACTGGAAAGAAAAAAAGAAAAAAAGAAAAGACCCCAAAAGAGCAAAGAAGGGTCCAAAAAAAAGCCAAATAGCAGTTTAGCAAAGTGTTGTGTCTCATTTTCCAATTCATGTAATGTTTGTAATCGTGTTGTAATTTTCTATTTTTTGTCTTTTGTTTTTGAGTGTCATCTGTTCTAGACCACCCTCGTCCTGCCATTCAGAAAGTGGTGAATATCTTAAGGCTTTGCTTGAGAGATGGGTAGAATAGGGGAGTGTTATCTTTTATAGGGAACCCTCCTTCGTTTGATGAGAGCCAGTATTGGTTCGACCTCTTTGAGGAAAAGTCTTAACTTGGTGAACAGCAGTAAGTCCTCAGTTTCATAGGCACGGGACAACCATTCGTATCTTAACATGTTTCGTTACGTCGTCATTGACTAGGTCCAGGTAGAGAATGTTACGAGAGACTATCTTGTCTTGACATAAGTGCTTATGTGGATGTGTATGAGTCAATCGAGGCATTCTTCAACCTATATTCATGTTTTGATTTATATGGTTTTTGTTCATATGTTTTTTGATAGATTCAGTAGATTAGTTCATTTTATTTGGCATGAGACTCCATTTTATGTGTTGCATTATTTTTTGCATTTGAGTCTAGCTTAGTTGCTTGAGGGCAAGCAAAGGTTCGGTTTGGGGAGTTTGATGAATGTGTATTTTACACTTTCATTCGAGTCTTTTTCACCTATTTTAGCTATCCTCTATGTTAATTTAGCTATATTTTAGTGCATTTTATTAGAATAGTGTCACGTTTCCCTTTAGTTTTTATTTTACAGGTTTTGGTTGAAAAATGATGTTTTCCGGGCAATTTTATTGAAGTTGACAAGGAATTGGTGTTCCAGAAGCCTAATTGGAGTATCTGAAGGTTTTCGGATAGGATTTGAAGTCTAGGGGTCGAATCTGGAGGTTAGAAGGCCACTAGAAGTCAGAAACCGAGTCCGAAAAGGGGAAGAAATCCAAAAACGCGTCGAAAATGCGCAAAATCCCGAATTTTACTCCCGGGCGAATCGCCCGGGACGTGGGACGAATCGCCCCACACCAGGCGACTCTCCCGGTGTGTGGGGCCCTTCGCCCCACACTAATTCGAAGCCTATATATAGTTGCTCAGTTTTTTTCCGTTTTTCATACTTTTCCAGACCTTCTCTCTCACCTTTCTCTGTAGTTTTAGGTAGAAACTTCCCAGAGCCTGTTCTGGGGGTTCATAGCTTAGGAGACACTTTTTCATAGCAGTTTGGAGCTTGTAAGATCGCGATTCTTCGAAGACTGACAACCTTCGGTAACATTGTATCTTACAGTTTTTCTACTTATTTTTATATATCTTTCAACATGTTTTCTTCTATGATTTTTGTTGATTGCATGACAACTATGAGTAGCTAAAGTTATCGTTGGTGGTAGTATGTGAATTCTTAGCGAAGGGTTGATAATTATGCTAATGGCTATATCGCGCATTATACTCCGTGTTATTGCTTTATTTCTTTGATCTTTCAAAATCTCTATCTTCGTATTGTTGATTAATTATTGCACACAATTGGAAAATTATTTGGTCTTCGACCTGTCTAGATTTATATCTTCGTAGTGTTGAATAATTACGGAACACAATTGGACAATTATTTGGTCTTCGACCTACCTATATCTATATCTTCGTAGTGTTTGATAATTACAACAGGATAATTCATTGATCAAAGATCTCCATGCAAGACCGAGGAATTTATGCATGATTATTAACCCGTTATGCTTTGAAGGACCATACTATCACCAATCTCCATTATCTGTTACAAAACCCTTTGCTATACCGTCTGCTGTTTTTATATTCTTTAATTAAATTAGATAAAGCTAGTTATAGTCCTTATAGATCGACACTCGAGGTTATTCTACTGATACACTACGGTTTTCGTTGTAGTTGTGAATTGCCTTTGGCTAAATAACAAATTTATTTGACTGCTTGGACCACGACATCCACGCGTTCGTCAGTCTTGTTACTTTGAGTAGCAACAACGGGCTTTTCGGTCGTAGGAACTTGATTGCATTTTTCAGCAACCTTAGATTGACCAATCTGATAGAGTTCTGGTTGACCACTATCAGTTGCGTGTACAAAGGTAATTGGTGATTTGTCTTTACTCAAGATTATTACGTCATCACCTTCATACGTTGCTCCTAAACCTTCTTTCTGAGATGGATCTCTCAGATAAGAGTTTAGTTCAGTCAGCGTATTACTTGCATCAGCATAAGATTTGAAATTGATTTTCATCTTTTTCATTTCTTGTATTTTAGCAAGTAACTTTAGAATTGAGGACTGATACTCTTCCAATTCTATTGCCATTTGAGAATTCTTCTTTGTCGCTTCAACAATCTTCTTCTTGAGATGCAATATTTCAGCATCCTTCTTTTCTGACTCTTCTTTCAACAAGACGTACTTTTCAGTAGTTTGCTTGGTCAGAGTTTCAACATTCTGTAGTTTCTCTTGCTGTTTGCTCAGAGTTTTCTCAAACCTTTCGATTTCTCCTTGAATTCTATCAAGGTCAATATCATCTTCACTTTTTGAGTCAGAGTCAGAGGTAGGACTGTTTACCTGACTGGCCATGAGGCAAAATTCGTAGTTTGACACGTCTGGATAAGCTTCCATAGCTATTCCACATACTTCCTTTCCAATCTCTACATCAAGAGTGGCTTCTTCTTCTTCAGTGTCTGAGCTCTCTACCTCACTGTCTTCAGAGCTAGTATCAATGCACAACGCATCGATTTTTGCTTGAAGCTTCTTCTTTTCTTCAGCAATAAAAGCCCTTTTGAACTTCTTCTTTCCAGCAGATTTACCTTTCAGCAAAGGACAATTTCCTTTGAAGTGTCCAGGCTTTTTGCAGTAAAAGCAAAGATCATTGCCAACTGCTGGTTCTTCAGAGGAATTTGCTTGCTGATCCTGCTTGTTCAGCGAGCTAGCCTCATTCTTGTATTTATGGTAGGTTTTACCAAGATGCTTTATCAACTTCTCTTTTGCTTTTCGCCTTTCAAGTTCCTTACTGATTTATTTCTTCATGTTTTTAACAACTAAAGCATTTTCATCAGCAGGCTCTTTATCATTCCTCTTTTCAGAAGATGACGGCTTTGCAGCAAGAGCAATGTTTTGCGATTTTTCAGCAAACACATTTCGTTTTGCTTTGTCTCATAGTTGACAGTAGCAAGATGAGAGAACAACTCTGTAGGTGTGATATTCGACATTCCTTGATTATAGTAGAAATTCTGAGTGTGGATCCATTCTTGGTTCAGACTTCTAATAATGGTTTTCACCTTCTCAGAATCTGAATAAAGATTTCCAACTCCTAAGGCAGCCATCTCACTTACTAGAGTTGTGAATCTGAAATCCAAGTCTTCTAGTGACTCATTTGTACCTTGTTTAAAGTTCTCGAACTTTAACTTCATCGGTTCGAGTTTGTTTTCCTTGTTTTGTCAGATCCAGCGCAAAGATCTTGAACCATTTTCCAAGCTTCCTTAGCAGTTTTGGAATCCCACAGTTTGCACTGTATAGTATCCGGAGTTGATCGAATGATGATGTTTCTTTCTTGTCCATCAAGACGGAATCTTTTAGCTTCGTCGGAAGTCCATTCCTCTCTTGGTTTTGGAACGGCGGTGTCAACCGATTCTCCTAAGATAGTTTCCTTATCAGTGGTATCCGTGGTTTTGTGAGGAGAGCTTCTCTCAAGTTTAGTGATCTTGATAGGTCTATCATTTATGACAGTGACCATTTCATCACTAATGGCCTCAAGATGTAGCATCATGTTGTTTCGCCATTTTTCATAGTTTTCCAGCTTCTGCAATGGAGCGTCTCCTAAAGACATGCTGTCAGCAAAAGACTAGCAAACTGATTTAGTGAGAGTGATTTACGGAAAGCACCCAAGGGGATCTAGGTTCAGTGCTGAAGGTTAAAGAACCTCCAGCTCTGATACCACTTGTTGGTCCCTTTAAACAACAACAAAAGACTGGGGGGATGAATAGTCTTTTCAAACTTTCGTCGTTTAAAAACTTTCTCAGCAAGAGCTTATTATTTTTCAGTAATGAGTTTGCTGGTACTTAACTTTCTCAGCAAGTACTAGTTACTTTTCAGTAACGAGTTTTACTGGTACTTTAAAAACAGAGTGCGAAAGTCTTTATACAATAAGTGCTTTTCAGTAAGTGTTAGTTTCAGCAAGTGAGCAGAGTGACAGTGTACAAATAATTAAGCTTGCTGAAAACTAAATGCAATAAAGTAAATCACACAAACACTTTTTATAGTGGTATCTGAGAGTGGCGTAATCTCTCAACTAATCCACTTTGTCCTTTCTAGGACTGAATCTACTAAGATAAGTTTGAGGTTCCTTACAACACCTATCTAGAACGATTCTTCAGAAACCAAAGCACACTTGCTTAGTTTCAAACCTTAACTAGAGAACGAAACCTTGTTCTCCACCAAACTTGAGACTTCTAATCAGCAACACTATGCTTGATTAATTCCCCCTGAATTTCACGCCTGAAAAAGGGTGTTTATCAGTTAGAGAGGTTTGGGATGAGATGACTCGAGTATAACTTATTCAGCTATAGCAAGTTATCTAAGAAACAAAACTTGGAATACTTTTCAGTAAACAAGTTAAGTTGTTTCTGGTGTCAAGACTTGTTCTTGTTCGAAGAAAGAACACTTAACTAATTTCTTTGCCGTGAAAGTTCTACTTCTTCACAAGTAGCTTTTATTTCAAGCTTTAAGTCTTGGAACGGATCAATAGGTAGTAAAGAGTATGAAAGATGAGTGTTTAAGAACAAGTGAGAGTTTGATCACGTTGTTGACACACTTCAACGTTTTGCCGGATGACCTCTATTTATAGTGAATCAAGGGAGCCGTTTGAATTTCAAATTCTAAGGCTTTGTTCCTTAAGATGTCACTATCTAGCTTTTGTACTTTCAGCAGCGTCCTTCATTTGTCTTCTAGTCTTCATGTTCTTCGCATGCTTACTTTTTCATTTTAATGTTCATTTGAATGAAATTCAAATGCAAACGTTGGAGCATAAATGCCAGTACTTTCAGCAAGGAGGTCACATATGTATTTCAGCAAGCGACTAGTCTCAGTTTCAGCAAGCACAACCTACTATGTCATATAGATTTTCAGTTATGCAAGTTGTTGCTGAAATTTCCACTTTCTGAGCAACATGTGCCTTTGTAGATAACATCTTCAGAAATCTTCTTAAGTCTTCAGTCTTCGAATCTTCAAGTTTCTGAACGGTTCTAGTGCTTCAATAGTTCATTTGTAAAAACAAAGTACATCATCAGCAAACTAAAGCACCTAACTAGTACCTACACTAAGTATTCTGCAAACGTTCCTCTTTTACAATGTCCTTGTTGGTCCCTTTAAACAACAAGAAAAGACTAGAGGGGGGGGGGTGAATAGTCTTTTCAAACTTTCGTCGTTTAAAAACTTTCTCAGCAAGTGCTTATTACTTTTCAGTAATGAGTTTGCTGATACTTAACTTTCTCAGCAAGCGTAAGTTACTTTTCAGTAACTAGGTTTGCTGATACTTAACTTTCTCAGCAAGCGTAAGTTACTTTTCAGTAACTAGGTTTGCTGATACTTAAAATCAGAGAGCGGAAGTCTTTGATACAATAAGTGCTTCTTTCAGTAAATGAAGGTTTCAGCAAGTGATGTGAGTGACTGTATTCAGATAGATATGATTTGTTGAAAAACCAAAATACAGTAAGTAAATCACACAAACACTTTTATAGTGGTATCTGAGAGTGGCGTAATCTCTCAACTAATCCACTTTGTCCTTTCTAGGACTGAATCCACTAAGATAAGATTGAGGTTCCTTACAACACCTATCTAGAGCGATTCAAACAGAAACCAAAGCACACTTGCTTCGTCTCCAACCTAAACTAGAGAACGCAACCTTGTTCTCCACCAAACTTGGTACTTTTAATCAGCAAGACTATGCTCGATTAAGTTCCCCCTGAATATCACGCCTGAAAGGATGTATTTTCAGTTAGAGAGGTTTGGGATGAGAAAACTTAATTATAACTTATTCAGTTACAACAAGTAATCTAGGAAACAAAACTTTGAATACTTTGCAGTAAACTATTTTGATTGTTTCTGGTGTCACGACTTGTTCTTGTTCGAAAGAAAGAAAGAACACTTAACTAATTTCTTAGTCGTGCAAATTCTACTTCTTCACAAGTAGCTTTTTCAAGCTTTAAGTCTTGGAACGGATCAATGGCAGTAGAGAGTATTGAAGGGTTTGTGAGTTTTAAGCACAAGTGAGAGTATGATCACGTTGTTGACACACTTCAACTCTTTGCCGAATGACCTCTATTTATAGTGAAGATAAGGAGCCGTTTGAATTTCAAATTCTAAGGCTTTTGTTCCTTAAAATGTCACTATCTTGCTTTTGTACTTTCAGCAGCGTCCTTGTTTGTCTTCTAGTCTTCATGTCCTTCGCGTGCATGCTTTGAATTTAATGCTCATTTGAATGAAATTCAAACAGTAACATTGGAGCGCAAATAAAAGTACTTTCAGCAAGAGGTCACATATGTTCCATCAGCAAGTGGCCAGTCTCAGTTTCAGCAAGCACAACCTACTCTGTCATATAGATTTTCACTTATGCAATGCTATTGCTGAACTTTCCACTTTCTGAGCAACATGTGCCTTTGTAGATACCAGTCTTCAGAAATCTTCTAGTCTTCAGATCTTCGAAATCTTCAAGTCTTCAGATCTTCAAAATCTTCAAGATTCTGAGCGGTTCTAAATGCTTCAATAGTTTATTTGTAAAAACAAAGTACATCATCAACAAATGCTTCAATAGGTTGTATTTCTTTTCAGAAAACAAGATACATCATAAGCTTTAAAACCAACCTATCTAGCACCTATTCTAAGTCTTCAGCAAACGTTCCTCTTTTACAATGTCCTTAAAATTCTAAATTCCTATGGACCTTAAGAGTACTAGTTACTGGACTTTCCTTAATTTAGCATGGTTAATTGCTCATCAAAATTACAAGTTTCCTAAAAAATTTCCCCCTTTTTGATGTTAGCAATCCATGGCTAAATTAATTGTTACCCTTTTAGAGGTTTCTGATGTTGAATAAATCAGTTGATTAATGCAAGCATACTTTGAATAATTAAACAGTAAGCATAAGTAAACTGCATAATCAAAAACCAATAAGAGTCAAAATCATCATTGCTGATAGTTATCTTTCAGAAGTTTACAAGAAATAGCAGAGATAACTAAACAAAATAAGCAAACAAAACATTAACAAAGAAACTATTACAGAGAGTTAAGCTCTTCCAGAAGATTTTCTCAAAATCTCTCTTACACTCTTCTCAGCAAGTGCAGTAAATTCAACACAGTCCTTTTCGTAGTTTTCCAGAAGCCTACGGACTTGTAGTTGAAGAATTCTTGCATTTTTGCAGGCAGTATGATGATGCTTTTCAGCATTCATTTCCATGTAGTGAGTTACCCACAAATGCAAGCCCCAATTGCTGGCATGGAGAAGTTGTGTATCTGAAATGCTTTTAGGTTGAATCTTTCTTAGCCAGAGAAGATCTTCTTCTTGATCCTTAGCAGTGAGATAGAAATACTCATAAGGAATCAATCCAAGTCTCTTCTTTGTTTTCTTGGTTACTGGGTCAGAGTAGTAAGCAATGCCAGGTGGCTTTATCAAATTTGGTTCTTGTCTATAAGTCTTACCAATGGCAGTTCTTCTTACTGAGACCTCAAGATTCAAGCATTTCCCAGCAATATTTCTTGGGAGGGATTCTTCCCTTTGTTTTCTTTGTACCTTGAGTTCTATCCATGTGAACATTTGGTTCAATATGGCTGTAGGAAAGAACTCATTCACCAGCAAATCTTCTAGCTTTAAGATCCAGCAACCATGAATGTTTCTGATCACATTCTGAGTGGTTTCATCATTGCTGGTCTTTGTATATTCGATGCCGGAGCCAATAGCAATGCTGACCAGCCTCTTTTCTTCCTGTCTTTGCCTTCTTCTTCTTGATTTAGCATTGTCTTAATCTCTTGCTGAAGAGTCAGACGAGAAATGCTTTGAATGGCCAGACGGAGTCAAGGCTGTTAATGGTCTAGCTCTTAGGCTTGAGCTATTGTCTGATTGTCATCATCTTCATCATCTTCATTCAGATTTTGATGACTTTCAGAATGGCAAAAATCTTGAGTTTCAGCAGCAGTTTTTCTCTTTTTGGTACTTGCTGAATTTAACTTAGATTCTACTTGCCTTTTAGAACTTTGCTCTTTTTCAGCAAGCGGTTCTATGGGCAGTGGCTCATCAACAGTAGGAGGGGTTTGGTTTCTTTTTCTGGTATTTTTCTTTCCCCCCCTTAGACATGGATTGCAACATCGGAGTGATGTGCAGAGAATAGAACTCATTGCAATTTTCAGCAAGAGTGCTTAAGTTGTTATACTTCATGATGATTTGTTGCTGATCAGAAGTCATTTTTTACAACTCTTTTTGAATACTCACCATGTTCTCTTCATGTCTTTTCTCTGTTGCGGCCTTATCATCCATGAAAGTCTGAGCCTTCACTAGAGCGGTCTTTGCGAGCATGAGTGCTTGACTTACATCTTCTTCATAGCTTTTGTGATAAAGACTGATGTCTTTCTGAGCTATCGTAAGAGTAGTAGTGCGTCTCAGCACTGTAGCCAATATTTTTCCAATATCAAGCGGGCTATCAGCAAGCAATGCCTCATCTTCTGCTTTGCAGGCCTCATGGACTTTCTTCAGTGCCAAAATTCTAGGAGTAAACTCCTCAACTCTTGGGAACGGCACAAGGTTTGGAGTCAAGGAATGAACTTTCAGTTCTGAAGCAAACTGATCATCCTTCATCAGCAATTCTCCTCTTAGACCATCATCTATATCGTTTATGTAATCAGGAGGAGGAATTTGAACCACTTTGGGGTCTCTTTTGGATTATTCATCCTCATTTGCTAATAAGTCATCGTCATCCTCTGATTAATCAAGGTCAGCAACCTTGGAACCCAAGTCAGCAGCTTCATTTCCTTTTGGTTGAGTGGTTGCTGATGGAAACACTTCAGACTCAACAACTGGAGTTTCACCAGTACACTCTTGAATTTTGCCTTCATATTCTCTCTGATTTGAGCAATCAGATTTGAGCTCATTTGCTGAGAATATGACATTTCTTCAGGAAGTATGGAATGAACGAATGTCTCGAGCTTTAGTAGAGAAGATCTCTTTTTCTCATTAGATAGATGAAGATGGAGATCAGATAAATCCATTCGCCTGTATCTTTGCCAGTTGCTGACGGACTTAGCAACTCTTGACAAAGTTGTTCGCTTGAAATTCAAGTATAGTTCCTCAGAACTTACTTGTTGATCTTCAGTGATGAGCACCACTTCAGTGGTCTCCTTTTGAGCCTGAAAAAGAACGATATTTAGATCAGGATTGGTTTGGATAATTGCTTTAGAGTTCAAAGCTGAAACATGAATTACCTGCTGAGATTCAGCAAGCTCATGTTGTACAATTTCCATTCCTTGAGGAGCTTGAGTATCATCCTCCATTTGTTCATCCTGAAATAAATTTGAGTTAGATACAAGTACTAAGCTGTCAAACTTAGTTTTATTACCAAAAACATTAACTACCTGCTGAGCAGGGAGTGTTGATTCTGGTGCAGAGGCTTCAGCAACCATCTGACTTGCATCTTGAGAAGTCTGTAGAGATAATATAATATTAGCAAAAGAATAAGTTTCAGAATTTGAAGCTTTAGTGATGGTTGAATTATCTACCTGCTGAAGAAGGACATTTTGTGGCTCAGTCCTTTCAGCATTAACAGTTTCTTCATCTTCTTGGACTGTTTCTTCAGCAGACTTCTTGTCTTGCTCTGTTTGAGAAAGCTGCGCGGTTTCAGCAATCTCCATTGTCTCTGAAATGACAAGTTGAGCAGAAGCATCTTGACCTTTAAGCTCACTGCTTGTCATGAAGACATCAATGGATTTGTTGGATGATTCTTCAATCTCCAACTCCATTTGTTGGCTTATAGCTTCCAGTACAAGCTGGACTTTGTCAATTGATGTCTTTGGTGAACTTGGGCCAGTGTTCTCAGCATCACGAGATGCGTCGTTGAATAGTGCTTCTTGTGTTTCAGCAACTTCTGGAACTTGAACCATTGATGTCTCAGCAACTGGTTCTTCAGCAACCGGGGTTTCAGCAACTTGATGAGTTGCTTGTTCAGCAATCACCTTTTCAGCATCATCAGCAAGTGCCGCCTTTTGCAGATCAGCAGCAATATCACTTGCTGGTTCCATAGTTGAATCATCTAGATTATCTACAATGTAGATATCTGGGACTTGGGCAGGAATTTCATTTCCACTGCTTTGTGGTCTGTTCTCAGTAGAAGGATCAACGTTGAGTCGATCATTGAAGGCTTCCGCAAACACTTCAATGTTGCTGACATAGGCTTCAGTAACTACCTTGTCAACATCTACTGGCAATTGCGTTTCAGCAATTGTCTGGGAATTGTCTGTGAGGTCATGGACAATAGGAACTGACTTGCGAGCCAGTGTTTTCTTCCTTGTGTTGCCTGTCCTTTTCCTCTTTGGTACGGGGTTTGCTGATGACCCTGCAGTCTGAGTGTCATCATCAGCTTTCCTCTTTTTCTTGTTAGATTTCTTCTGTTTCCCAACAGATACGTCAGTAGTTGCCTTTTTAGCAACGGATGGTGTACAGCAGTTTCATTTTTGTCACCACCATCTACAGAAGTTTCATCTCTAAGTTGCTGAGTGGGCAGCTGTTGTATACTTTTCTTGCTGGCTTGTGCTGACAACATTTGCAGCTGTTATCTTCTTTGATTTTTCTAATTTCTTGCCAGCAGTCTTAGGTACATTCTGCTTGTAGAAGGATCTTCCCACATTGCATACAGATTTCTTGATTGGCAATGGGTTTCTCAGCTGAATCCTGAAATGTTCAAGGATGTAGCATATCTTTATTCCATACATAACTGGAAAGGAAGGTGAGACCTTGTTGTCTTCTACCTTTACCTTGAACTTAGTAACACAATCAACAAGCCTGTTGAAAATGTACTTAGCCCAGTTAAATTCCGTTTTATTTTCATGGATATACATCAGCAGCGGCCATCTTCTCAGGCCTACTTGGTCTATTCCTCCGACTTGGGAGTCCAAAACTTTTATCAGTAGCAGAGCTACTAGACCAAGTGAATGGCAGAGATGCTTCCTCTTAACGTGCTTTGTCCAAGTCACGGGAGCAATCTCTCCTTTCTTCATTTTCTCATTTCTGACGTCACTGTAGAAAGCTTCAATTTCTTCGTCAGTGGTTGTTGGTCCCTTTAAACAACAAGAAAAGACTAGAGGGGGGGGGGGTGAATAGTCTTTTCAAACTTTCGTCGTTTAAAACTTTCTCATCAAGTACTTATTACTTTTCAGTAATGAGTTTTGCTGATACTTAACTTTCTCAGCAAGCGTAAGTTACTTTTCAGTAGCTAGGTTTGCTGATACTTAAAATCAGAGAGCGGAAGTCTTTGATACAATAAGTGCTCTTTCAGTGAGTCACTGTGTACAGACAGATTTGATTTGCTGAAAACTAAATACAGTAAGTAAATCACACAAACACTTTTATAGTGGTATCTGAGAGTGGCGTAATCTCTCAACTAATCCACTTTGTACTTTCTAGGACTGAATCCACTAAGATATGATTGAGGTTCCTTACAACTCCTACCTAGAGCGATTCAAACAGAAACCAAAGCACACTTCCCTCGTTTCCAACCAAATCTAGAGAACGCAACCTTGTTCTCCACCAAACTTGGTACTTTTAATCAGCAAGACTATGCTCGATTAAGTTCCCCCTGAATATCACGCCTGAAAGGGTGTATTTTCAGTTAGAGAGGTTCGGGATGAGATAACTTAATTATAATTTATTCAGTTACAACAAGTAATCTAAGAAACACAACTTTGAATACTTTGCAGTAGACAAGTTAGATTGTTTCTGGTTTCAAGACTCGTTCTTGTTCGAAAGAAAGAAAGAACACTTAACTAATTTCTTAGTCGTGTAAATTCTACTTCTTCACAAGTAGCTTTTTCAAGCTTTAAGTCTTGGAACGGATCAATGGCAGTATAGAGAGTTTGAAGGTATGTCAGTTTAAGCACAAGTGAGAGTTTGATCACGTTTTTGACACACTTCAACTCTATGCCAGATGACCTATATTTATAGTGCAAGTAAGGAGCCGTTTGAATTTCAAATCCTTAGGCTTTTGTTCCTTAAAATGTCACTATCTTGCTTTTGTACTTTCAGCAGCGTCCTGGTTTGTCTTCTAGTCTTCATGTCCTTCGCGTGCAAGCTTTGCATTTAATGCTTATGTGAACAGAATTCAAACAGTAACATTGGAGCGCAAATGCAAGTACTTTCAGCAAGAGGTCACATATGTTCCATCAGCAAGTGGTCAGTCTCAGTTTCAGCAAGCACAACCTACTCTGTCTTTCAGATTTTCACTTATGCAATGTTGTTGCTGAAGTTTCCACTTTCTGAG
The DNA here is from genome assembly GCA_028274465.1 of Plantago ovata. Taxonomy (NCBI): domain Eukaryota; kingdom Viridiplantae; phylum Streptophyta; class Magnoliopsida; order Lamiales; family Plantaginaceae; genus Plantago; species Plantago ovata. The sequence continues at coordinate 18,254,710 of CM051458.1, forward strand.
CAACATGTGCCTTTGTAGATACCAGTCTTCATAAATCTTCGAATTCTTCAAGTCTTCGGATCTTCAATTTCTCCAAGATTCTGAGCGGTTCTTAATGCTTCAATAGTTTGTTTGAAAAACAAAGTACATCATCAGCAAATGCTTCAATAGGGTTATTTTCTTTTCAGAAAACAAGATACATCATAAGCGGTAAAAACCAACCTATCTAGCACCTAATCTAAGTCTTCAGCAAACGTTCCTCTTTTACACTGTCCTTAAAATTCTAAATTCCTTACAAGTTTCCTAACAAATTTCCCCCTTTTTGATGTTAGCAACCCATGGCTAAATTAATTGTTACCCTTTTAGAGGTTTCTGATGTTGAATAAATCAGTTGATTAATGCAAGCATACTTGAATAATTAAGCAGTAAGCATAAGTAAATTGCATAATCAAAAACCAATAAGAGTTAAAAGTTTCATTGCTGATAGTTATCTTTCAGAAGTTTACATGAAATAGCAGAGATAACTTAAACAGAATCAACAAACAAAAACTTTAACAAAAACTATACAGGGAATTAAGCTCTTTAGAGGATTTTCTCAAAATCTCTCTTACACTCTTCTCAGCAAGTGCAGTAAATTCAACACAGTCCTTTTCGTAGTTTTCCAGAAGCCTACGGACTTGCAGTTGAATAATTCTTGCGTTTTTGCAGGCAGTATGATGATGCTTTTCAGCATTCATTTCCATGTAGTTAGTCACCCACAAATGCATGCTCCAATTGCTGGAATGGAGAAGCTGTGTATCTGAAATGCTTTCGGATGAATCTTTCTTAGCCAGAGAAGATCTTCTTCTTGATCCTTAGCAGTGAGATAGAAATACTCATAAGGAATCAATCCAAGTCTCTTCTTTGTTTTCTTTGTTACTGGGTCAGAGTAGTAAGCGATGCCAGGTGGTTTTATCAGATTTGGTTCTTGTCTATATGTCTTACCAATGGAAATTCTTCTTACAGAGACCTCAAGATTCAACCACTTCCCAGCAATATTTCTTGGGAGGGATTCTTCCCTTTGTTTTCTTTGGACCTTGAGTTCAATCCATTTGAACATTTGATTCAATATGGCTGTAGGAAAGAACTCATTCACCAGCAAGTCTTCCAGCTTTAAGATCCAGCAACCATGAATGTTTCTGATTACATTCTGAGTTGTTTCATTGTTACTGGTCTTTGTGTATTCAATGCCGGAGCCAATAGCAATGCTGGCCAGCCTCTTTTATTCCTGTCTTTGCCTTCTTCTTCTTGATTTAGCATTGTCTTGATCTCTTGCTGAAGAGTCAGACGAAAAATGCTTTGAGTGGCCAGACGGATGATGAGACGTTGTCAAGGTCAATCAAATAAATTTGTTATTTAGCCAAAGGCAATCCACAACTACAACGAAAACCGTAGTGTAGTAGCAGAATGACTCGAGTGTCGTTCTCTCAGGACTATAACTTGCTTTATCTATTTAACAAGAGAATAAAAACAGCAGACAAATAGCAATAGGGGGTTTCTAGCAGATAATGGAGATTGGTGATAGTATGGTCCTTCTTAGCATAATGGGTCGATAATCATGCATAAATTCCTCGGTCTTGCATAGAGATCTTTGAATCAATCTAGTGTCCTGTTGCAAGTATTAAGCACTACGAAGATAATCTGATCTGACTAGTCAATCACGATTGTCCTAATGTGTTCCGTAATTATTCAACACTACGAAGATAATTGGTCTGATTGTCGACTAGTGTTCAATTGTGCATAATAAACAATACAACATACGAGAATTTTGGTTACAACTGATCAACGAAATAAAGCAATGACACGGAGTATAATGCGCGATATAGCCATTAGCATGATTATCTTCCCTCGCTAAGAATTCACATATTACCACCAATGATAAGTTTAGCTACTCATATTATGCATGCAATCAACATAAATCATAGAAGAAAACATATTGAAAGATAAATAAAATAAGTAGAATAAAACTGTAAGATACAAAGTTACCGAATGTTGTCAATCTCCGGATGATTGCGATCCTACGAGCTCCAAACTGCTATGAAAAAGTATCCCCTAAGCTACGGAACTCCCCGGACAGGCCCCGGGAAGTTCCTACCTAAAACTATAGAGAGAGGTGAGAAAGTAGGCTTGGAAAGATATGATTTTCGGAGAGAAAACTGGGCTCTATATATAGGCCCCGAAATAACTCTGGGGCGGTTCGCCCACCGGCTTTTTCGCGGAATTCCGCATTTTTCGACACGGATTTGGATTTCTTCACCTTTTCGGACTCGGTTTCAGACTTCTAGTGGCCTTCTAACCTCCAGATTCGACCCCTAGACTCCAAATCCTATCCGGAAACCTTCAGATACTCCAAATAGGCTTCTGGAACACCAATTCCTTGTCAGCTTCATATATTTGCCCAGAAATCCCCGAATTTCAACCAAAACCTGTAAAGTAAAATCTAAAGGGAAACGTGACACTATTCTAATAAAATGTACTAAAATATAACTAAATTAACATAGAGGATAGCTAAAATAGGTGAAAAAGACTCGAATGAAAGTGTAAAATACACATTCATCAAACTCCCCAAACCGAACCTTTGCTTGTCCTCAAGCAACTAAGCTAGACTCTAATACAAAAAACATGCAAGACACAAAATGGAGTTTCATGCCAAATAAAATGAACTAATCTACTGAATCTATCAAATAACATATGAAGAAAAACCATATGAATCAAAGCATGAATATAGGTTGAAGAATACCTCGATTGACTTATACACATCCACATAAGTACTTATGTCAAGACAAGATAGTCTCTCGTAACATTCTCTACCTGGACCTAGTCAGTGACGACGTTATGATGCATGCTAAGATACGAATGGTTGCCCCGTGCCTATGAAACTGAGGGCTTACTGATGTTCCACCATGTTAAGACTTTTCCTCAAAAGAGGTCGAACCAGTACTGGCTCTCATCAAACGAAGGATGGTTCCCTATAAAAGATAACACTCCCCTATTCTACCCATCTCTCAAGTAAAGTCTTAAGCTATTACCACTTCCTGAATGGCAGGACGAGGGTGGTCTAGAACAGATGACACTTAAGATAAAAAAGATAAAAACACACGATTACGAACATTACAAAAAATGGAAAAGACTCAACACTTTGCTAAACTGCTATTTGGCTTTCCTTTTTGGACCCTTCTTTGCTTTTTTGGGGTCTTTTCTTTTTTTTCTTTTTTTCTTTCCAGATTCTCTTTTTTTTTCTTTTTTCCTGGAAATTTTCTTTCTTTTTTTTCGATTTTTTCTAGCCAGCAGTAGCATAACAATAAGAGAAACAAAATGACTCACACGACCTCCCCAAACCTATTCGAAAGAATAGGTTGGAGTACAAAATTTACGGAAAAGGAAAAACAAACTCACGATACGAAAAAGAAAAACAGAAACAAGTCTAATGATGGTGAAACCCCCTCCCCAAACCTATTCGGAAGAATAGGTTATAAACAAAGGATCACACAACCTCACACTACCTCCTTCCTAGGCATTTAGCAATCTCAAAGCATGGTGAAGACTTGTTGCCTCTTAGGTACATAATTACTCGGGAAAACAACCAGAAGACCCTAACATGCATCATCCTATTATAAAGGCCTTCGTGAACCGCAGTAGAGAAAACACCACTAAGTGATGTCGAGACTACCTAGCTCAACTAAGTGCAATACATAAATGTGACAAGCCAAGCGAGAAAAACCTCAAACAAATTCATAGAGATGAAGCATACGATTAATGGCATAGCTAGTTGATCTACCCAATAAAAAAGTTCAAAAAATTCGGCAATAAACTCCATATAAAACATGCAAGACTATCCTAGGAAAGCAGTAAACGTGCAAATGCAAAAAAATTCACGAGCAAGATAAGTATAGAGATAACAAGCGATAACCTCCTCCCCAAACCTGAACGTCGTCGCTCCTCCCGAACGCCGAAAGTGGATCCAAGGTGAGAGCTAAAGCTTGTATAAGTACCTATAATACTCAATCAAACTCGTGAGATAAAATCTAAAGCGGTAAAGAAAGCGATAAAAATTCCGGGTTGCCTCCCGGATAGCGTCATTGTTTAAAGTCTTTGACTCGACTCCGGTCTGCGCCTATCTCTTCTTTTTGCGGGTACTAGACTTCCCCTTCATCGATATCCTTTCCATGACACGAACCTGTGAATAAGAAAGAATATAGGCTGCAAGACCACAGTAGTGAGTAGTAATATCAGGCGGTTCAGGTGGATCACGTAAGGCTTTCAACACGTGTTGCTCGCCACTTACTTCAATAGTGCAAGTTCTTTTGTAGATGTCCATCACGGAGCGTAGTTTAGTCCAGAATGTTTGACCTAAGAGTATGACATCCCCCGTCCCAGGTGCAGATGCCGGCATAACTATGAAATTGGTGTATATAGATGCTTCACCAATCTTGACCAACACGTTTTTCACAACGCCCTCGGGTCTCATAAAGGATCCATCCTCCAGACGCACAATAGCCCTTTGCTCAGATAGTTCCCCAAGGTTGCTCTTTTCAAACACGTTCAAAGGGATTATGTTCGAGTAGGATCCCGTGTCTAGTGTGGCACGGACCTCTTCAAGCTCGCCAATCCCTACCTTAACATCGAAACTTTTAGGGAGTGGTTCGGGATCCTCTTGCTCCTCATCACTTGCGTCAGAACCAAGGTCCTGCTCTTCTTCCTTCATGCAACACTCGCACCTAACGGCCTTCCTGATGGTGATTTCGTCAGGTACATCACCAACCAATTTCGACTTTACAGTGTTGCTAGGCAGTTTGCCTTGTTCTCTACCTGCTCCTCGATCGATCAACTCATGCAACTTTTGATGGGCAAGCCTAGTGCTCTCTTCCAACCTATCGAGCCTTGCCCTAGTCTTTTCGATGTCTTCTTCATAACGTTTGAGAAAACTTTGTGTGTGATCGACCATCTTTTGCAAGTTCTCCATCAGTTGAGCCGACTTCGACTTCGGTGGCTCTTTCGGAGCGGGGTTTTCGCAGTGGTCATTACCATAGTTTAGCCTACTACGGTCTTGGTTAGGTCCATAAGTTTGGTTAGCTGGTGCATATCCTTGATTGTTACGGTATCCTCCTCTCCAAAATCAACCTCGAGGATTCCTACCGTCTTGTCCGTAGCTAACTTCTTGAGTGCCAAACTCCGTAGCAAAGGCTTCTTCTTCGCCTCCTCGAGCCCAGTTGCCATCATCGTATGCCAGCTCCGATCTACACATATGAGCCCCATGCCCATAGTTCTTGCATATTCGGCATACTTCGTTTGAAACAGTCGTTCCAGTGGCGCTCTTGAGGACTTGCTTCAATTCGTTGGTAAAGCACTCGAATTGATCCCCATTCCCCCTGTACATAGGGGCTTCTTGAGTCGGTGGAGCATGAGGTCCACGTCTCCTGACCATTGCTCTTGGGTCCTTGAACTGCGAACCCTTAGCAAGCCATTCGAAAACAGCCCAGACGGCTTCTGCGGTTTCCTCCAAATATTGCCTCGGCATTGGAAATCCACCACTTGTTGTTTCTCGAAGGTTAGTCCATTGTAGAAGTGTTGGACTAGGTCGGAAAGTTCAAAACCATGGTAAGGGCACTTGTTCGTGAGATCTTGGAACCTCTCGAACGCGGCGTAGATGGTCTCATCATAGTCCTGCTTGAATACAGTGATTTGCGCCTTAAGCGCGGTAGTCAGAGTGTGTGGGAAGTATTTCTCCATGAAAGCTGAAAAAACCTTTTACCAGGTGTCCAGCGAGCCTGCTGGAAGAGAACTCAGCCATGACTTGGCTCTGTCGCCAAGTCCCATAGCAAAAACCTTCATCCTCAACTCATCCGTTGTTATGTCAGCTCCGGGTCGTGGGAGTTGGTTGACGAAATCATCGATATCGTTCAAGTACCCCATCACATCTTCCCTTGATAAGCCATAGAACCTCAAAAGTTGTTGGAATGCGTGGTTCTTGATCTCCAGATCTCGGGTTGCAGGCGAAAGAACAATCGCCGGTCCCCTCATACGATCCTTGGTGGGTTGAACCCATGCCTTCAGTGGTCTAGCTTCTGCCATTCCGTCGATTTCCTTGAAAATGAGTCGCCTTCTTTGGTGGTAGACTCTATCGATCTCAGCAATTGAATCAGCAAGCGGTGTTCCTGCAAAACGTGTATGCGGCATACACAATCTGTAACAGACTAGGAAAGGTGATTAGAAACAGACTAGGAAAGAAGTATCAGAGAGAGATTGAAAAGGAAAACTAAAGCTAATAGAATTAGGAATCTAAAGCTGTAAATATAAACAAATTAAACAGAAAAAAGGAGTATAGTCCCCGGCAACGGCGCCAATTTGATGAGACGTTGTCAAGTTCAATCAAATAAATTTGTTATTTAGCCAAAGGCAATCCACAACTACAACGAAAACCGTAGTGTAGTAGCAGAATGACTCGAGTGTCGTTCTCTCAGGACTATAACTTGCTTTATCTATTTAACAAGAGAATAAAAACAGCAGACCGATAGCAATAGGGGGTTTCTAGCAGATAATGGAGATTAGTGATAGTATGGTCCTTCTTAGCATAATGGGTCGATAATCATGCATAAATTCCTCGGTCTTGCAAAGAGATCTTTGAATCAATCTAGTGTCCTGTTGCAAGTATTAAGCACTACGAAGATAATCTGGTCTGACTAGTCAATCACGATTGTCCTAATGTGTTCCGTAGTTATTCAACACTACGAAGATAATTGGTCTGATGGTCGACTAGTGTCCAATTGTGCATAATAAACAATACAACATACGAGAATTTTGGTTACAACTGATCAACGAAATAAAGCAATGACACGGAGTATAATGCGCGATATAACCATTAGCATGATTATCTTCCCTCGCTAAGAATTCACATACTACCACCAATGATAAGTTTAGCTACTCATATTATGCATGCAATCAACAGAAATCATAGAAGAAAACATATTGAAAGATAAATAAAATAAGTAGAATAAAACTGTAAGATACAAAGTTACCGAAGGTTGTCAATCTCCGGATGATTGCGATCCTACGAGCTCCAAACTGCTATGAAAAAGTATCCCCTAAGCTACGGAACTCCCAGGACAGGCCCCGGGAAGTTCCTACCTAAAACTATAGAGAGAGGTGAGAAAGTAGGCTTGGAAAGATATGATTTTCGGAGAGAAACTAGGCTCTATATATAGGCCCCGAAATAACTCTGGGGCGGTTCGCCCCCCCCCCCCCCCCCCCCCCGGCTTTTTCGCGGAATTCCGCGTTTTTCGACGCGGATTTGGTTTTCTTCACCTTTTCGGACTCGGTTTCAGACTTCTAGTGGCTTTCTAACCTCCAGATTCGACCCCTAGACTCCAAATCCTATCTGGAAACCTTCAGATAATCCAAATAGGCTTCTGGAACACCAATTCCTTGTCAGCTTCAATATATTTGCCCAGAAATCCCCGAATTTCAACCAAAACCTGTAAAATAAAATCTAAAGGGAAACGTGACACTATTCTAATAAAATGTACTAAAATATAGCTAAATTAACATAGAGGATATCTAAAATAGGTGAAAAAGACTCGAATGAAAGTGTAAAATACACATTCATCAACGGCGTCAAGGGTGTCAAGGGTCTAGCTCTTATGGCTTGAGCTATTGTCTGATTGTCATCATCTTCATTCAGATTTTGATGACTTTCAGTATGGCAAAAATCTTGAGTTTCAGCAGCGGTTTTTCTCTTTTTGGAACTTGCTGAATTCAACTCAAATTCTGCTTGCCTTTTTGAACTTTGCTCTCTTTCAGCAAGAGGTTCTAAGGGCAGTGGCTCATCAACAACAGGAGGGGTTTGGTTTTTTTTTCTGGTACTTTTCTTTTCTTCCCCCTTAGACATGGATTGCAACATCGGAGTGATGTGCAGAGAATAGAACTCATTGCAATTTTCAGCAAGAGTGCTTAAACTATTATACTTCATGACGATTTGTTGCTGATCAAAAGTCATTTTTGACAACTCTTTTTGAATGCTCATCATGTTCTCTTCATGTCTTTTCTCTGTTGCGGCCTTCTCATCCATGAAAGTCTGAGTCTTCACGAGAGCGGTCTTTGCTAGCCGGAGTGCTTGACTTACATCTTCTTCATAGCTCTTGTGATAAAGACTGATGTCTTTCTGAGCTATTGTCAAAGTGGTAGTGCGTCTCAGCACTGTAGCCAATATTTTTCCAATATCAAGCAGGCTCTCAGCAAGCAATGCCTCATCTTCAGCTTTGTAGGCATCATGGACTTTCTTCAGTGCCAAAATTCTAGGAGTAAACTCCTCAACTCTTGGGAACGACACTAGTTGTGGTGTCAAGGAATGAACTTTTAGATCAGAAGCAAACTGATCATCCCTTATCAGCAATTCTCCTCTTAGACCATCATCTAAATCATTTATGTAATCCGGAGGAGGGATTTGAACAACCTTTGGATCTCTTTTGGATTGTTCATCCTCATTTTCTGATAAGTAGTCGTCATCCTCAAGTTCATCAAGTTCAGCAACTTTAGAACCTAAGTCAGCAGCTTCACTTCCTTTTGTTGAGTGGTTGCCGATGGCAACACTTGAGACTCAACAACTGGAGTTTCACCAGTAGTTAGTTTTAATTGAGTTTGAGACTCAATTACTGGAGTTTCGCCAGTAGTAGATGGAAGGGAGTGGACTTCCTTTGATCTTACTCCTGAAGGTTGACCAATTTCGAGATCCTGCGTATGCCTTGCATGGATCAACAAACTGTTCTGTAGAGCGCGTTGGTAATCTTTATCCTGTTCTTCATCATCATCAAGGTTTTCTTCAGTAACCTTCGCATCAGAAATTGGACTCTTGCCATTTTTCAAGGCAGCCCTTTTTCTGGCATATTCCTCTTCAGTATCAGCACCTTGCACAGGTGCTTGATTTTCAGCAGCAACAGGAGGAGGTTGAGATTCTTGCTGAGGTTGTGGTTGTTCAGCTTTCTGATTTTCTAGTTGAGCATTTCCAGCAGCTGTCAACTTTAATCCTCCAGCATCAGGACTGGGACCTTGATTGTCATCATCATCGTCTTTCATGTCCTTGGAATCTTTCCCTTCATCATCACTTGGATGAGTGGGAATGTTCTCATCTTCTTCCTCTTCATCATCATCGGTCAGAATTACTAGCTCAACGTGCTTGTATAAAGCAACACTTGTCACTTCCTCTTCCTCATTGATTTTGTGGGGATCAGCCACCACAGGTACAAATGAACCTTTGAGCATCACAGCTTGTTCAGATGGAGGGGCACTCTTGAATTTTGCCTTCATATTCTCTCTGATTTGACCAATCAGATTCGAGCTCATTTGCTGAGAATATGTCATTTCTTCAGGTAGGATGGAGTGAACAAATGTTTCGAGCTTCAGTAGAGAAGATCTCTTTTTCTCGTTTGAAAGATGAAGATGGAGATCAGAGAATTCCATTTGCCTATATCTTTGCCAGTTGCTGACGGACTTAGCAACTTGTGACGAAGTAGTCCTTTTGAAGTTCAAGTACAGTTCCTCAGAACTTACTTGATGATCTTCAGTGATGAGTACCACTTCAGTGGTCTCCTTTTGAGCCTGAAAAAGAACGTTATTTAGATCACGATTGGTTTGGAAAATTGTTTTAGAGTTCATATCTAAAACATGAATTACCTGCTGAGAGTCAGCAAGTTCATGTTGTACAATTTCCATTCCATGAGGAGCTTGAGTAGCATCCTCCATTTGTTCATCCTGAAATAAATTGGAGTGAGATACAAGTACTAAGCTGTCAAACTTAGTTTTATTACCAAAAACATTAACTACCTGCTGAGCAGGGAGTGTTGGTTCTGGTGCAGAGGCTTCAGCAACCATCTGACTTGCATCTTGAGAAGTCTGTAGAGATAACATAATATTAGAAAAAGAATGAGTTTCGGAATTTGAAGTTTTACTGATGGTTGAATTAATTACCTACTGAAGAAGGACAGGTTGTGGCTCAGTCCTTTCAGCATTAACAGTTTCTTCAGCTTCTTGGACTGTTTCTTCAGCAGACTTCTTGTCTTGCTCTATTTGAGAAAGTTGCGCGGTTTCAGCAATCTCCCTTGTCTCTGAAATGAGAAGTTGAGCAGAAGCATCTTGTCCCTTGAGCTCACTACTTGTCATGAAGACATCAATGGATTTGTTGGATGATTCTTCAATCTCCAACTCCATTTGTTGGCTTATAGCTTCCAGTACAAGATGGAGTTTGTCGATTGATGTCTTTGGTGAACTTGGGCCAGTATTCTCAGCATCACGAGATGCGTCGTTGAATAGTGCTTCTTGTGTTTCAGCAACTTCTGGAACTGGAACCATTGCTGTCTCAGCAACTGGTCCTTCAGCAAGCGAGGTTTCACCAACTTGATGAGTTGCTTGTTCAGCAACCATCTTTTCAGCAGCATCAGCAAGTGCCGATTTTTGCAGATCAACAACAATGTCACTTGCTGGTTCCATAGTTGGATCATCTAAATTATCTACAATGTAGATATCTGGGACTTGGGCAGGAATTTCATTTCCACTGCCTTGTGGTCTATTCACAGTAGAAGGATCAACATTAAGTTGATTGTTGAAGGCTTCCGCAAACACTTCAACATTGCTAACATAGGTTTCAGTAATCACCTCAGAAACATCTACTGGCAAATGTGTTTCAGCATTTGTCTGGGAATTGTCTGAGAGGTCTTGGACAGCAGTAACTGACTTGCGAGCCAGTGTTTTCTTCCTTGTGTTGCTGGTCCGTTTCCTCTTAGGTACGGGGTTTGTTGATGACGCTACAGTCTGAGTGTCATCATCAGCTTTCCTCTTTTTCTTGTTAGATTTCTCCGGTTTCCCAGAGGCATCTATAGTTACATTTTCAGCAACGGCTGTTGTACACGTACCTTGTTGATTTTCAACAGCAGTTTTTTTGTGTTACCACCACCAACAGCAGTTTCATCTCTAAGTTGCTGAGTGGTAACATCTGCAGCTGTTGTATACCTTTCTTGTTGGCTTGTGCTGACAACATTTGCAGTTGTTGTCTTCTTTGATTTCTTGCGAGCAGTCTTAGGTACATTGTGCTTGTAGAATGATCTTCCCACATTGCATACAGACTTTTTGATTGGCAGTGGGTTTCTCAGCTGAATCCTGAAATGTTCAAGGATGTAGCATATCTTGATTCCATACATAACTGGAAAGGAAGGTGAGACCTTGTTGTCTTATACCTTTACCTTAAACTTAGTAACACAGTCAACAAGCCTGTTGAAAATGTACTTAGCCCAGTTAAGTTCTGTTTTATTCTCATTAATATGCATCAGCAGCGGCCATCTTCTTAGGCCTACTTGGTCAATTCCTCCAACCTGGGAGTCAAGAACTTTTATTAGTAGCAGAGCGACTAGACCAAGTGAATGGAAGAGATGCTTTCTCTTAACGTGCTTAGTCCAAGTCACGGGGCAATCTCGCCTTTCTTCATTTTCTCATTCCTGACGTCACTGTAGAAAGCTTCAATTTCTTCGTCAGTGGCAGTGACGTCATCTTCAGTTCCGGTGGTTGGAATCTGAAATATCTCCGCTAAATCAGTCCATTTCAGGACGATTTGCGTGTTCTGAACTGTAGTAAAGATCACTTTTTCAGTGACTCCTTTACTATCAGTAAGGGACTGGATTTCTGCATTATTGTAGAATTCCATAGTATCAATCATGCTCACTTACTTAGTGCGAGCAGATATAAAGTGCATGAGGCCTTGTTGCTTGATGAACTCAAGCGCCTCTTCATTCTCGTCATCAAGTTCTTGTTCATAGAAGTACCTAATGTACTTCTCTTTTGCAAAACCTCCCCATTGCATCAACATCTCACACTTTGCAATGTCAAGATATGACGGAGGCATAGGTTTTTCTGAGATTCGGTTGTTTTTCAACACAACTTTCGTTGTGTTTGTAGCCGGAGTAGTCACCGGAGCAGTGCGTGTTTCAGCACTGCCAACCTTTGATGACTTAGAGGACTTGGAAGACTGTCTCTTGGGAGCCATTTCTTTTATAGAGCAGAAAAATGTGTACAAAAAGAGATAGTTTGCTTTTTTACTGGAGGTACAGTAGAATCAGGCTAAAATTTGCAGAGAAAGGAAATGTGAGTTAAAGAATTTTGTCATTTCTCTAACTCCTTCTTTATATAGTGTCTCTGGTGTGTGAGAAACTCAATCGATTTGAGCTCTCAGCAAGGGTAAAACAGAGAAACACCGGAGTTAGTGGAGCCTTTGCATTGAATGCGCAGTGGCCCACTAACTAAAACCGTCAGAGCACTCTCTCTCTTTGTTTTGTTATCCGTTAGATAAGTAACTCCTTTTAATCAATGGCCACGATTCAATTTCATGTAATGATTATTACGAGTTTATCTGTGCCAGTTTAACGTCACAAATTGATTTTACCGAGTTTTAGGGGAATAGATTGCTTGCTGAAATAGACAAGAATCTTTTCAGGGAGTTTGCATAAATAGCCTAGATACTTGCTGAAAGTTCCCCCTTACTTAGATATCTCGTATTTTCTTAAGTTTAAAAGATATTTCTGAGTTCCCGTATCAGTAAATACTTTTGTACTTGAGATATCTTTTGGTAAAATCTGAGAGATGAGTTTTTCTCTTTTTCTGAGTTCCCGTCTCAGAATATTCCCTTGATACTTGAATACCTGTTTCAGTATCTTTGATTGTCTGAATGCCTGTTTCAGCAATCCTTAAGGTTTTTCTCTTACTGAGTGCCTGTCTCAGCAAGTGATCAAGTTTCCTAACAAATACCCATATTGAAGGAATTACTTGCTGAAGGCTTGTTTCAGCAAACATATGGTGACATATCATTTCTTAGAAGAAATCAGTGAATGAGACTTTTAAACAAGAATACTTTGGCTTGCTGAATACCTGTTTCAGCATTCTGCCATATGTATCCTTTATTGAGGTAGTTCAATCAATCCAAGGTTATACCTTAGCATTGCGAACCTATTATCCGGTAGGGGCTTGGTAAAGATGTCAGCAAGCTGATCATTAGTGCCTATTTTCACAACCTCAATATCTCCTTTTTCCACATGATCTCTAATGAAATGATGTCTAATATCAATGTGCTTAGTCCTAGAATGAAACTTAGGATTTTGTGTGATAGCAATAGCACTTGTATTATCACAAAAGATTGGTGTTTTCTTTGCAGAAATACCATAATCTCTTAATTGTTGCTGAATCCATAGGACTTAAGCTGTGCAACAACCATATGCAATGTATTCAGATTCAGTGGATGAATTGGCAACGCATGTTTGTTTTTTGCTGAAACATGATATTAATCTAGTACCCAAAAACTGACAAGTTCCAGAGGTACTTTTTCTATCAAGAGTTGATCCTCCATGATCAGCATCAGAATAACCAACCAATTCAAGTCCAAAATCTTTAGGATACCATAATCCAACATTGACTGTACCTTTGACATATTTCAGTATCTTGATTGCCTTTTTGTAGTGTGATTCTCTTGGATCAGATTGGAATCTTGCACACACACAAACAGCATACTGAATGTCAGGTCTACTTGCTCTTAAATACAACAAGGAACCAATGAGCTTCCTATACTTGTGTTCTTCAACACTTTTTTCCTCTTTAGTATAGCCCAATTTGGTACCAACACTCATAGGGATCGTTTCAGGTTTCTCATCCTCTTTGATCCTAAACTTTATGAGCATTTCTTTCGCATGCTTTGCTTGATTTATGAATATTCCATCTTTGAGTTGCTTGACTTGCAATCCTAGGAAATAATTCAATTTTCCCATCATACTCATTTCAAACTTATTTGTCATGAGTTTGGCAAAATCATCACAAAGTTGCTTGTCCTTCGATCCAAAAATTATGTCATCCACATAAATTTGAACTAAGAGTATTTTACCATCATGGTTCATGGTAAATAAGGTTTTGTCAACTTCACCTTTCTTGAAACCATTTTCCAGCAAGAACTTAGCCAAGGTATCATACCATGCTCTTGGTGCTTGCTTTAGACCATATACAGCTTTCTGAAGCTTGTATACCATCTTGATTTCTGAGGGAAGTTCAAAGCCAGGGGGTTGTTCTAGGTAGACTTCTTCAGCAAGTTCACCATTCAAGAATGCACTTTTAACATCCATTTGGTAAACAATGAAGTCATTGTGAGCAGCAAAGGCCAAGAAAAGCCTAATTGCATCCAATCTTGCAACTGGTGCATAAGACTCATCATAGTCCAATCCTTCAGTCTGACAGTAACCTTGAGCAACTAAACGTGCTTTATTTCTTGTTACTTCACCAGACTCACTCAGCTTGTTTCAGAACACCCACTTTGTACCAATAACTTTCTTGTCTTCAGCAAGTGGTACAAGTTTCCAGACTTTGTTCCTTTCGAATTGATCCAGTTCTTCTTGCATTGCCTTTATCCATTCAGAATGCTTTAAAGCTTCTTCTATGGTTTTAGGTTCAATATCTGAAACAAAACAAGAGAACAATGATTCTACTTCTACGACAACTGCTTCTTCAGCAAGTCCATGAGTAGCTTTGGATCTAGTCACTTGGCGTTTATTAATATCGCCAATCATATCCGTACAGGGATGATCTCTAATCCATTTATTAACAGGTTTTCTGCTTGTTGGATCAGGATATGTTTGCTTATCAGCATGTGACTCTTCAGTATGTACTTGTTCAGTACTACTGGGAATTTGTGTCTATGTTGAGTTTTGTTCATCAGCAACTGCTTGTTCAGCATTACTTGATTGAGGTGGTTCATCAGCAGGCACTGGAGGTTGCGTAGTTTCAGCAACTTCCGGAGCAACTACGTCTTTTGCTGGAAATTCTTTGTCGTGAACTATATTTATCTTGTCATGACTTGGGGGAGGAGAGTCATTGTCAGAATCATCATTTAGTTCAATTGACTTGGTTTGCCTAGCATTAGATTCAGTTCTTTGCTCATGTATGATTAACTTTTTCATACATTCTGATATTTCTTCTTCAGCAGGCACTCCTTGTGTCTTTTCATAGAATACAACATGCACAGATTCTTCAATCTTTTGTGCCTTTTTGTTGTAAACTCTATAAGCTTTACTATGCAAGGAGTAGCCGAGAACTATCGCTTCGTCTGCTTTTGGTTGAAATGTTCTTAGGTATTCTCTACCATTCTTAAGAACGAAACACTTGCAACCAAATACTCTTAGATGAGTGATGTTAGGAGGTCTTCCAACAAACAATTCATAAGGAGTTTTGTTGTATTCCTTAGTAATCAAACATCTGTTTTGAGTATAACAGGCGCTATTAATCGCTTCAACCCAATAAGCCTCACTTATTTCAGTGTCAGCAAGCATTGTTCTTGCGGCTTCTTTCAGGGTACGATTCTTCCGTCCAGCAACACCGTTTTGTTGTGGTGTTCTCACTAAGGATACTGATGTTGAATACCTTTTGAGGTACAATATTCAGTTATGTCCTGGTTTACAAACTCAGTACCATGGTCTGTCCTTATTACTTTTACCTTGTCATTTTTCATGACTTCAAGCTTATTCAGCAAGTTAGGTATTTCAGTCTTGGTTTCTGATTTGTGCTTGATGAATACTACCCAAGTGAATCTTGAATAGTCATCTACCACGACTAGACCATACTTCTTACCAGCATAGCTTGTTGAAGAAGATTCAAACAAGTCCATGTGTAAGAGTTGTAAAGGTTTTGTAGTTGACGGTACTGCCTTGTTCTTGAAAGAAGATTTGGTTTGCTTTCCTTGCTGACATGCATTGCAAACACCATCCTTCTTAAAACTAACCCTAGGTAATCCAACTACAAGTGCCTTTTTAGACAGCTTATTCAGCGTCTTGAAGTTTAGATGACTTGTTCGTTTATGCCATAACCATGCTTTTTCAGCAAGGCAATCGTGATCTAAGACAAGGCATTTTTCAACGATTGCTGAAGAACAATCTACGTTGTACAACCCTCTTGATCTTCTTGCAATCATAATTACCTTTTTAGTCTTGAAATCTATAAGTTTACATTCATCAGTTTTGATTTCGATGAAGTATCCTTTGTCAGCAAACTGACTCATGCTGAAAAGGTTAAACTTAAGATTTTTGACATAAAGAACTCCAGTAATGGTTATGCATCCTAACTTCACGTCACCATAGCCTTTTGTAGAACCGGAGCCTCCACCAGCAAACCTTATTGTTGGACCTTTAGACCACCGTCTATAGTTTATAAGGTTATTCTTGTTGCCCGTCATGTGCTTTCCACAACCACTATCAAAGTGCCAGATTGCATCGTTTGTCTCCGTGGCTGAAGTCTGCACAATCAAGAGCAAACAAGTTAATTATACAATAATGGATGTCCATTAACATGTTCAAGAATGCGTCCAGTGGAAACCCAAGTCTTAAGTTTTTCAACTTTGACTTGTTTTCTACTTGCCGAGGAACTAGAAGGTTTTGAGCTGAAAGACTTTTGATTCATGCTGATCAAATCCACTTTATGATGTGGTGTCTTGCTCGGTTGACCTTTTTGCTGAACATACTTTTCAGTAAATTCTTTTCTAGCAAGGTTCCTTCTAGCCCTAGCATTAAGAGTCTTTTCAGAACTCTTAGGCTTGATTTTCTTCATCACTTTGAAGTATCTTTGCTGACTTTGCTTATACTCATGAAAAAGTTGACTTTGCTTGGTTTTGAAACCGAGTCCACTTTTCGGAGAATGCTAAGCTTTTGTGTCAGCAACCTTACTTGATTCAGGTTTGTCAGCAAAGGTCTTTTGATTACTTTTAGTAATCTTGCCTTTAGACTTAACAACTTGCTTTTCAGCAATTTGTTTGGCGGAATGCTTCACAACATCCTTCTTCTTTCCAGTTTGCTTCTCAGCAACCTGTTTCCTTTTAAAGTCTTGTAACTTTGAGTAGCAATAGCGGGCTTTATGGTCTTAGGTACTTGATTGCATGTTTCAGCAACCTTAGATTGACCAAACTGATAGAGTTCTGGTAGACCACTATCAGTAGCACGTACAAAGGAAATCGGTGATTTATCTTTACTCAAGATTTCTACGTCATCACGTTCATACGTTGCTCCTAAACCTTCTTTCTGATATGGATCTCTCAAATAAGAGTTTAGTTCAGTCAGCGTATTACTTGCGTCAACATAAGATTTGAAATTGATTTTCATCTTTTTCATCTCTTGGATTTCAGCAAGTAACTTTAGAATTGAGGACTGATATTCTTCCAATTCTAATGCCATTTGAGAATTCTTCTCTGTAGCTTCAGCAATCAACTTCTTAAGACGCCTTATTTCAGCATCCTTTTCTTCTATCTCTTCCTTCAGCAAGACGTACTTTTCAGTAGTCTGCTTGGTCAGAGTTTCAGCAATCTGTAGTTTCTCTTGCTGTCTGCTCAGAGTTTTCTCAAATCTTTCGATTTCTCCTTGAATCTTGTCAAGGTCCATCTCGTCTTCACTTTCTGAGTCTGAGTCAGAGGTAGGGGTTGTTTACCTGACCGGCCATGAGGCAGAACTCGTAGTTTGACACATCTGGATAAGCTTCCATAGCTATTCCACAAACTTCTTTGCCAATCTCCACGTCTAGAGTGGCTTCTTCATCGTCAGTGTCTGAACTTTCATCCTCACTGTCTTCGGAGCTAGTATCAATACACAATGCATCGATTTTGCTTGAAGCTTCTTCTTTTCTTTATCAATAAAAGCTCTTTTGAACTTCTTCTTCGTTTCAGCAGATTTGCCTTTCAGCAAAGGGAAATTAGCTTTGAAGTGTCCAGGTTTCTTGTAGTAAAAGCATAGATCATTTCCAACTGCAGGTTCTTCTGATGAGGTTGCTTGTTGAGCTTGCTTGTTCAGCGAGCCAGTCTCATTCTTGTACTTACGGTAAGTGTTACCAAGATGCTTTTTCAGCTTCTCTTTTGCTTTTCGCCTTTCAAGTTCCTTGCTGATGAATTTCTTCATGTTTTTGACAACCAAAGGTTTTCATCAGTAGGCTCTTTATCATTCTTCTTTTCAGATGATGACGGCTTTGCAGCAAGAGCAATGTTTTGCGATTTTTCAACAAACACATTTTCTCTTTGCTTTGTCTCATAGTTGACAGTAGCAAGATGAGAGAACAACTCTGTTGGTGTAATATCAGGCATTCCGTGATTGTAATAGAAATTATGAGTGTGGATCCATTCTTGATTCAAACTTCTGATAATGGTTTTCACCTTCTCAGAATAAGAGTAAAGATTTCCAACACCTAAGGCTGCCATTTTGATGAACGCAGATGTCGTGCTCCGGATTCAGTCAAATAAATTTGTATTTAGCCAAAGGCAATCCACAACTACAATGAAAACCGTAGTGTAGCAGTAGAATGACTCGAGTGTCGTTCTCTCAGGACTATAGCTAGCTTTATCTATTTAACAAGAGAATATAAAACAACAGACAGATAGGAAAAGGGGTATCTAGCAGATAATGGAGATTGGTGATAGTATGATCCTTCTTAACATAACGGGTAGATAATCATGCATAAATTCCTCGGTCTTGCATAGAGATCTTTGAATCAATCTAGTGTCAAGTTGCAATTATTAAGCACTACGAAGATAATTGGTCTGACAAGTCAATCACTATTGTCCTAATGTGTTCCGTAATTATTCAACACTACGAAGATAATTGGTCTGATGGTCGACAAGTGTCCAATTGTGCATAATAATTAATCAACATACGAGAATTTAGGCTGTGCCTGATCAACGAAATAAAGCAATGACACGGAGTATAATGCGCGATATAGCCATTAGCATGATTACCTTCCCTTCGCTAAGAATTCACATAATACCACCAACGATAAGTTTAGCTACTCATAATAGGCATGCAATCAACATAAATCATAGATGAAAATATAATCAAAATAAGTAGAATAAAACTGTAAGATACAAAGTTACCGAAGGTTGTCAATCTCCGGATGATTGCGATCCTACGAGCTCCAAACTGCTATGAAAAAGAGTCCCTAAGCTACGGACCCCCTGAACAGGCTAGGAAGTCCCTATCTAAAACAATAGAGAGAGGTGAGAAAGTAGGTCTGGAAAGATATGATTTTCGGAGAAAACTGAGCAACTATATATAGGCTCGAATATTGTGGGGCGGTTCGCCCCACACGCCCGGTGTGGGGCGGTCGCCCCAGCTCTGCGGCGGTTCGCCCAACGGCTTTTTCGCGGAATTCCGCGTTTTCGACGTGTTTTGGATTTCTTCCCCTTTCCGGACTCGGTTCTGTCTTCTTGTAGCCTTCTAACCTCCAGATCGGCCCTAGACTCCAAATCCTATCCGGAACCTTCAGATACTCCAAATAGGCTTCTGGAACACCAATTCCTTGTAACTTAATATAAATTGCCCGAAATCTTCGAATTCACGAAACTTGTAAAATAAAATCTAAAGGGAAACGTGACACTATGCTAATAAAATGTACTAAAATAATAGCCAAGTTACCATAGATGATAGCTAAAATAGGTGAAAAAGACTCGAATGAAAGTGTAAAATACACATTCATCAAATTCCCCAAACGAACCTTTGCTTGTCCTCAAGCAACTAAGTAGACTCAATACAAAAAACATGCAAGACACAAAATGGAGTCTCATATGCAAATAAAATGAACTAATCGACTAAATCTACCAAAAAACATATGAACAAAAACCAT
>CM051458.1:18274486-18371390 GCA_028274465.1 Plantago ovata
GGCATGTGTTGGTAGTTTCCATGGAATTGCTGTACCCAAGTCGTACTACGTGCTCATCTGGCTATGGCTCTTTCCCTCGTCGCGGATTCATTACTACAAAATCAGCTGGGATTACATATTGTCCACTTTCACAAGGATGTCTTCTATTATCCCGATCTGGCCTCTTAACACGTGGTCTGCCATTTGATACCATCATATCAGTTGTGTCAATTCTCCGAGTTCCAGGGCCTTGTATGCCGAATACAGCATTAAGTTAATGCTAGCTCCTAGTCAAGAATTGCCCTGCGTAGTTCGTCCATTCCTAAGGCGATGTCGATGATGAAGCTGTCGCGATCCTTTTTCTTCATGGGTAATCCCGCCAATCGGGTTGACCGTTTCAACCCCATTCACTTCAACCCCATTCACTTCCTTTCCTGAATTATTTCTCTTTTGTTCTTGATCTCACGAAGAATTTCGTAAAGCTGGAATATTCTGGATTAACTCTAAAGTGGCACATTGACTTCCACCTTTTACAGTCTTTGGAATAGGGGTGAATCTTGAATATCCTTCTTGGCTGGTTTGATCCGACACAGGTATGGCACATGTGGCTTCGGAGGCACATATGGATTGGAAGATTTGTGAAGTCCTCCCGGCATACTAGTTCCTACCTCGACTTCATCATCATCTATGTCTATCACAGATGGTCTCGGTTCATCATTCCTTCCGGAATTTCTTGAGGTTCTTGGGAACTTCCGCTAACTCCTTCTTCTGTGCTTGCCCTCTATCATCGATCTCAGTAGATTCCACCCGCTTAGGACGTACAAAGTTAGGAATTTTGGTCATCTTGCCTCCTCGGAGCAGTAGGTTCACCTCTTCGCACTCACTCTCCTCGGTAGCAACAGTTGGAGGTTGCTCGGGATCAGCTTCAGATGTCTCATCGGCAGGACTAGGACTGACGGGTTCCCTGGGGTCGGGGGGTGATTCGCTCCTCACCTCGGGTGGTTTGCTCACTACTTCCCGTGGGGTATCTCGACTTTTTACCGCACCTTCCACACTTCAGTAGGCTAAGTTCTTTGATAAGTTGCTCAGTTACTTCGATCACTTCAAAAGCCTTCTCGATGCGAAGATTGCTCTCGGCTTGCCCTGCGTGTGCTCCTCGAAGACACTTTCAATCGCTTTAATCCTTGCGTAAAACGCAAGTTCCTCCTCCTCACTGATGTCTTCGTCCTCAAAATAGCCTTCGTATAACCCGTCAGTTTTACTTGATTTTGAGTATATGTTGGCGACTTCATTCGACATTATTTTCTCGGATTGTGTGGATCCATTGGCGTACGTTTGAAAGACCTTCATTGCCTCTTCAACTGTACATTCTTCTAGACCACATATCCCATCTATTTGAAGCCTAACTTCATCTCGTAGTCCTCCAACAAAAAACCAAATCATCTCCCCATCATCGAAACGGTGGTGGGGCACTCACGTTTATACTGCTCAAATTGTTCATAGGTGTCACAGAACCGCTCGAATTCTCCTTGCTTGAAGTATTCGATCCCATTCCGTAGTGCAATCGTCTCATGGTAAGGCATGAAACGTGCCAAGAACTCCTCTACTACTTGGCTCCAGGTCTTCAGTTACCCTGGTGCTAACCTTGCTATCCATATCCTCGGTTCATATCCCAAAGCAAAAGGAAAAATTTCCTGCATAATTGATCCTCGGTGAACCCCTTTGCTGGAACTTTTGCTATCTCCTCTTCATAGGACCTGATGAAGCTTATTGGATTCATATCCTCTCCTTCTTCGAACCTTGTATCCTTCTCATTATGGTGCTTGTTACCTCGTACCCCGATAACTCTTCTTCCAAGTATATAGCTAACCTCCTCCTGACTTGCGAGAACGTCGGTGTCAAGCGGGCTTTTAAGGTCGTCATACCTGGAAATCTGTATCAGGAGTAACTCAAAACTAAAAATTAGCCTCATTAGAAATTTCGAAAATCGAGAATATTTCTAGATATCGAATACTACTAAGGCTAGGAAAGGGGAATTAGAAACATACTAGGGGAGCAGTATCAGAGAGAGATTAAAAAGGAAAACTAAAACTAATAGAATTAGGAATCTAAAGCTGAAAATATAAACAAATTAAACAGAAAAAAGGAGTATAGTCCCCGGCAACGGCGCCAATTTGATGAACGCAGATGTCGTGCTCCGGATTCAGTCAAATAAATTTGTATTTAGCCAAAGGCAATCCACAACTACAACGAAACCGTAGTGTAGCAGTAGAATGACTCGAGTGTCGTTCTCAGGACTATAACTAGCTTTATCTATTTAGCAAGAGAATATAAAACAGCAGACAGATAGCAAAAGGGGTTTCTAGCAGATAATGGAGATTGGTGATAGTATGATCCTTCTTAACATAACGGGTCGATAATCATGCATAAATTCCTCGGTCTTGCATAGAGATCTTTGAATCAATCTAGTGTCCTGTTGCAATTATTAAGCACTACGAAGATAATTGGTCTGACAAGTCAATCACTATTGTCCTAATGTGTTCCATAATTATTCAACACTACGAAGATAAACTCGCACCAGGTTGACAAGTGTCCAATTGTGCATAATAATTAATACAACATACGAGAATTTAGGATGTGCCTGATCAACGAAATAAAGCAATGACACGGAGTATAATGCGCGATATAGCCATTAGCATGATTACCTTCCCTTCGCTAAGAATTCACATACTACCACCAACGATAAGTTTAGCTACTCATAATAGGCATGCAATCAACATAAATCATAGAAGAAAACATATTGAAAGAATATAATAAAATAAGTAGAATAAAACTGTAAGATACAAAGTTACCGAAGGTTGTCAATCTCCGGATGATTGCGATCCTACGAGCTCCAAACTGCTATGAAAAGAGTCCCCTAAGCTACGGACCCCAGAACAGGCTCTGGGAAGTCTCTACCTAAAACTATAGAGAGAGGTGAGAAAGTAGGTCTGGAAAGATATGATTTTCGGAGAAAACTGAGCAACTATATATAGGCTTCGAATTATTGTGGGGCGGTTCGCCCCACACGCCCGGCGGTTCGCCCGGTGTGGGACGGTTCGCCCCAGCTATGCGGCGGTTCGCCCGGCGGCTTTTTCGCGGAATTCCGCGTTTTTGACGGGGTTTTGGATTACTTTCCCTTTTCGGACTCGGTTTCTGTCTTCTAGTAGCCTTCTAACCTCCAGATTCGGCCCCTAGACTCCAAATCCTATCCGGAAACCTTCAGATACTCCAAATAGACTTCTGGAACACCAATTCCTTGTCAACTTCAATATAATTGCCCGGAAATCTTCGAATTTCAACCAAAACCTGTAAAATAAAATCTAAAGGGAAACGTGACACTATTCTAATAAAATGTACTAAAATATATCCAAATTACCATAGAGGATAGCTAAAATAGGTGAAAAAGACTCGAATGAAAGTGTAAAATACACATTCATCACATTTCACTAACAAGAGTTGTGAATCTGAAATCCAAGTCTTCCAGTGACTCGTTTGTACCTTGTTTAAAGTTTTGAAACTTTAATTTAAGTACTTCAAGTTTGTTTTCCTTGGTTTTGTCAGATCCAGCACAAAGATCTTGAACCATTTTCCAAGCTTCCTTTGCAGTCTTAGCACCCCACAGTTTGCACTGTATGGTATCCGGAGTTGATCGAATGATGATATTTCTTGCTTGGCCATCAAGACGGAATCTCTTAGCTTCGTCAGAAGTCCATTCCTCTCTTGGTTTTGGCACAACCGTATCCGATGGTTCGCCTAAGATAGTTTCCTTTCCAGCTTCAGTGGTCTTGTGAGGGAAACTCCTTTCAACCTTAGTGATCTTGATAGGTCCATCATTAATGACAGTGACCATCTCATCACTAATCGCCTCAAGATGTAGCATCATGTTGTTTCTCCATTTTTCGTAATTTTCCAGCTTCAGCAAGGGAGCATCTCCTAAAGACATCCTGTCAGCAAAACACCACCACACTGATCAAGTGAGAGTGATTTACGGAAAGCACCTAAGGGGATCTAGGTTCAGTGCTGAAGGTTAAAGAACCTCGCGCTCTGATACCACTTGTTGGTCCCTTTAAACAACAAGAAAAGACTAGAGGGGGGGGGGAATAGTCTTTTCAAACTTTTGTCGTTTAAAACTTTCTCAGCAAGTACTTATTACTTTTCAATAATGAGTTTTGATGATACTTAACTTACTCAGCAAGCATAAGTTACTTTTCAGTAGCTAGGTTTGCTGATACTTAAATCATAGAGCGGAAGTCTTTGATACAATAAGTGCTCTTTGAGTAAATAAAGGTTTCAGCAAGTGATGTGAGTGACTGTGTACAGACAGATATGATTTGCTCAAAACTAAATACTGTAAGTAAATCACACAAACACTTTTATAGTGGTATCTGAGAGTGGCGTAATCTCTCAACTAATCCACTTTGTCCTTTCTAGGACTGAATCCACTAAGATATGATTGAGGTTCCTTACAACTCCTATCTAGAGCGATTCAAACATAAACCAAAGCACACTTGCTTCGTTTCCAACCTAATCTAGAGAACGCAACATTGTTCTCCACCAAACTTGGTACTTTTAATCAGCAAAACTATGCTCGATTAAGTTCCCCCTGAATATCACGCCTGAAAGGGTGTATTTTCAGTTAGAGAGGTTCGGGATGAGATAACTTAATTATAACTTATTCAGTTACAACAAGTAATCTAAGAAACACAACTTTGAATACTTTGCAGTAGACAGTTAGATTGTTTCTGGTGTCAAGACTCGTTCTTGTTTGAAAGAAAGAAAGAACACTAACTAATTTCTTAGTCGTGTAAATTCTACTTTTTCAAGCTTTAAGTCTTGGAACGGATCAATGGCAGTATAGGGAGTTTGAAGGTATGTGAGTTTAAGCACAAGTGAGAGTTTGATCACGTTGTTGACACACTTCAACTCTTTGCCGGATGACCTCTATTTATAGTGCAAGTAAGGAGCCGTTTGAATTTCAAATCCTTAGGCTTTTGTTCCTTAAAATGTCACTATCTTGCTTTTGTAATTTCAGCAGCGTCCTTGTTTGTCTTCTAGTCTTCATGTCCTTCGCGTGCAAGCTTTGCATTTAATGCTTATTTGAACAAAATTCAAACAGTAACATTGGAGCGCAAATGCAAGTACTTTCAGCAAGAGGTCACATATGTTCCATCAGCAAGTGGTCAGTCTCAGTTTCAGCAAGCACAACCTACTCTGTCTTTCGGATTTTCACTTATGCAATGGTGTTGCTGAAGTTTCCACTTTCTGAGCAACATGTGCCTTTGTAGATACGAGTCTTAAGAAATCTTCGAATTCTTCAAGTCTTCGGATCTTCAATTTCTCCAATATTCTGAGCGGTTCTTAATGCTTCATAGTTTGTTTGAAAACAAGGTACATCATCAGCAAATGCTTCAATAGGTTCTTTTCTTTTCAGAAAACAAGATACATCATAAGCGGTAAAAACCAACCTATCTAGCACCTAATCTAAGTCTTCAGCAAACGTTCCTCTTTTACACTGTCCTTAAAATTCTAAATTCCTATGGACCTTAAGAGTACTAGTTACTGGACTTTCCTTAATTTAGCATGGTTAATTGCTCATCAAAATTACAAGTTTCCTAACAGTGGCAGTGACGTCATCTTCAGTTCCAGTGGTTGGAATCTGAAATATTTCCGCTAAATCAGTCCATTTCAGGACTATTTGCGTGTTCTGAACCGTAGTAAAGATCACTTTTTCAGTGACTCCTTTACTATCAGTAAGGGACTGGATTTCTGCATTATCGTAGAATTCCATTGTGTCTATCATGCTCACTTGCTTAGTGCGAGCAGATATAAAGTTCATGAGGCCTTGCTGCTTGATAAACTCAAGCGCCTCTTCATTCTCGTCATCGAGTTCTTGTTCATAGAAGTACCTAATGTACTTCTCCTTTGCAAATCCACCCCATTGCATCAACATCTCACACTTTGCAGTGTCAAGATATGACGGAGGCATAGGTTTTTCCGATATCCTATCGTTTTTCAACACAACTTTCGTTGTGTTTTTTGCCATAGTAGTCACCGGAGCAGTGCGTGTCTCATCACTGTCAACCTTAGAAGAGTTTGAGGACTTAGAGGGCTGTCTCTTTGGTGCCATTTCTTTTATAGAGAAGAAAGTGTACGAAAAAGATAGTTTGATTTTTTGACCGGAGGTACAGTAGATTCAGGCTAAAATTTGCAGAGAAAGGAAATGTGAGTTAAAGAATTTTGTCATTTCTCTAACTCCTTCTTTATATAGTGTCTCTGATGTGTGAGAAACTCAATCGATTTGAGCTCTCAGCAAGGGTAAAACAAAGAAACACAGGCGTTAGTGGAGCCTTGCATTGAATGCGTAGTGGCCCACTAACTTGAAACCGTCAGAGCATTCTCTCTCTTTGTTTTATTAACCGTTAGATCAATAACTCCTTTTAATCAATGGCCACGATTGTATTTCATGTCATGATTATTACGAGTTTATCTGTGCCCGATTAACGTCACAAATTAATTTTACCGAGTTTTAAGGGATTAGATTGCTTGCTGAAATAGACAAGAATCTTTTCAGCGAGTTTGCATTAACATCCTAGATACTTGCTGAAAGTTCCCCCTTACTTAGATATCTCATATTTTGTTAAGTTTAAAAGATATCTCTGATTTCCCGTATCAGTAAATTCTTTTGTACTTGAGATATCCTTTGGTAAAATCTGAGAAATGAGTTTTTCTCTTTTTCTGAGTTCCCGTCTCAGATTATTCCCTTGATACTTGAATACCTGTTTCAGTATCTTTGATTGTCTGAATGCCTGTTTCAGCAATCCTTAAGGTTTTTCTCTTACTGAGTGCCTGTCTCAGCAAGTGATCAGGTTTCCTAACAAATACCCGTTTTGAAGGAATTACTTGCTGAATGCCTGTTTCAGCAAACATGTAGTGATTTATCATTTCTTAGAAGAAATTAGTAGACGGAGCTTTTAAGTAAGAATACTTTGGCTTGCTGAATACCTGTTTCAGCATTCTGCCGAATGTATCCTTTATTGAGGTAGTTCAATCAATCTAAGGTTATACCTTAGCATTGCGAACCTATTATCTGGTAGGGGCTTTGTAAAGATGTCAGCAAGCTGATCATCAGTGCCTACTTTCACAACCTCAATATCTCCTTTTTCTACATGATCTCTAATGAAATGATGTCTAATATCAATGTGCTTAGTCCTTGAGTGAAACTTAGGATTTTGCGTGATAGCAATAGCACTTGTATTATCACAAAAGATTGGTGTTTTCTTTGCAGAAATACCATAATCTCTTAATTGTTGCTGAATCCATAGGATTTGAGCTGTGCAACAACCAGCTGCAATGTATTCAGATTCAGTGGATGAATTGGCAACACAGGTTTGCTTCTTGCTGAACCATGATATTAATCTAGTACCAAAAAACTGACAAGTTCCAGAGGTACTTTTTCTATCAAGAGTTGATCCTCCATGATCAGCATCAGAATAACCAACCAATTCTAGTCCAGAATCTTTAGGATACCATAATCCAACATTGACTGTACCTTTGACATATTTCAGTATCTTGATTGCCTTTTTGTAGTGTGATTCTCTCGGGTCAGATTGGAATCTTGCACACACACAAACAGCATACTGAATGTCAGGTCTACTTGCTGTTAAATACAACAAGGAACCAATGAGCTTCCTATACTTGTGTTCTTCAACACTTTTATCTTCTTTAGTATAGCCCAATTTGGTACCAACACTCATAGGGATCTTTTCAGGTTTCTCTTCCTCTTTGATCCTAAACTGTATGAGCATTTTTTTCGCATACTTTGCTTGATTTATGAATATTCCATGTTTGACTTGCTTGACTTGCAATCCAAGGAAATAATTCAATTTACCCATCATACTCATTTCAAACTTGTTTGTCATGAGTTTGGAAAAATCATCACAAAATTGCTTGTCCTTAGATCCAAAAAATATGTCATCCACATAAATTTGAACTAAGAGTATTTTACCATCATGGTTCATGGTAAATAAGGTTTTGTCAACTTCACCTTTCTTGAAACCATTTTCCAGCAAGAACTTAGCGAAGGTATCATACCATGCTCTTGGTGCTTGCTTTAGACCATATACAGCTTTTTGAAGCTTGTATACCATCTTGATTTCTGAGGGAAGTTCAAAGCCAGGGGGTTGTTCTAGGTAGACTTCTTCAGCAAGTTCACCATTCAAGAATGCACTTTTAACATCCATTTGGTAACAATGAAGTCATTGTGAGCAGCAAAGGCTAAGAAAGCCTAATTGCATCCAATCTTGCAACTGGTGCATAAGACTCATCATAGTCCAATCCTTCAGTCTGACAGTAACCTTGAGCAACTAAAGATGCTTTATTTCTTGTTACTTGACCAGACTCACTCAGCTTGTTTCTGAACACCCACCTTGTACCAATAGCTTTCTTGTCTTCAGCGAGTGGTACAAGTTTCCAGACTTGTTCCTTTCGAATTGATCCAGTTCTTCTTGCACTGCCTTTATCCATTCAGAATGCTTTAAAGCTTCTTCTATAGTTTTAGGTTCAATTTCTGAAACGAAGCAAGAGAACAATGATTCAACTTCTACGACAGTTGCTTCTTCAGCAAGTCCATGAGTAGCTTTGTATCTAGTCACTTGGCGTTTATTAATATCGTCAATCATATCCGTAGAGGGATGATCTCTAATCCATTTATTAACAGGTTTTCTGCTTGTTGGATCAGGATATGTTTGCTCATCAGCATGTGACTCTTCAGTATGTACTTGTTCAGTACTACTGGGATTTTGTGTCTCTGCTGAGATTTGTTCATCAGCAACTGCTTGTTCAACATTGCTTGATTGTGGTAGTTCATCAGCAGGCACTGGAGGTTGCGTAGTTTCAGCAACTTCCGGAGCAACTGCGTCTTTTGCTGGAAATTCTTTATCGTGAACTATATTTATCTTGTCATGACTAGGGGGAGGAGAGTCATTGTCAGAATCATCATTTAGTTAAATTGACTTGATTTGCCTAGCATTAGATTCAGTTCTTTGCTCATGTATGATTAACTTTTTCATACATTCTGATATTTCTTCTTCAGCAGGCACTCCTTGTGACTTTTCGTAGAATACAACATGCACTGATTCTTCGATCTTTTGTGCCGTTTTGTTGTAAACTCTATAAGCTTTACTATGCAAGGAGTAACCGAAAAATATCACTTCGTCTGCCTTTGGTTGAAATGTTCTTAGGTATTCTCTACCATTGTTAAGAACAAAACACTTGCAACCAAATACTCTTAGATGAGTGATGTTAGGAGGTCTTCCAACAAACAATTCATAAGGAGTTTTGTTGTATTCCTTAGTAATCAAACATCTGTTTTGAGTATAACAGGCGGTATTAATCGCTTCAACCCAGTAAGCCTCACTTATTTCAGTGTCAGCAAGCATTGTTCTTGCGGCTTCTTTCAGGGTACGATTCTTCCGTTCAGCAACACCGTTTTGCTGTGGTGTTCTTACTGAGGATAACTGATGTTGTATACCTTTTGAGGTACAATATTCAGTTATGTACTGGTTTACAAACTCAGTACCATGGTCTGTCCTTATGACTTTTACCTTGTCATTTTTCATGACTTCAAGCTTATTCAGCAAGTTAGGTATTTCAGTCTTGGTTTCAGATTTGTGCTTGATGAATACTACTCAAGTGAATCTTGAATAGTCATCCACCACGACCAGACCATACTTCTTACCAGCATAGCTTGTTGAAGAAGATTCAAACAAGTCCATGTGCAAGAGTTGTAAAGGTTTTGTAGTTGACGGTACTGCCTTGTTCTTGAAAGAAGATTTGGTTTGCTTTCCTTGCTGACATGCATTGCAAACACCATCCTTCTTAAAAGTAACCTTAGGTAATCCAACTACAAGTGCCTTTTTAGACAGCTTATTCAGCGTCTTGAAGTTTAGATGACTTGTTCGTTTATGCCATAAACATGCTTTTTCAGCAAGGCAATCGTGATCTGAGACAAGGCATTTTTCAACGATTGCTGAAGACCAATCTACGGTGTACAAGCCTCCTGATCTTCTTGCAATCATAATTACCTTTTTAGTCTCGAAATCTATAAGTTTACATTCATCACTTTTGATTTTGATGAAGTATCCTTTGTCAGCAAACTGACTCATGCTGAAAAGGTTAAACTTAAGATTTTTGACATAAAGAACTCCAGTAATGGTTATGCATCCTAACTTCACGTCACCATAGCCTTTTGTAGAACCGGAGCCTCCACCAGCAAACCTTATTGTTGGACCTTTAGACCACCGTCTATAGTTTATAAGGTTATTCTTGTTGCCCGTCATGTGCTTTCCACAACCACTATCAAAGTGCCAGATTGCATCGTTTGTCTCCGTGGCTGAAGTCTGACCGGCCATGAGGCAGAACTCGTAGTTTTACACATCTGGATAAGCTTCCATAGCTATTCCACAAACTTCTTTGCCAATCTCCACGTCTAGAGTGGCTTCTTCATCGTCAGTGTCTGAACTTTCATCCTCACTGTCTTCGGAGCTAGTATCAATGCACAATGCATCGATCTTTGCTTGAAGCTTCTTCTTTCTTCAGCAATTAAAGCTCTCTTGAACTTCTTCTTCTTTTCAGCAAAGGGCAATTAGCTTTGAAGTGTCCAGGCGTTTTGCAGTAAAAGCATAGATCATTTCCAACTGCAGGTTCTTCTGATGAAGTTGCTTGCTGAGCTTGCTTGTTCAACGAGCTAGTCTCATTCTTGTACTTATGGTAGTTGTTACCAAGATGCTTTTTCAGCTTCTCTTTTGCTTTTCGCCTTTCAAGTTCCTTGCTGATGAATTTCTTCATGTTTTTGACAACCAAAAAGTTTTCATCAGTAGGCGCTTTATCATTCTTCTTTTCAGAAGATGACGGCTTTGCAGCAAGAGCAATGTTTTGCGATTTTTCAACAAACACATTTTCTCTTTGCTTTGTCTCATAATTGACAGTAGCAAGATGAGAGAACAACTCTGTTGGTGTAATATCTGGCATTCCTTGATTGTAATAGAAATTCTGAGTGTGGATCCATTCTTGATTCAGACTTCTGATAATGGTTTTCAAACTCTGAGTAAAGATTTCCAACACCCAAAGCTGCCATTTCACTAACAAGAGTTGTGAATCTGAAATCCAAGTCTTCCAGTGACTTGTTTGTATCTTGCTTAAAGTTTGAAACTTTAATTTAAGTACTTCAACTTTGTTTTCCTTGGTTTTGTCAGATCCAGCACAAAGATCTTGAACCATTTTCCAAGCTTCCTTAGCAGTTTTAGCACCCCACAGTTTGCACTGTATGGTATCCGGAGTTGATCGAATGATAATGTTTCTTGCTTGGCCATCAAGAAGGAATCTCTTGGCTTCATCGGAAGTCCATTCCTCTCTTGGTTTTGGCACGACGGTATCAGTCAGTTCGCCTAAGATAGTTTCCTTTCCAGCTTCAGTGGTCTTGTGAGGGGAACTCCTTTCAACCTTAGTGATCTTGATAGGTCCATCATTAATGACAGTCACCATCTCATCAATAATGGCCTCAAGATGTAGCATCATGTTGTTTCGCCATTTTTCGTAGTTTTCCAGCTTCAGCAAGGGAGCATCTCCTAAAGACATCCTGTCAGCAAAGCACTACCAAACTGATCAAGTGAGAGTGATTTACGGAAAGCACCTAAGGGGATCTAGGTTCAGTGCTGAAGGTTAAAGAACCTCCAGCTCTGATACCACTTGTTGGTCCCTTTAAACAACAAGAAAAGACTAGAAGGGGGGGGGTGAATAGTCTTTCTCAACAAGCGTAAGTTACTTTTCAGTAACTAGGTTTGCTGATACTTAACTTTCTCAACAAGCGTAAGTTACTTTTCAATAACTAGGTTTGCTGATACTTAAAATCAGAGAGCGGAAGTCTTTGATACAATAAGTGCTTCTTTCAGTAAATGAAGGTTTCAGCAAGTGATGTGAGTGACTGTGTTCAGATAGATATGATTTGCAGAAAAACCAAATACAGTAAGTAAATCACACAAACACTTTTATAGTGCTATCTGAGAGTGGCGTAACCTCTCAACTAATCCACTTTGTCCTTTCTAGGACTGAATCCACTAAGATAAGATTGAGGTTCCTTACAATACCTATCTAGAGCGACTCAAACAGAAACCAAAGCACACTTGCTTCGTCTCCAACCTAAACTAGAGAACGCAACCTTGTTCTCCACCAAACTTGGTACTTTTAATCAGCAAGACTATGCTCGATTAAGTTCCTCCTGAATATCACGCCTGAAAACTTAATTATAACTTATTTAGTTACAACAAGTAATCTAAGAAACAAAACGTTGAATACTTTGCAGTAAACATGTTTGATTGTTTCTCGTGTCAAGACTTGTTCTTGTTCGAAAGAAAGAAAGAACACTTAACTAATTTCTTAGTCGTGTAAATTGTACTTCTTCACAAGTAGCTTTTTCAACCTTTAAGTCTTGGAACGATCAATGGCAGTAGAGAGTATTGAAGGGTTTGTGAGTTTTAAGCACAAGTGAGAGTATGATCACGTTGTTGACACACTTCAACTCTTTGTCGGATGACCTCTATTTATAGTGAAGATAATGAGCCGTTTGAATTTCAAATTCTAAGGCTTTTGTTCCTTAAAATGTCACTATCTTGCTTTTCTACTTTCAGCAGCGTCCTTGTTTGTCTTCTAGTCTTCATGTCCTTCGCGTGCATGCTTTGCATTTAATGCTCACTTGAATGAAATTCAAACAGTAACATTGGAGCGCAAATACAAGTACTTTCAGCAAGAGGTCACATATGTTCCATCAGCAAGTGGTCAGTCTCAGTTTCAGCAAGCACAACCTACTCTATCATATAGATTTTCACTTATGCAATGTTGTTGCTGAAGTTTCCACTTTCTGAGCAACATGTGCCTTTGTAGATACCAGTCTTCAGAAATCTTCTAGTCTTCAGATCTTTGAAATCTTCAAGTCTTCAGATCTTCAAAATCTTCAAGATTCTGAGCGGTTCTAAATGCTTCAATAGTTTGTTTGTAAAAACAAAGTACATCATCAGCAAATGCTTCAATAGGTTGTATTTCTTTTCAGAAAACAAGATACATCATAAGCTTTAAAACCAACCTATCTAGCGCCTATTCTAAGTCTTCAGCAAACGTTCCTCTTTTACAATGTCCTTAAAATTCTAAATTCCTATGGACCTTAAGAGTACTAGTTATTGGACTTTCCTTAATTTAGCATGGTTAATTGCTCATCAAAATTACAAGTTTCCTAACAGTCCTTAAAATTCTAAATTCCTATGGACCTTAAGAGTACTAGTTACTAGACTTTCCTTAATTTAGCATGGTTAATTGCTCATCAGAATTTACAAGTTTCCTAACAATAGTCGTGACAACTAAATAGAGGTCATCACAAAAGATGAAATAGTTTGTGACAACTATAATAGATCATTACAAAAGAGGCCATCACAATAGATGGAGTAGTTATTTACAACTAAAAAGAGGTCATCACAAAAGATGGAATAGTTGTGACAACTAAACAGAGGGCATCACAAAAGATGGAATATGACTTAAATTAAAAATAGTAGAAAATTTTGTTATCAATGAGGATCGAACCTGAGCCTCCTGAACAATGGACTACAATACATACCGGTGGAGCACATCAATGTTGTTGAAATAACTTGTTTTGTTTTTGTATATATTTAAAATAGAAAGCCCATGCTCTTCATAGGGACTCGTGCGTCTGAGTCTGACGGTTCAGTTCTTGAAAAGTTACCTCACCTCCGATCAGGCGCGACTATTCACCTTCACGCCAACAAGTCTATTTATACGGTTCACACTGTTATCAATCAAATCTATATAAACAAGAAAAGTAGTTAGTCTGATCATATAAGCAAGGCAGAGATACTACTTTAAAACCATTTAGATATCTCAATCGAAACAATACTACTTTAAAACCATTTAGATATCTCAATTCAACCACACCATCTACGTACCCGTAGAAGTCCATGTTTCTTTCTTTGTCATCACCTTCAACCACCACACCACTATGGGTAATGCTATGGTGACGTAAGTGTTGTAACTACGTAACGTTATGACTTTACACTTGTAAACAGCTGTAATCATAATCTGGACGGTTGTAAATCATTTACAACCATCATCTATCATTTACAACTTCATTATGTTGGTTGTAAATGGGATTTTCCATTTACAACTGAGTTATCTTGGTTGTAAATGATAAATTCCATTCTTATTAAAAAAAAATGAACGATGGTGGGGATCGAACTCTGGTCGCTGGAGTAAAAGATTCCAACATTACCACTCAACCACGTTTTGATGTATGCACAATATCAAAAACAATACTACTTAACCATAAATATAATTTACAATTTCAAAATTTCATAACCCTAGCCGTTCATTAAGACAGACGGAGTTCAAAAATATTGCTACTTGATGATCAGTCGATCCTTCTTCAATCTTTGATCATTCGATTCATCCCGATACTGCAAATGTCTTTCTTGACACCGGAGAGTTCAATTCATAGAGGTAACATAACAATCCTACTCATTGTTAGTAATTTGAATCTCGTTCAATTATGCGAATTGTCCTTTTACAGTTGAAATTGGTGGTCGAGATGATATTGTAGTGCTTCTAGTTACTCATGATGCCTACTAGTTGGCCTTAATATTTAAGTTTCTTGTTATGTTCTGTTGTGTTGCTCTAGCTTTGTCCTATCACGGTTTAAATTAGGGGTGGATATGATATTGCAATGCTTCTAGTTACTCATGATACCTACTAGTTGGCCTTAATAGTCAAATTGCTTGTTCTGTTCAGTTATTTTGGTCTAGTTTTGTCCTATCACGATTGAAATTAGGGGTCTATATGATATTTCAATGCTTCTAGTTACTCATGATGCCTACTAGTTGGCCTTAATATTCAAATTACTTGTTTTGTTCAGTTGTGTTGGTCTAGTTTTGTCCTATCACGATTGAAATTAGGGGTCGATATGATATTGCAATGCTTCCACTTACTCATTATGCCTACTAGTTGGCCTTAATAGTCAAATTGCTTGTTTTGTTCAGTTGTGTTGGTCTAGTTTTGTCCTATCACGGTTGAAATTGGGGGTCGATATGATATTGCAATGCTTCCACTTACTCATTATGCCTACTAGTTGGCCTTAATAGTCAAATTGCTTGTTCTGTTCAATTGTGTTGGTCTAGTTTTGACCTATCACGGTTAAAATTAGGGGTCGATATGATATTGCAATGCTTCTACTTACTCATTATGCATACTAGTTGGCCTTAATATTCAAATTACTTGTTCTGTTGAGTTGTGTTAGTCCAGTTGGGTTCATTTGGCTTTTTTCCAATGGTATTGCAAATGGAGGATAGTCAAGGTGGGGTAGTAGTGTTGGGAATATGTTCCCCTTCGAGGTTGTTTTGTTCCTCGATGTCGAGTACTACTGGTTATGGTTATAGATGCGAAATTGATATCTTAGTTTGGTTATGGTTATAGATGTGCATTGGCTATCGCCGTTTGGTTATGATTACATTAATTTATGTGCACTAGTTATGTAGTAGTTTTATTAGGTATCCATTCAGTTGCGAGTAGAAACTAAAAGATCTTGGGTTTATTGTAGATATGGAAGCTCCATCTGCTCCTAGTACTCCTGCTACTCATAAGCAGAAGCGTAGAAATAGATATGCCACCCCGAAGAACGGATGGTCATTTCAAGCTTTTGCCTCTAAGGATGATGCTCAAATTGTCGATGAACTATCGGGCCATGTGTTTAGTGAAATGATAGAGGCTGAGGCATTTTATTTAACATATGCTAGACATAGGGGGTTCGATATAAGAACTCGAGATCATAGACCCGATAAACATTGCATGTGGGTCTGCAACCGTGAGGGACTCAAAAAGGAAATTCCGCTTCGTTAGTGAAGAAGAAGACGAGATACAAGGTGTGAATGCGAGGCAGGGTTTAGGGTGAAGAAGGTTGGAGAAGATGAACGGGAAGTGACAGACTTCATACCGGACCATAGTTATGAGTTGGTCGGGCATGAAAATCAGAGGTTCTTAAAATGTAATAGGTATATCGCCGCTGGTGAATGAGTGATGAATGTGTATTTTACACTTTCATTCGAGTCTTTTTCACCTATTTTATCTATCCTCTATGTTAATTTAGCTATATTTTAGTGCATTTTATTAGAATAGTGTCACGTTTCCCTTTAGATTTTATTTTACAGGTTTTGGTTGAAATTCGAAGATTTCCGGGCAATTATATTGAAGTTGACAAGGAATTGGTGTTCCAGAAGCCTATTTGAAGTATCTTAAGGTTTCCGAATAGGATTTGAAGTCTAGGGGCCGAATCTAGAGGTTAGAAGGCCACTAGAAGTCAGAAACCGAGTCCGAAAAGGGGAAGAAATCCAAAAACGCGTCGAAAACGCGGAATTCCGCGAAAAAGTTTCCGGGCGAACCACCGCAGAGGTGGGGCGAAACGCCCCACACCGGGCGAACCGCCAGGTGTGTGGGACGAACCGCCCCACAATAATTCGAAGCCTATATATAGTTGCTCAGTTTTCTCCGAAAATCATATCTTTCCAGACCTACTTTCTCACCTCTCTCTATAGTTTTAGGTAGGGACTTCCCAAAGCTTGTTCTGGGGGTCCGTAACTTAGGGGACTCTTTTTCATAGCAGTTTGGAGCTCGTAGGATCGCAATCATCCGGAGATTGACAACCTTCGGTAACTTTGTATCTTACAGTTTTATTCTACTTATTTTATTATATTCTTTCAACATGTTTTCTTCTATGATTTCTGTTGATTGCATGCCTATTATGAGTAGCTAAACTTATCGTTGGTGGTAGTATGTGAATTCTTAGCGAAGGGAAGGTAATCATGCTAATGGCTATATCGCGCATTATACTCCGTGTCATCGCTTTATTTCGTTGATCAGGCACAGTCTAAATTCTCGTATGTTGTATTAATTATTATGCACAATTGGACCCTCGTCGACCTATTCGCTAGTTTATATTCGTAGTGTTGAATAATTACGGAACACAATAGGACAATAGTGATTGACTTGTCAGACCCATTATCTTCGTAGTGCTTAATAATTGCAACAAGACACTAGATTGATTCAAAGATCTCTATGCAAGACCGAGGAATTTATGCATGATTATCGACCCGTTATGCTAAGAAGGATAATACTATCACCAATCTCCATTATCTGCTAGAAACCCCTTTGCTATCTGTTTGTTGTTTTTATATTCTAAATTAGATTTGATAAAGCTAGTTATAGTCCTGAGAGAACGACACTCGAGTCATTCTACTGCTACATTACGGTTTTCGTTGTAGTTGTGGATTGCCTTAGGCTAAATAACAAATATTATTTGCTGAATCCGGAACCGACAAATCCGCGTTCATCAAATTGGCGCCGTTGCCGGGGACTATACTCCTGTTTTCTGTTTAATTTGTTTATATTCTCAGCTTTCAGTTCCTAATTCTATTAGTTATAGTTTTCCTTTTTAATCTCTCTTTGATACTGCTTTCCTAGTCTGTTACAGATAGTGTATGCCGCATACACGTTCTGCAGGAACACCGCTTGCTGATTCAATTGCTGAGATCGACAGAGTCTACCACCAAAGAAGGCGACTACTCGAAAGGCACGCGCTAGAGGAAATAGAGGATACCGATTTTTCTGAATCTCTACACAGTCTTTTCAAGGTAATCGACGGAATGGCAGAAGCTAGACCACTGAAAGCATGGGTTCAACCCACCAAGGATCGTATGAGGGGACCGGCGATTGTTCTTTCGTCTGCAACTCGAGATCTGAAAATCAAGAATCACGCATTTCAACAACTTCCGAGGTTCTATGGCTTATCAAGGGAAGATGTGATGGGGTACTTGCACGATATCGATGATTTCATCAAGCAACTCCCACGACCCGGAGCTCACATAACAACGGATGAGTTGAGGATGAAGGTTTTTGCTATGGGACTTGGCGATAGAGCCAAGTCATGGTTGAGGTCTCTACCAGCAGGCTCGCTGGACACTTGGGAGAAGGTTTTTTCAGCTTTCATGGAGAAATACTTCCCCCACACCTTGACTACCGCACTAAAGGCGCATATCACTGGATTCAAGCAGGACTATGATGAGACCATCTACACCGCGTTTGAGAGATTTCAAGATCTCACGAATAAGTGCCCTCACCATGGTTTTGAACTTTCTGACCTAGTCCAACACTTCTACAATGGACTAACCTTCGAGAACCAACAAGTGGTGGATTTCCAATGCCGAGGCAATATTTGGGAGGAAACCGCAGAAGCCGTCTGGGCAGTTTTCGAAAGGCTTGCTAAGGGTTCGCAGTTCAAGGACCCAAGAGAAATGGTTAGGAGGCGTGGACCTGAAGCTCCACCGACTCAAGAAGCCCCTATGTATAGGGGGAATGGGGATCAATTCGAGTGCTTTACCAACGGATTGAAGCAAGTCCTCAAGAGCACCACCGGAACAACTGTTTCGAACGAAGTATGTCGAATATGCAAGAACTATGGACATGGAGCTCATATGTGTTGATCGGAGCTTGCGTATGATGATGGCAACTGGGCTCGAGGAGGTGAAGAAGAAGCCTTTGCTACGGAGTTTGGTACTCAAGAAGTTAGCTACGGACAAGACGGTAGGAACCCTCGAGGTGGATTTTGGAGAAGAGGATTCCGAAACAATCAAGGATATGCACCGGCTAACCAAACTTATGGACCTCAGCAAGACCGTAGTAGGCTGAACTATGGTAATGATCACTGCGAAAATCCCGCTCTGAAAGAGCCACTGAAGTCGAAGTCGGCTCAACTGATGGAGAACTTGCAAAAAATGGTCGATCACACACAAAGTTTGTGATGAGGAGGAAGAGGATCCCGAACCACTCCCTAAAAGTTTCGATGTTAAGGTAGGGATTGGTGAGCTTGAAGATGTCCGTGCCACACTAGACACGGGATCCTACTCAAACATAATTCCTTTGAATGTGTTTGAAAAGAGTAACCTTGGAAAACTATCTGAGGAAAGGGCTATTGTGCAACTGGCAGATGGATCATTTATGAGACCCAAAGGAGTTGTGAAAAATGTGTTGGTCAGGATTGGTGAAGCATCTGTTTACACAAATTTTGTAGTTATGCCGGCGTCTGCACCTGGAATGGGGGATGTCATACTCTTAGGGCGAACGTTCTTGACTAAACTACGCTCCGTGATGGATATCTACCAAAGAACTTGCACTATTGAAATGGATGGCAAGCAACACGTATTGCACGCCATATCTGATCCACCTGATCCGCCCGATATTTCTTTCACTACTCACTACTGTGGTCTTGCAGCCTATATTCTTTCTTATTCACAGGTTAGTGGCATGGAGAGAAGATCAATGAAGGGGAAGCCTAGTACCTGCAAAAAGAAGAGATAGGCGCAGACAGGAGTCGAGTCAAAGACTTTAAACAATGGCGCTATCCGGGAGGCAACCCGGAATTTTATCGCTTTCTTTACTGCTTTTCTGCATGCATTCATTCTTGAACTATTTGCTTCTCGTATGCGAATTTGTTCATGTCTGTGTCGTATATGCTTATGTTTGAGTGATATTTTTCGAGTGGTTTTTTGAAAAAATTGGTTTCGGGGATTAAAACCGCATTTTCTGACGACGGAAGCCGTCTCCCCGCATCGGGGAGCACGGGGCGAACCGCCCCGCGTGCGGGGCGAACCGCCCCACGGCTCCAGAAACTTAAAAATGCGGATTTCTTCCCCTTTACCTCATTTTCTTCATATTTCATCATTCCTCCTCCCAAATAAACCGAAAATCGCGATTTCAACTTCAAATCTTCATAACTTCTTCGTTTCTTGACCAAATTTAGTGTTCTTTAGCTTAAATCGAAGCCTATTACATGATCTATCTTTCCATCCGAACAGATGTCATCCTAATGCATTAGATTTTCAGATCAGAGGTATCATTCTAAGAACCCTAATTTTCGAATTTGGTGGTTTTCTAATTTGAGCTTCAATTATGCTTGTTTGATGCATGTGTATGTTGCTTGTGTGATTAGAAGTGTTATTTACTATCAATTGCATGCTCAATTATGCTTGGATTGTTGATTGGGAATTTTGCTACTAGATGATATATTTTGTTATGCAATATGACTTTATCTTAGATTTCTTGCATATGATTGTGTTTATTGATGTAATATGTGTGGATTTGACGCTAGAATGCTTAATTATTGAGTATGAGGATTTATGATGATCGAATTTTTCGCTACTATGGTATGAATTGAGCCTAGTTATCTAGGGTATTGGTTGTCTAGCAAGAGAATGATGTGATGTATTGCATGTAGTAGTTACATTGGTATGTTGCATGTTGTGGAAGCTAGGCTAGACATTAAAGGTTTGGGGAGCTCGATTGTTGATCGTATCACTTGTGTGTTTTGCTCTTACGCTAGCACATGCATGAGTCAGTTTTGTGTCTTGTGAGGTACTAACTGTTGTTTGCAGGAGCCATGCCATGGGAAAGGAGCATTCCCGTATGATTTCTATGAAATACTGGAGGGGGATCGATTACAACCATGTCAAGAAGAGTGACCTCGTTAGATGTGCGTTCGAGCCAAGGGGTTTTGCAACAACGTCGTGGATTATCCAAGAGGAGGAGCTAGAGTACACCTGGAGTAAGGACTCCTATGCCTATTCATGCACCACCGAAGGGACAGAAACCATTATTACATCAGCAATCCATCACAAGGGCTGCAAAGCTCGTGTGAACTGGAAGGCACCGGGACAGTCTTGCCGCGACGGATTCAATCTTCAGTCCGCAGTTGCTCGAAGGTTCCGAAGCGCTAGCTTGGTTCCAAAACATAACGACATGGGTGCCCGGCCCCTCTTAGGGGTACCCCTTGCCTGCCTCTAAAGGGAGCATCATATAGACATCGGTCGGATAAAAAGTAGAGAATGTGGTCGACATTGGAAAAAATGGTAGAAGACTTCTGAGTATCCGAGTAGCTTACTGAAACCTTCTCGTGATGTAAAATGTTGGAGGGGGAGGTCCTGATACCACTGCCCTTTCCCCTTCAACGGTTCACATCCTATTGAAGGGCTTCAGGATGGAGGATTCCATAACAGAGGCGGCCAATCTTGAAGATTCCCTTCGACAATGCAACTCTACTAGTGACGATGTGCGTGACAGTAGTGACAATGAAGGCCATACGGGCAATGATGATACTAATGGAGGAGTTGTTCCTGTCCGGCCTATGATTGAAACTACCACGCATACAAGAAGACCTGATGACACTCTATAAAGCTCCCAGAGCAGGCCCAACAACGCACAAGCAGCATACTCAGCCGACCGAGGCCAAACCATGGGGTAACATCTAGTATCACATCTTATTTCCTCATTTTCTTACTGCTAGGGACTAGCGTAAATTTCATGAGGGGGGATGGGATTTAAGTGATTTGATGTTGTTAGTTTGGAGCTTGGTATATGTGGGATGAGTATAGTACCTCGCATGCTTTATCCGTTTGCATTTGCATTTGCATGTTTACTGCTTTCTTAGATTTTTTAGGTTGCATTCACTACATTCATCCTAGGATAGTCTTGCATGTTTTATACGGAGTTTATTGCCGAATTTTTTGAACTTTTTTATTGGGTAGATCAACTAACTATGCCATTAATCGTATGCTTCATCTCTATGAATTCGTTTGAGGTTTTTCTCGCTTGGCTTGTCACATTTATGTATTGCACTTAGTTAAGCTTGGTAGTCTCGACATCACTTAGTGGTGTTTTCTCTACTGCGGTTCACGAAGGCCTTTATAATAGGATGATGCATGTTAGGGTCTTATGGTTGTTTCCCGAGTAATTATGTACCTAAGAGGCAACAAGTCTTCACCATGCTTTGAGATTGCTAAATGCCTAGGAAGGAG
Source organism: Plantago ovata (assembly GCA_028274465.1). Classification (NCBI taxonomy): domain Eukaryota; kingdom Viridiplantae; phylum Streptophyta; class Magnoliopsida; order Lamiales; family Plantaginaceae; genus Plantago; species Plantago ovata. Next base: position 18,296,458 of record CM051458.1, read on the forward strand.
GTAGTGTGAGGCTGTGTGATCCTTTGTTTATAACCTATTCTTCCGAATAGGTTTGGGGAGGGGGTTACACCGTCATAGACTTGTTTCTGTTTTTCATTTTCGTATCGTGAGTTTATTTTTCATTTTCCGTAAAATTTTGTACTCCAACCTATTCTTTCGAATAGGTTTGGGGAAGTCGTGTGAGTCACTTTGTTTCTCTTTTGTTATGCTACTGCTGGCTAGAAAAATCGAAAAAAAAGAAAGAAAAAATTCCAGAGAAAAAGAAAAGGAAAAAGAAGAACCTGGAAAGAAAAAAAAGAAAAAAAAAAGACCCCAAAAAAGCAACGAAGGGTCCAAAAAAGGAAGCCAAACAACAGTTTAGCAAAGTGTTGAGTCTTATTTTCCATTTTTTGTAATGTTCGTAATCGTGTTGTAATTTTCTATTTTTTTATCTTTTTTCTCTTGAGTGTCATCTGTTTTAGACCACCCTCGTCCTGCCATTCAGGAAGTGGTGAATAGCTTAAGACTTTACTCGAGAGATGGGTAGAATAGGGGAGAGTTATCTTTTATAGGGAACCCTCCTTCGTTTGATGAGAGCCAGTACTGGTTCGACCTCTTTTGAGGAAAAGTCTTAACATGGTGGAACAGCAGTAAGTCCTCAGTTTCATAGGCACGGGGCAACCATTCGTATCTTAGCATGCTTCATTAAGTCGTCACTGACTAGGTCCAGGTAGAGAATGTTACGAGAGACTATCTTGTCTTGACATAAGTGCTTATGTGGATGTGTATAAGTCAATCGAGGTATTCTTCAACCTATATTCATGCTTTGATTTATATGGTTTTTGTTCATATGTTATTTGATAGATTCAGTAGATTTGTTCATTTTATTTGGCATGAGACTCCATTTTGTGTCTTGCATGTTTTTTGCATTAGATTCTAGCTTAGTTGCTTGAGGACAAGCAAAGGTTCGGTTTGGGGAGTTTGATGAATGTGTATTTTACACTTTCATTCGAGTCTTTTTCACCTATTTTAGCTATCATCTATGTTAATTTAGCTATATTTTAGTGCATTTTATTAGAACAGTGTCACGTTTCCCTTTAGATTTTATTTTACAGGTTTTGGTTGAAATTCAAAGATTTCCGGGCAATTATATTGAAGTTGAAAAAACGGGTCGAAAACGCGGAATTACGCGAAAAAGTCTGCGGGCGAACCGCCGCAGAGGTGGGCGAACCGCCCCACAATAATTCGAAGCCTATATATAGTTGCTCAGTTTTCTCCGAAAATCATCTCTTTCCAGACCTACTTTCTCACCTCTCTCTATAGTTTTAGGTAGGGACTTCCCAGAGCTTGTTCTGGGGGTCCGTAACTTAGGGGACTCTTTTTCATAGCAGTTTGGAGCTCGTAGGATCGCAATCATCCGGAGATTGACAACCTTCGGTAACTTTGTATCTTACAGTTTTATTCTACTTATTTTATTATATTCTTTCAACATGTTTTCTTCTATGATTTCTGTTGATTGCATGCCTATTATGAGTAGCTAAACTTATCGTTGGTGGTAGTATGTGAATTCTTAGCGAAGGGAAGGTAATCATGCTAATGGCTATATCGCGCATTATACTCCGTGTCATTGCTTTATTTCGTTGATCAGGCACAGCCTAAATTCTCGTATGTTGTATTAATTATTATGCACGATTGGACCCTCTTCGACCTATTCGCGAGTTTATATTCGTAGTGTTGAATAATTACGGAACACAATAGGACAATAGTGATTGACTTGTCAGGCCCATTATTAACGTAGTGCTTAATAATTGCAACAGGACACTAGATTGATTCAAAGATCTCTATGCAAGACCGAGGAATTTATGCATGATTATCGACCCGTTATGCTAAGAAGGATCATACTATCACCAATCTCCATTATCTGCTAGAAACCCCTTTGCTATCTGTTTGTTGTTTTTATATTCTAAATTAGATTTGATAAAGCTAGTTATAGTCCTGAGAGAACGACACCCGAGTCATTCTACTGCTACACTACGGTTTTCGTTGTAGTTGTGGATTGCCTTTGGCTAAATAAGAAATATTATTTGCTGAATTCGGAACCGACAAATCCGCGTTCATCAACGAGTAATACTGAATTTCATGATTACAGGTCGGAAAACACCTGGCGAGTCTATGGATATGTTGGAGAAGCTTTCGGTAAATCAGGAATTACCTTTCATGAGAAAAGATGCTTATAACCTTCTTCAAAAGGAGAAAAAGGAACGGGAAAAAAATTGAGATTTTAATACCGCATTTCAGGCCTTCACGTCCTACACAGTGGAAGATGAAGGATTTTTTATCGAGCACTGGGTCGACGAACATGGTGATGTATCGTCGGTTTTCTGGTGTGATTCGCATTCTAGAGAGGAATACGAAGCCTATGGTGATGTACTGGTCTTGGATTCTACGTAAAAGACCAATAAATATCGATATCCTCTTATTATATTTTCAGGTGTAAGTAACGTTGGACGATGTGTGATTTTTGGTGCTGGGCTTCTGCGTAGAGAAACTAAGCAGGCTTACTGCTGGATTTTGGAAAGGTTCCTGGAAGCAATGAATGGAAAGAAGCCACTTTCCATTCTGACAGATCAAGATAGATCCATCTGCCTTGCAGTTAAGGAAGAATTTGAGGGCGTTGTACACAGACTATGTCTTTGGCACATGGAACAGAACACGGTAAAAAGGGTGAAGAAGGGTGGTTTTCCGCAAAAGTTTTGCGAATTGGCAGCTATGAAGTGCATCATTGCTGAATTCGAGAGGCGCTGGACGGAGTTGGTCAACGATTACAAATTACATGATAACAAATGGGTACAGGATACCTATGAAAACAGGGAGCAGTGGGTCGAGCCCTATTTTGAAGGTGTTTTCTTTGCAGGACACAGGACAACGGGGCGTGCAGAGGCCGTAAATTCATTTGTAAAGCAGTTCTTGAAACCAAAATGTACAACTACCGAATTCGTAAAGTTTTACCAGCTCGTCGTGAAACTTAATAGGAAAAGGATTATCCTTAAGCAAGTGGGAGAGGAGATGAATTGCCGGAGAAGGTTTATAACAGAGACTGGGCTCCGTTGATGAACGAGATTGTCAGACTCGAACAATCAAATGAATTTGTTTAAAAGTCAAAGGGCAACTCACAACTACACAAAACACGTAGTGCAGAGGTAAGATGACCTCGAGTGTCGATCTAGGAACTTAACTAGCTTTAACTACAATAACTATTTAAATTCAGTAAACAAATTTAACTTAGCTTAACTTAACAATATATGACGAAGCTGGTGATAGTTATGTTCATTCTAAGCATCGGGTTCTAATTATGCATGAAAGTGCAACACGTACTGCTTTAAAAGTAATTCGAACTGATCTTGCTGTGGGAATTGTTTACACCGTATCAGACAACTCTCTATTCAGAGAGGATATTGTCACAAGGTTTCCACCCAAACACTCGATCAGAACAAACACCAAAAGACAGGTTTTGACATGTATTTTTAAAGCTTCCTATCTATACTAATACTTGGCTAAGGTTGTTAGGCTTAGTGCAAGCAGTACTTGATAATTGTAAATATTGAAAACGATGATCTTGAATTGTCCTAGTGGTTCTAACACCTTTATACGAAGATAGTTGGCTTAGTCGGATCAACAATTCGAATATCACAAATCTACAAGTAAAAGATTCAGAAACTCAATCATGCACAATATGAACCCTAGCTACGAATTTACATACTATCACCAACTAGATATTTAGTTACTCATAACAAAAACGTAATCAACAATAGCAATCATAGATGAAAACATGGTTGAATTGAAAGACAGAGTGCAAAAAATAGTGAGATACAAAGTTACCACCGAGGGTTGTCAATCTCCGGTGAATTGCTAAAATCACAAAGATCTAGCAAGGTGAGATCAATAGATGTCCAAATCTCTACCTTGATGCTCCAAAACGCTAAGGAAAAGTAGTTATAAGTCAAAGAAAACCAAGAACAAGCTCTAGGGTTTATGTCTGCAAAAGTATGAATGAATCTCCCCAAATTCCGATCTAAAGATAAAATATATATTTTGTTCCCGATTCTGAGGGGCTGTGCGCCCCCCGTCCCGGGCGGTCCGCCTGTGGCTGGCAGCAAGTTCGCCAATTTTTTCTCTAAGTTCAAATAGAGATTCCGGGCGCGTCCGAACTCGTATTGGCACGTAAGACCCACCGTTGGATAGCACTTCCAGTTATCTACGCGTAGGTTTTGACTGCATCCCAATCCAATATCGTATGAAAGACTGGTGCCCAAAATACTGAGACTATGCAAATGGAACTTCCGAATTTCATTTCAAAAGCTCCAAAATCTTCATCCGAACTCCGAATGAACTATCGTTTCTGCCTTCAAACATGTCTCGGCACTCCTTGTCACACCACGGGTGATGACATTGCACCAAAACATTAACGTTTCGCCACGAATTCCATCAAATAGAGCGAAATTCACCTAGATCCTGAAAATAACAAATGAAACGGAAACGTGACACTATTCTAATAAAATGCACTAAAAATGCATGCAAGAGGATAGCTAAATAGGTGAAAAAGAACCAAATGAAAGTGTAAAAAACACTGTCATCATCTGTGATCTAGAAATTGATGCTGCGACTAAATGCACAACGACCGCATTCAAGCCTATTCTACAGAATATTAAAGACGAGCAGACACTCGAAAGAACAAACTTTGATCAACTTGATGGCAACTGTGCAGTATTCTACTTTAGAGAATGTGGTAGTGAGGAGCAGGAGAACTTGTGGACTGCTACAGTTGATCTCGAACACCAGCGGTTTGAATGTGATTGCAGGTTGCATGAATCCGAAGGCCTGCCATGCTCACACCTGATTTCTTGTTTTAAGTATATGGGCCTTAAAAAGTTCCCTGATGGAAGTATAAATAGTCGGTGGTGGTTCATTGAGACAAGGAAGAAATTGTGGCTATTGTTTGAACAAATGTTTACCCCCAATGATGTTGATGGCGTTGATGCTAAAATGGTGATAGCAGTGATCAACGTTCAACAACTGTTGGTCGGAGGCAAAGATAAATTCCAATATATCCAAAGTTATGAAGATTTTAGAAGACTGTGGGGAAATGTTATCAGGGGGTAGTACTGAACAGAATGATCCCGGTAAAAAGAAACATCCAGACCTCGTAAGAGGTCTTTCAATGTTGGAGATCCTAAAAAAGTAGTACCCAAAGGTTGCCCACCAAAAACGCCGAAATGTTGTAGTTTCTCCCGGTAAGTTGTTTAGCTATTTTTTATCACCAGCAAAAAGTTTATATTTCAAACATTGAACACTTGTGGATTGCTTATTTTGCTTTGCAATAACCATTCAGCAACCCGGGACACAACATAAATGCTTGCGAAAAATTAAAGAAAGCTCAGGCCGAGGAAGCTGCAGAGAGAGCTGCTAATGAAGAAGAAGAGCACGAATATGATATTTGAAGAAGAAGAACAAGAATATTTACAGAAGAAGAAGAAGAAGAAGAAGAAGAAGAAGAAGAAGAAGAAGAAGAACCCAGAAGAAGGCGATGTTGTAGTCACTGCCAGTACGTTCTTATTGTTGTTTATTACCGGTAAAGCATAAAGTTTATATTCCAAACTTTGAACACTTGTGGATTGCTGAATTTGTTTTGCAGTAATCTCTCAGCCAACAAGGACACACATAAAGTCTTGCGAACAATTAAAGAAAGCCAGGGAAAAAGAGGAAGAAGCTCGGAAAAAAGTTGCATCGAAAGAAAAAAAAGAAGAACATATCCTACTATTTGGGCTATTTAGCTTGGTAAATCACAATGGCAGGATAATGTTGTACTGCTCTTCGATTTATCTATTGCTGGAAAATACTTGGTCATGTATTTATTGGTGGGATTCTTTGATCGAACACAGTTTTCTCATTATTGTTATTTCTTGCTTTGCCTTCAAGGTTCCTTTTATTTCCTGTAATTCAGTTTTACTGTCTTTAATGTGTTTTTATTAGGAAGAAACCTGGGAAAAAAAATACTGAAAATGATAGTTGATACATTGATAGACTGAAAATGATAAACACATAGTAGCAGCCTAAACCCAATTATTCCTCCAACACAGTGGCCCTCCGTCTCTGTGATCAAATCCGAATATTGTATACGAATTTAAAAACAACACTTATGTTAATTCTATCTTCACCCGTGCATATGTGGGTTTTAATCCGGCAAAACGTGCTTCGATGTGCTTTTTAATGATGGCACGAAATTCATCATCACTTCCAACCTCCACATAGTTATCCTTCCCTTATGGTTTCATGAACAACACCGGCACGTAATCGAACGTGTTCCATTCAAGATCATTCTTAGTGCTCATAATTGGGCTATCTGCACACATACCATCAGTATCGAAATCCAAAGCAATAGTCCGCCTTTTTCAACCAAGAACATTAACCTACAATTAAAATCAAAATGCTTTCGACGTTAGCAATGATATTGTTACTGACATTACTTATACTTATAAATAAGAAGGTGCACACCTTTTATCAGTATCAGTCACTTTGCTTTCCGTGCCAGGGCCGGCCTTCCTGAAGAAGCTCTGATATGGATGACCGCAAAGCAGATTCTACCGATTCTCCAATCATTTCTGGCATACACTCTATTAGTATCGAGATCTCATTTAGCAGGTTAGTAATCTAGGCCGCCTGCCTGTCATTCAGAAAACTGGTTCCTTGCTGGAAGTGTGGATATATCATTTTTTCAATCTTCTGAAAAGTTACCTATGCTTGCTCGAGTCGACAACCTAATTCGGTTGGAAGAGGGTTGTCTGCTCTGGAAGTATCAAAGATCGAGAGATCCATGACAGGTTCAGAGGTCTGAGTTCCGTGATTCCCTTTTCCATGGTTGGTCTCACCAATGGTAGAGGCGTTGTCCTCACCGTCCATAAAATCTGTGTATATTTTAGGTGAGCTTGAATGTGGTTCAGAGTTGTAACTTTCCGCATTCCCTATGCCAGAATTGATCTTACCAATGGAAGAGTCAGTGTCCTCATCCTCCACACAATCTATTGGTGAGTTCCTAGTTGTTTGCAACGGTTGTTTCATACTGTGGCCTTCATGATATTCTAACAAGTGATCTACCATGTTTGGTACCAGGAGCTCATTAGGGTCACTGTTGTATGAGTATGAATACGTGTGGGAGCTAATGGATCCTAACGTGACATCGTCTTTAAGAGGTGACCCGCATAACTTAGCAGATGGCTTTTTATGACCTTTAGACGTTTTAGCAGGTGGCAGAAAAGCCAGTTCACTAGATGCTAGAAGTCGAGTATGAGATGGTTGAACTCGACATTGCATTGGCTTCGGATATATATTTGCATTAGTTCCCTGATTCCACCCAATTAGCTCTATTGGCTCTGGCTGATCTTCAAGTGGATTCACACCTTCAAGTGGTTGATGTTCAGAGTTGATTCACACAGATATGTGAATTCTCACATTCAAGTGGTTGTTCTTCAAGTGGATTCGAACATACAAGAGCCCGATCAGAATTTTGATGACCATGTACATTCTTTTTTTCATTTGATAATGACCTGTTTCTGAGCTGCATTATTTTACCTAAGGAAACATTACAAGTTTATCAACTAACACATCTTCCGTTTCAAATAAAAAATAAAAAATCAACTAACACATCTGCATTAAACTGGTACGCAATTTAATAAGTTTCTAAAGAGTTTACATAATGCCATGCTGCATAAAGAGTCACAATATATTAAAGATGGCCTCAGTGATTCCCCAAATAATTAGAGAAATCAAAATGACAAGAACATCATGTCATAGGATGCTGCAATCCAAAAGCACATAGTAACACTGAGGGATGAACCGGTCCAAATACGAAAAAAGACATAAATCAGTCTCGTGGATCAAATTAAAACATCACATAACAAAAATCTCTCATAATTTTGTAAACAATCAACTCGAACGATGAAGGAATATTGAGAAACCTAATTACTAATGGTCTAAAGGATAAAGTTGCATCTCTGAGTATTCGTATGGAGGGGGAAAATTCTGTCACGTTCATAAATCCAATCAACATCGGCAATTGATGAACGTGTATTTTAGACTTTCATTCGAGTCTTTTTCACCAATTTAGCTATCCTCTAGGTTAATTTAGCTTATATTTTAGTGCATTTTATTAGAATAGTGTCACGTTTCCCTTTTCTTTGCATTTGTCAGGGTTTAGGTAAAAAAACGTATTTTTATGGGCAATATTGATGAAGAGGACGAAGTTTTGGTGTTTCGAGGACATTCGTGGTGTATCTAGAAGGATCCGGATGAGATTTGAGGCCTAGGGGACGAGTTTCAAGGCTTAAAGGTCACTAGAAGGCAAAATCCGAGTCCGAAAAGGAAAAGAAGACCAAAATCTCGCTCCCGACGACTGGATGTCCCAGGCGAACCTCCTAGGACGTGGGGAGGTTCGCCCGGGAAGTTTCCGCAGCTATATATATCTTTGCCTATTTTCTACGTTTTTTCAGACCTTTTCACATTATTCTGAGAGACAAATTCTCCAGAGCCTGTTCTGGGAATTATTAGCATAGAAGACTCTTTTTCTTATTGATTTGGAAGCTTTAGCATAGAGATTGGACATCTTTGATTTTCGATTCTTGCTTGTGAGTTAGCAATTCACCGGAGATTGACAACCTTCGTTGGTAACTTGAATCTCACGATTTTTCTACTTTTATTTATTTCATTCAACATGTTTTCATTCAATCTTTCTTTGATTCTTGTTGATTGCAATATGAGTAGCTAAATCTATCGTTGGTGATAGTATGTGATTTCTTAGCTAGGGTTCTTGATTATGCATGAGTGGCTTCGCGCGTTTAAGACTTGATTTATTGTTTTATTTCTTTGATCTATCTAAGCCATCTATCTTCGTAGTGTTGAATTGAAAGGAACACATAGGACAATTCATGATCATAGATCTCTATACAAACTTCAGGTAGTTCATGCATGATTATTACCCGTTGCTTTGAATGATCATACTATCACTAACTTCCATCATATTGATAAGAAAAATCTGTGCTTTGCTTGATTTCTGATTTATAGTTTAAGTTCAATTAGATAAAGCTAGTTATAGTCCTTAGAGATCGACACTCGAGGTTATTTTACTTCTACACTACGTGCCTTGGTTTTCGTTTTAGTTGTGAATTGCCTTTGGCTGAAAACAATTTATTTGATAAATTGAGTCTGACAATCTCGTTCATCAAATTGGCGCCGTTGCCGGGGACTATACTCCTTTTTTCTCTTTAGCTTATTTATATTTTCAGCATTCAATTCCCTACAGAAGAACAGGCTATGGGGGTTTGCTCTCTCAAAATTTCACTTTCTTACCCTATTTCTTTCCCCCTATCTTTTTCAGTAAATTCATCTAATCTGATCTTGGTTACCTTGCGTACTTGTGCTCTCGAAATTCTTGGTTACATTGTGTTTGTTTGCACTCTTTGTGCTTTTCTTTGCATGTTTTGGTTTTTCTTTTGTGGATTCTGCTCCTTGGTTTCTTGTTTCCTCATGTGCAGAAACTAGTCATATGAAAGGATGAGTCAACGAGTTCCTTTGCCCGGTATGTGATGCCTCGAGGGCCTTGCATAACATTGGATGAAGATTGCAAGGATTATGACTTTGATCCTTCATACTACTCCATTCTCCCCACGTTTTCGATGGGTGATGATCCAAGAGGGTTCTTAGACATGTACGAGGAAGGTGTGTGAGGATACCTCGTGAGAATGTGGAGGGGGTTATTTTATCACATGAGCAACTTGTATGAGAGGATTTATGGGAGCCTTGAAAGGGTACGCTCGAGGATGGCTCAGAATCCCGCTAGAAAAATCGTTGCGCACTTGGGGTGAAGTAACCAACAAGTTTCTGGAACATTGGGATAGGGACTCACCTCCCGGGTCAAAGGCATGGACGTCTAGCTTCAATAGTCCGCCACCAGAAATCGACATTGCCGATGAAGAGGAATGTGGAGAAGAATCCATTGATGAAGTCTCCTCAGTGCTTAGCTTGGATTCCACGTCCTTACTTGCGGTGTCGAAGTTGTTGGTCAAGAGGAAGTCGTGGAGGAGGTGATGATTGAATCCATTGCTTCACTCGAGTCAGAAAGTGATGGCATGAGTTGTGTTGAGGTCGAGGAGCCAATCTCTGAAGATTTTGGTGTCTCTGAATCAATTGCAGTAGATGCTCTTCATCTTGACTCCTACGTTCTGGTCCATGCACCCACCTATGAGTTCCAAGGGAGTTTTGATCCTTTTTTCTCTTTTTATTTTCCATCTGATTCCCTTGGTTATTTTTTAGATTTAGACTTTATTGGTTTTGTTAATTTTAATTTTCAGGGAATCATGGACTTGCTGGTTCCCTAGATGCGAGGAGTAATGAAACGGATGCACAAGATTCGTTTCTATTTGATAATGGATAACATTAGTGGTAATGGTTGCATGTAGTTTAGTTTTACTGCTTTTTGCATTGTATGTCATTGTGTTTTATTTTATGTTTTCGTATGTTTTTGGTGATAAAATAGGTTTTAAGATGATAATTTCGCATTTTGGGAGGAAAAAGGCGTCTCCAGGAGTCTGGAGATGCCAGGCGAACCGCCCCCACGTGGGGCGAATCGCCTGGCAAGTCCAGGCTGCCTAGGACGTTCTGGACAGCCCAGGCGAATTGCTCCCCACCTGGGGCGGTTCGCCCCGGGTGTCCAGAAACCCGGAGGTCCGGATTTTTGTTCGGAAACCCAATTTTCTCCTATCATGCTAAATTATTGATCTTTTTACTTCTTTTATCGCCCGTTTTGGTTTCTCACAAGTTTCCTTGAGTCCTATAGGTTACAGGTACAAGTTAGCTCTCACCTTAAATCCACTTTCGACGTTCGGGATGAGCAACGACGTTCAGGTTTGGGGGGGGGGGGCGTAATCGCTGGCTATCTCTATACTTGTTTTGCTTATGATAAACTCGTGAAACCTTTTGTCTGCATTTGCATTTGCACGTTTACCGCTTTCTTAGTATTTAGTTGCATACAGTACATTCATCCTTGTATAGTTTTGCATGTTTTGTGTGGAGTTTATTGCCAAATTTTTTGAACTTTTTTATTGGGTAGATTAACTAGTTATGAACTTTGACCATGCGTTTCATCTCTATGAATTTGTTTGAGGTTTTTATCGCTTGGCTTGTCACATTTATATATGCACTTAGTTAAGCTTGGTAGTCTCGACATCACTTAGTGGTGTTTTCTCTACTGCGGTTCACGAAGGCCTTTATAATAAGATGATGCATGTTAGAGTCTTGTGGTTGTTCTCCCGTGTAATTATGTACCTAAGAGGCAACAAGTCTTCACCTTGCTTTGAGATTGCTAAATGCCTAGGAAGGAGGTAGTGTAAGATTGTGTGATCCTTTGTTTAAAACCTATTCTAACGAATAGGTTTGGGGAGGGGGTTATGCTGTCATTATGACTTGTTTTTTGATTTTGAGTGTTGTGAGTTTGTTTTCCTTTTTGTAAAGTTTGTGCTCCAACCTATTCTTTCGAGTAGGTTTAGGGAGGTCGTTTGTGAGTCATTGTAATTTCTTTTTCGTTGTGCTATTGCTGGCTATATACAAAAAAAGGAGAGGAAAAAAGAAAGAAAAAATCGAAAAAAAAAAAGAAAAAGAAAAAAATTCCAGAAAAAAGAAAAAATCTGGAAAAGAAAAAAAAGAAAAAAAGAAAAGACCCCAAAAAAGCAAAGAAGGGTCCAGAGGAAGCCAAAAGCAGTTTAGCAAAGTGTTTGTCTCGTTTTTCAATTCTTGTAATGTTCGTAATCGAGTTGTAAAGTGTGTCTTTTGTTTGTTTGAGTGTCATCTGTTCTAGACCACCATCGTCCTGCCATTCACGAAGTGGTGATTAGTTTATGATTTTGCTTGAGAGATGGGTACGTAGAATAGGGGAGTGTGAACTTTTAGGGAACCCTCCTTCGTTTGAGGAGAGCCAGTATTGATTCGACCTCTTTGAGGGAAAGTCTTAACTTGGTGAACAACAGTAAGTCCTCAGTTTCATAGGCACGGGACAACCATTCGTATTTTAACGTGTTCCATTACGTCGTCACTGACTAGGTCCAGGTAGAGAATGTTAAGAGAGACTATCTTGTTTAACGTAGTGCATATGCGAATGTGTATGAGTCAATCGAGGCATTCTTCAACCAATATCCATGTTATGATTTGTATGGTCATTGTTCATAAGTTTTCGATAGACTCAATAGATTAGTTCATTTCATTTGGCATGGAACTCCATTTTTGTGTTGCATTGGTTTTTTGCATTAGAGTCTAGCTTAGTTGCTTGAGGACAAGCAAAGGTTCGATTTGGGGAGTTTGATGAACGTGTATTTTACACTTTCATTCGAGTCTTTTTCACCAATTTAGCTATCCTCTAGGTTAATTTAGCTTATATTTTAGTGCATTTTATTAGAATAGTGTCACGTTTCCCTTTTCTTTATATTTTTCAGGTTTTAGGTAAAAAACGTATTTTTATGGGCAATATTGATGAAGAGGACGAAGTTTTGGTGTTTCGAGGACATTCGTGGTGTATCTAGAAGGTTCCGGATGAGATTTGAGGCCTAGGGGACGAGTTTCAAGGCTTAAAGGTCACTAGAAGGTAAAATCCGAGTCCGAATCGCCCCACACCAAGCGATTCGCCCGGGAAGTTTCCGCAGCTATATATATCTTTGCCTATTTTCTACGTTTTTCAGACCTTTTCACATTATTCTGAGAGACAATTTTTCAGAGCTTGTTCTGGGAATTATTAGCATAGAAGACTATTTTTCTTATTGATTTGGAAGCTTTAGCATAGAGATTGGACATCTTTAATTTTCGATTCTTGCTTGTGAGTTAGCAATTCACCGGAGATTGACAACCTTCATTGGTAACTTGTATCTCCCGATTTTTCTGCTTTTATTTATTTCATTCAACATGTTTTCATTCAATCTTGCTTTGATTCTTGTTGATTGCAATATGAGTAGCTAAATCTATCGTTGGTGATAGTATGTGATTTCTTAGCTAGGGTTCTTGATTATGCATGAGTGGCTTCGCGTGTTTAAGACTTGATTTATTGTTTTATTTCTTTGATCTATCTAAGCCATCTATCTCCGTAGTGTTGAATTGAAAGGAACACATAGGACAATTCATGATCATAGATCTCTATACAAACTTCAAGTACTTCATGCATGATTATTACCCGTTGCTTTGAATGATCATACTATCACTAACTTCCTTCATATTGATAAGAAAAATTTGTGATTTGCTTGATTTCTGATTTATAGTTTAAGTTAAATTAGATAAAGCTAGTTATAGTCCTTAGAGATCGACACTCGAGGTATTTTACTTCTACACTATGTGCCTTGGTTTTCGTTGTAGTTGTGAATTGCCTTTGGCTAAAAACAAATTTATTTGATAAATTGAGTCTGACAATCTCGTTCATCAGCAATTATTAGGGAAGCCTATATATATACCAGAAAGGAACATGTAATACCTTGCTAAATCTGAATTTTTGGAATGAACGATGCCCGCGGCAACCTCCAAGGCTTACGATCGAAGGATGTAAAATGAGCTCAAGAGATCTAGGAAGGTCTTTACCGAGATTTGAATCTCTGGAAACCCTACAAGTAAAAAAAACAAAGTTGAGCGCGAAGACTGCTTTGACGGTTTCAACTATCAGTTTGACAAAATCGAACTCTAAATAATAGGCGGACTCCCAAAATTTTAAATTACAACTGAAAGCCTTAATGATACATGCAGAAGTTATGAGGGATTTAAATCGATGACAGTATATATATGCGGATTTTGTTTTGTCTCTAATTAACCTCACTGCAATTCAAACTATATTATTATTTTTTAGTGTAATTAAACGGAATAAAATTTAATAAATTGATTATTTCCGTTGTTTAATTTAATTAATAATGAGCTCATCAAGAAGTCTAATAAGTCTAACTTCACTTAGGGTTTAGGGTTTAGGGTGTAGGGGTTTAGGGTTTATGGTTTAGGGTGTAGGGGTTTAGCGTATAGGGTTTAGGGTGTAGGGGTTTAGGATTTAGGGTTTGGGGTTCATGATCCATCTGGTCACTCAATTGAGTGTTGAATCGCGTGTTTCATTAGTGGTTCATGAAATTATACCATTCTATCAGATGTAATATACTATTCTGATTTGTTTATAGGGGTAATATACTATTCTTATTTGTCTTTAGGGGTAATATACTATTCTTATGAAGTATATGATTTGTTAATTAGCGGTGCATGAAATCGATTATTTAAATTGTTATCAATGATCACATCTAAAAATTCTAATTAATCGCGCATTCAATATGATAAACACACTCACTTATGTCACTCTAGAAAATAAATTCAATGGTCGCTGATGTTTGGGGTTTAGGGTTTAGGGTTGGGTGTCAAGGGGAAATAGTTCCAAAGCAACATATATATCCCAACTTGGGTTGTCCTCAATCAACATAGTCCATAATCAATTATATAGGTCGGGTTTAAATTTCTTACTCATATTTATTCGATTAAAGTAACATATGTCCAACTTGGGTCTGGCTAACGGTTTAACACACATCCACCTATTCACATGTGACATTTGTCAGTTTAATTGGTAATAACCATCGTATTTTGGTCATGTTTGATTTTTACAAAAATTCATGGATAAATAAATGAATAAATAAAATATACAATACTCATCATGAAAAAGTCTTTCCACAAAAAATAAATAAATAATAAAATCAAAAATTAAAAATTGAACAAAAGCCCTTTACAACATTATTATCTCCATTGTATGGGGATGGGCCCTGAATGAGATGAAAATGGGTCTGCCTATTGGAATTATACTAAACACGTTGGGCCTGAATGAGATGAAAATGGCCCTAAAATGTCAAAGTGTTGTTCATCAAGTAATTCCATTTTATAAATGATACTAGTAATAAATTGATCATGTAAATTATTTAATTGATTAATTAGCTCATCTGAAGGTCTAATTCAGTATAAATTATTTAATTTATTAATTAGCTCATGTGAATGTCTAATTAATTAATTATACAATCAATATGATAGAAATGTCCATTTGTTTCACCTTAGACTTTAGAATATCAATTCAACCGTAGGTGCATCAGTTGCTCGACGGATAACCTGCTCAGCACCTCGCGATATAACTCAGACGGGATATCAGACATTTTAAGAATTTTGAGAGGAAGAATGGAGATAAAAATGGCTAGGTCACGGGAGTCGTAAGGAAAGAAGAACGATCTGATGACTACTGATATGTTATTAGTAGTATACTATATTTTATTGGGCTTCAAACTTACAACCCAATGGAGACAACCCGAAACTTGAATACAACCCCAATAACTTACAACCCAAATCATAGGTCGTTTTAGTTTTAGGGAACTATTGCTCTATCTTTCGAATTCGCTATCTCTTTCGACTTATGTGATCTTGTGCAGGTCACTGTTTGTAAAATCGAAATCCAATGTCAGTGTGGAGTCCCATGTAATCCTATGCAGAGATCATTATTTTCCTATAAAACTCAGTTCAGTCGACGCGATGAATATATGGTTCCCAAGGGTATTAATTTCTAAAATGATATATGTATTTTCATAAGGTGTAGTAAATGTTTTACAAAAATGCATTAATTATTGACCACGTTGTTGCTAATGACTTTTGAAAATGGTAATTATTTTATGGGTGACAAATAATATCCAAATGGACTTGGGCTAACAAGCCTAAATAGTAAATATGTTGATTTTGGCCTTATGGGATGAATGAAAATATACTTCATCGATTATATAGCTTCAGGGTTTACTAACCAAATAGTAGTCTTAGAGTCTGAATTTAAATCATTAAGCCAGTCTAGCATACAGTCCCAAATAAACTGAAAAGCATCTCAATAAATAAAGATAGTCCCTTCCAAAAGTTTGTTTCCTTGCTTCATTTGCTATGCGATCTCCGTTGGACTCTCTGTAAAAGAAGCTGACCTCAATTTATCAATTCAAGGGAGTCCTCCAAAATGGTTTTGGAAATGCGTCCCAGCTGCATCCTTCATGTTAATTGCAGATACAACCAATTTAGAATCAGATTGAATGACTAATCTTTTTACTTCCAGGGGTACGCACTTTTTTACTCCAATTAGGAGAGCACAGAATTCAGCCATATTGTAATTAGTTCTTCCCAGATAAATTGCTCCCACTCAAATGAAATACCCCCTCGAGTTTCTTAGAAATGCAACAAGCTCCCACATCCCCAGAGATGGGATCAGCTGAGCCATCAATATTAAGAGAGTAAAAGCCAGGTTCAAGGGGGGATCCAATAGCAAGGGACAGGGATCACATTATGGGCAGACGGTAAAGGAAACAAGACACTTGTATCTTTAACTAGATCACAAAGCAACGGGTTAAACCTAAAAAGATCAATCTTTGTTTCACCAAAATAATAATAATAATAATAATAATAATAATAATAATAATAATAATAATAATAATAATAATAATAATAACTTTCTTCTTGCTAATCCACAACTGCCAGCAGAAAAGGATGAAATGAAGCTGTTTTCCCTGGTTTTCTTTCTTTGAAAAAATAAGGTCAGGGAAGGAGCTGCAAATATTGTATCCATTAGAGCGCAAGAAACAGTTTCTAACTCCAGCAGAGCAAAGTACATTTGAAAACATTTGAAAAACAAGTGATCACCAGTTTCAATATCAGAACCACAAAGAGACCACACATCAGTCTATCCTGTATAACCAACCAGCAAAAGAACTTAACTTTGCACACATCACAATACCTTCATAGATGTTCACACACACTGGCTGAAATGCATTGATCACTAGGAAAGATGTATCCAATTACATTTTTCACAGACATATCATTAATACTAAAGCATAACCAAATAAGTACAACATAACTCATACCTTCAAAGTTTGTTGCTGTATGAATCCTTGAAAAATCCTTCATCATACCCCCTGCTACTATCCTCTTCCAACATTATAGGGTAAGGATCTGGGATATATGAAATATACCATGCCTTCCCCTACCTTTGGCTCTTGTTCAGCTCTTGTTGACCCCCCATTTTAAGTAAATGTTCCCTATTTTTAATTCTCCGCTTGATCTTTTCCCATGAAACCAGTGCATCATCTTCCATTAATGGCACACAAGAAGGTATCAAAGTCTTTGCCGTGGCAGAAGATTCCTGAGTGACGACATGTGCTTCACATATGTTGCTTGAACTGTAATGCATGAACATAATTTCCACATCATCCTCACAACCAATTGGTTTGAATGCTGCAGGAAGATCAGTGGGGTGAGTCATGTACCACATTAGTTTCTGTGGCTTACTCCCTGAAAGCTTTCCAAGAATTGCGTGACAGAGGTCGAAGAAAGTGAATTTTTCTGGCTCAACACAGTGGATGAATGTAGGCTCATTCACTGCCTTGTACTCTATGCCCTGGTCAAGAGTTGCCACCATTCGACCTCCATATTCCACTTTTATAGTCCATAGCTTGTTCGAGTTACCTAAAGACAACAGTTTAAGGCAGTTCATAATTAATACAGACCATTAATCATAAAAGTCAAATAGTAAGGACCAAAATGAAATATCATAACCTAAACTAGTGTGCCAAAACAGTTGCTTCCTAAATTAATTTCTTTGTTTGGCTACGTTTTTCCATAGCCAGCTAGCAGAGGGATTACTGTTAGCTGTATAAAGTGCTATGTATTTAGATTACTTGGCCTTATACAAGTTGGTCCATAGAGTGAGTATCTTTAGATTACTTTAGTGTTTATTCTAGTAATAACTGATTCTGGGATCCTTATCACTTTCAGGTTATCAGAGGGAATAGTACTTGTTATTATATTATAACTAGCCTTACATAATCTGGTGAGTGAAACTTTGAGCTCCAAAACTCTTTCATGTGTTCTTCAAAGCCTTCTAATTGTGTCCATGCATTTTCCAAACCTAGAGATCCATTGTGGCATTGGAGTTGCTAACTTTCAATCTATGGGTAGTGCAGTATGATCAGGTGCAGAGTTAACAACATTGTAAACAGAAAGTCGAGGTGCAAAATCTACCAACTGTATGTACTTTATAAGTTAATAAACAAATTAAGGGCTTGAATATATGGTGAAAGTACACGAATTGAATAAGGTATTTTATTTAAGAATTGTGAACACAAACGTTTACCAAGAGTAATTGGGCTTGTTATATTTTCATCAGCCGAAGGGGAGAGGTTTTTTCGGGGCTGACCAATGTCATCAGCCACCGCCTTGACAGGGACAGACTTCTCGCCCGACTCGTTTAGCGGCAGTTTCACCACAAAACATGTATCACATGCCTTGGGAGGACGACCTCTTCCTCGCCCTGTAGATGTTTCAGACTTCCCCTTGTCGCTTTTCTTAGGAGGACGACCTTTTCCTTGTCCGGTAGAAGTTGCAGATTTCCTCACAAACATAATCCTTCTTCTTTTTTGGTGGTGAAGAAGTTTGATTCCCACCGGCCACATCATTGATATCGCGTGGCCTCTTGTCCGGTGAGGTTTCTGGATCTAGTTACCCGCATTCCAGGGCCACCTTTATTGTTATATTTCACATAATCAGTCCAAGTAAATTTCCTAACTCAGAAGTCAGTAGTAACAAAAAACTAATCAATCTTAGTCAAGAATGATTAGTTAACTGTCCTAGACTCCTAGTTATCTAAATTCTAAATCCTAGTTCCTCATTTCATATAGAGGCAGGACACAAGTTAATAGTCCTAATTCATTAGTTATAGTATCCAAGTAAAATCATTAACTCTGACCAAGTGGAAAAATCATAGTATCCTAGTTCAATACACACTAAAAATAAGCACCTACTGTCCAAGGGATTTTCTAAACAGGCCAATTACCAAAATTTCATTCTAGTTTGATATAGATAAAGAATAAATCATTAATAATGCAAGTAAATTTCATATATGAACTGGTAACAATGTCTTAGTAAAAATCGGAGTATTCTAATAAGCATTAACATAAAATAACTAACCCATGTTTGTGGTATGTCTGAACGTTCTCTTTATTTCTCGTAACAAAGAATTTCACACTTTCTGAAAACTAATAGAGAAGAGAATTAGAAGTTTGAATTTTCGATACATTGCATGTTTAAAACTAAATACAAAACAAATTTTACAAACCTGAATTTTCGTGGCTGTCATTGTCGGGATCTGAAGCTTCTACATTGTTTTTGCCGGAATTGGATTCTTTAAAATTTCCATCGCCGGAATATGGAGCTCCATGAGCTTATTTTGAGGCTAGCTGCTGTGATCCAGACAGTGGATAATCGGATCCCCTCAATTTAGCAAATTCAACAAGTTCGAGATTAGGGTTCGCCTTCGCCCACAGTGGATAATCGGATCCCCTCAATTTATCAATTTGAACAAGTTCGAGATTAGGGTTCGCCTTCGCCCACATTTTTCTCTCTGAAGTTTTGAAGTGAATAGAATGGGTAGAGCGAAAAGAAAACCAAAGACTAGAAAGGGAAAAAGTAGTAGGTTGATTAGGTTTTAAAGTAACAGTCCCAATTTAATTATATGTTTGAACGGATTTAATTATTAATTACGGTATTATAATAATACTTATAAATTATAATACTAATAAATTTATTGAACTTTAATAGATAAGGGACTCATCTAAAGGTCTAGTTAATCGAACTAATTTAGACCTAGCATTGAGTGGAGATGATAATGAGCTTGGGCCCATTGGACTTGGAGTATAATTTTGACATGTTGGTCATGATCCAAGTTATTTTATGTCTAGACGTTCTATAACTGTACTATTCTATTTTTTATTAAATATAATAATATAAATTGCTATATAAATTATTTAATTTAGTAATTCGCTCATCCAAAGGTCTAATTAGTTAATCATACATACAATCAATATGATAGAAATGTCCCTTTGTGTCAGTTTATCATAGGGCTGTTTTTTTTTTTTTTTTTTTTTTTTTGAAACATCAAATATTACAACTACGCCTACACTATACAAACTTCATAAACCACCTTATTTCTCCTTATCTAAACCAACCATATAACTCCGCCACCGCCGTGGATCGAACCCTGCACCTCTCCTTTACTGTCTCAACTCCTTACTGTTGTACCACCTTATAATAGGGTTGTTAACGAGCTGATTCGATCTGATCGTTGCTCGATCGATCAATGATCGTCAGAATTATAGGATTGATTCTGATCGGCTCCTGACCGACGAGCTTCATAAAATTGAGCTCGTTATCGACTCGTCAAATTATCACATTGATTGCGAGCTGATCGTGTTAGAGCTCGAAAATGAGTTCTTTTACTATGTAAATTAGTGGATCATAAATACAATCTATTGCAAACACTACAGAAAATAAGACTAATATAAATTCATAATTCATAAGATAGATTCGAAAGTTGTTGGACATATATTCGTATAAAATTACGATTTAGGGTTAAGATAGGTATATATATAATAAAAATAATAATAATAATCATAATAATAAGACTAAAATTAAATTAATTAGTGATCGCGGGCTGCTTGTGACTTTCGATCATTTCTTCAAGGTGATTGATTTACGATCGAAAATGTGTCGATCATGATCGTTATCAACCTCGTGTTGACCGATCTCGAGCACGATCCGAGCTTTGATCGATCTTGTTTACGATTGCTCACGATCATCTCGATTCGTTAACAGCCCTTGTTTATAAAGTAAATTCAACGGTCGTTGGTGTTTGGGGTTTAGGGTTGGGTCGGGTGTCCAGTGGAAAATTTACTTTTTGGTATTTTCAAAGTAACATAGGTCCAACTTAGATCCTCAATCAACATAGTCAATAATTGATGATATAAATTTAGGGTCCATATCTTATTAGTGCCCTGCAAAGCACCCTAATATCATATTTGTTCCCACTAGACTAACAATTACAATTTGGTACCCGAACTTGACTTTCAGCCGCTCTAAGCACTGTTCAAAAATCTGATTGTGACTGAGCCAAACAGCCATTATTTACTGCATGGTAACTTTTTCACGTGACCAGCACGTGGGTACCAAAATGTAATTGAATTTAGTTTATACAAACTTCAGTGTAATTGTTTAGATCAATTTTTGAATTGAAAAACTAGCCGTTGGAAGGGAGTTAGATCTATTTAAAGGGGTAGAAATCACCATTTTTCATCCAAATAAACACACTTTTACACACCCACATCACTTAGCAAATCAGATTTCATGGGTGGTAGCGGAATTCCTAGCAGTCCTATATGGCATGGGCGTCCGATATGTCGTGCCAACAATTGTCGTAAGCGCACCGTGCTAGTCGTACACCCAAATGGAAGAATGTTTTGGAAGTGTGGCAAACATGGGTTCTCCCAGTGGGGTGATGTTGATGAGGAGGAGTTGTACAAGAACAATGGAGAAGAGCAGTCAAGGGAAGAGAAATGTGAAGGGCATCAAGGCACTGCAACCGGACGGGCATGTGAAGCAAACTACTTACATCTCATCTATGTACTTGTAGCTATGAATCTGCTACTATTGGCAGTGTACATGAGTGTGCAAATTGTTCAAATGTTCAAGAAGTAGGTGATGTAAGAGAGCAAGCATATGTAATAAGAGCTTCCCATGGATTAATAAAAGTATTTGCATTACATAATGATGCCAATTCCAACTAGTTCACAAGGCATAAGTAGTTCACATACTAGCCAAAACAAACCCAATTGTCAACAAGTATTTGAGACCATAAAGTACCAACACAGTTATAATCAAAAGAAAGGATCAAAGTAGCCATCACAATAGCTTCCAAATGACCAAAAGGAACCATACTAAAGTATCATCAAAGTAGCATTGTAATGACAAAGTAAAGGAACTTAAAGGAGCCAGTCTGGGTAATCCATGGGCTGAGATGATTGATCCTGCTGAGATGCCCTTCCTCTTCCCCTACCTCTTCTTGCTCTTCCTCTTGCTCTTCCTCTACCAGTCCCTCCACCTCTGCCAGTGCCACTTGTTCTAGTTCCACTTGCTCCAGGGCCATTATCACCACTCCCTCCACTTGCAGTAAACCAAGCAGCCATACCTCCTCTCCCTCTACCACTACCAGCCCTGCCTCCATTCCCTCTACCTCTGCCAGCCCTTCCTCTACCAGCCCTTCCTCCACCTCTTGATGTCTCAGGTACATCAATTGGTTCATCTGTGGCAGCCTGCAAGTACCCAAATTGTCAATGACACCAGTTATGCACAAAGCAGGTAATAAATAAACATACCAATATACATATACAACAAAAAACCCTTACTTCATGGACTGGAGATACAGGAACAGCTGATTCTTCTTCTGGAATAGGGTCATTGCTATTGGCTCTCAACTACACCAATACAATAACATTGTAATTAGTATTAAAGATGAGCAGATAAAAAAATGAACATTAAATATCTATACTCACCCAATCAGGACATTTTCTATAAGTATGTCCCTTGCCTAGACAACAAGAACATGTTGGAGGCCTTCTTTGTTTATGAACTGGTGTCTTGGACTTCCTTGAGGTACTTCCACCACCTTCAGAAGGATGTTTAATCCTGTTCTTGGGAGGCCTTCCAGGCTGTCTTTTCACATTTGGAGGCAAGCACTGTTGTGTAGTCAAATCTGATGGCCAAAACTGATGTCCTTGAACTGGCCACACTTTCATGTCATAAGTTCTTCCCATCAGCACCTAATCCATCACCATTCTCAGCACCTAACCCATCACCATTCCCATCCTCCTCCATATCACTCTCATGGTCATCACCAGTTGGTTGTACTCTAGTGAACTCTAGGGCTTCATCCTCACTCTCATGTTGATATTGTGAGAATGGCTCATCTACATCCCAATCAAATGCTTTATCATTTTCATCCTCACTCTCATCCTCATTCTCATCCTCATTCTTCTCATCCTCATTCTCATCCTCATCCACATCCATTTCATCACCACTTTTCCAATCCTCTACAACAACATCTTCCTCCTCTCTTACCTTATCCCCTCACTCACCATCACCCTTGCTATTTGTATCTTTCTCCACTCCCCCATCTGCCACTTTCTCCCCTGACTCACCAAGATCAGCTTGATCACTAGTGTTTTCACCTTCAGGTAGTATGTTTGTAGATGATTCATGATGAATAGATGGATTCATACAAGGAGAAGCATTCAAGAAATCATTTCCAAACCAGTCTTTCAAAATGTTTTCAAACTTGTTTTTTTCAACAGTAGGTGGAGTGGTAATGTTTGTGGTTGGAATCTTTGAGTTGGGAGTTTCAAAGACTGACTGAGGAATGTATGGTGACTTTGGTGTTGCTGGAGGATCTGATTCTTGTGTCTCTGTAATGGGAGGTTGAGTTTCTTGGGTGTCAAGTATTATAGGTTGAGATTCTGGTGTTTCATGAATGGGAGATTGTGGTTCTCCTGTGTGATGGACTGGAGTAGGATCACTGTCTTCTGCATCATTCATTTGTTCATCATCAACATCACCAGTCAGATCAACAAATATGGGTGTTTTAGGTGGCATTTTGGCTTTCTTGTATGGGGGCTTGGTTTTTTTACACCTTCTGTCCCTAAAGGTTCTTTCTCTTTCAGGTGGAGCATAGGCAGAGGGATGTGTGGGAACATATGAACCATCCATTTCATCAGGGTCATCACCATCTCCTACAAGAACACTACCATCCAAATCACACCTCCTTCCACTAGGATCAATCACTTGTAAGGGAATGGCTACATCCATCTCCACATACAGTTCAACCTCCCTAAACTCCTTATTCTCCTCAAACATTTTCAACATATCATCATCACACAGAATATCTATACTACCAGTACCAACCATAGCAGAGTAGAAATAAACCATGTTCAAATCAATAACTAACTCATGTTCTCTGTAATAATTTTCTACTATCTTCTTCACATCACGTTAAGGTCAGAGAATTTGTACCTTTTTGGGTCGATTTTTGTCAATGTTTCCGACTCATCACGACAGTGGTGAATCCTTATGTAGTACTTGCCACCCATCCTTGAACATAAAAAAAAAAAAAAATGTTAGAAACGCAGAAAACTTAGAACTAGGGTTTATGTAAAATTACACCTAATGCTTCTGTATCAGAATTCCGGTCAAAAACCACATTAAATATCAACAATGTGAGGTTTATGAGTAATAACGGTACCTTTTTCTGTGAGGAGCAATGTACTCCAGCTATAACGAAACCACGACCCCTTTAGACTTCCTGACGCAAAATTCTCAGTAATCGAGATACGGCGGTTTCAATGCACTTCAAATGAGCGATTTTGGTGCGAAATTTGAACGGGAGTAAGCGGTGATGAAGTATGGACGAACAGAGCAGTAATGGAGAAGGGGACAGAGAGAAAGGGGGTTAATGGCGTTGGTGACGATGACAAGGGGTAAAACCAATTTATTTTTACTAAGGCCGTGTTTGGATCAAGGCTTTAGGCGTGAGGGCACTTTATAATTACATCAAAGTCAACTCAAAATTCCATTTTCAGGTACTAGGATGTAATTGTTCATCTAATGGGAACAAATGTGAGATCAGGGTGTCTATCATGGTACTAATGTGACATTTTCTCTATAAATTTACTTTTCATTTCTTAATCTTCTTCGATTGAAGAGTGCATACAAATGCTATTGTATATATGTATGGGTAGCAGTTAAAAACACGTGTTGTTCACTTATTCATTTTGTGACTTGTGAGATTAGTAATAACCATTACATATTTGAAGGGTTGTAATCTAAAGAATAAGCTCCATGTTGATGTCCGAGCTTTTATTTTGTTACGTCTGCTAAACTTTTACAAAAAAAGCGTAAATAAATAAATATAAAATACATTGCATAACACGAAAAAACAAATATCGCAAAATCATGTTATAACATTATCTCCATTGTATGGCCTTGGTGCTGAATGAAATGATAATGGGCCTGCCCATTGGATTTATTGTCCCCTTTTGTTCAAGATCGAGTTCATAATTCACGTCCAAGTGTTCTTTTCGTAGCTCATCAAATAGATTATTCCATTCTATAAATTAGTTATAATAGTAATAAATTGATATTGGTTCGACTTGGATCCTCAATCGACTTTAGTGTTGGTGTTAAAATATGTCCAGTCCGCATGTACGAACTGGAGTGGTCTAAGAGCGCGGAAAAGCATCAAGGGCCGTCCCTCAAGATGCGTGACCACGCCCAAGTATGTCACTTAGGTGTGGCTCCGCCAACATACGGTCCGACCATCACTAAGAGGCCAACCCTCAAGATAAGCTCACTACAAGGACAATGTAGCTGTTGGGCTCGAGGAGCATCTCTAGGGCTCGAGGAGGACCTTACGTCAAGGTGACACCCTCCAAAAGAGACTAGGCAGAGCACTACACGGACCACGGACGTAAGAGGAACGCACGAGGACCAAGGGCGACCACTCATGGTCGCTCCCTGTGGGACCCGTCTTCCAGAATACTCCATGGGACCCGAAAAGGCAATAATGCCCTCCAAACCCTAGTCAAGATGTTTCGGCCAAAGCCCATGGACCTCCTTAATGGTCTTGGACCAAACGAGGCTTCAATCTCGGGAGGACACTTGTGACGATCCTACATAAAGTGACAATAAAATACTACAAGTATATAAGGGGACTAATTCATTATCCGCTGGGTAAGCCTTCATAGCTCTCACCCACCACTCACCTACCACATTTACTACTCTTACTAGGGAATCCCTTCAACTCCCTACACATAAAGTCGTCCCTCCGATTTGATCCTCGACAAACCGGGCACGAGGTACTAACCCCCTTCAAGTCTCTTTCAGTTACGAGGAAGCTACATGAAGGATTCCTATGATCTTAAGAGGAAGACTACATGAAGAAGACATAAATAGTGTATTGTGACGATCTATTGCAAACTTAAGAAGAAGTACGAATTACCCTTCAACATTTGGAGTCGTCTGTGGGAATCTGATCGAAAGGTCATTCCTAGCCCTGCTGGTCGAGCCAAACATCCTCCTCGTGACACTTCACGAAGATGCCCCTCAGAAGAAGAAATCGAATTGCCAATGCACCACCCATGAATCCTCCTCGCCCCAGGGGCCGTCCCCCTGTAAATGGTCGAGGAGGAGGAAGGACAGCTGCTCCCAGGGCACCTAGAAATAACAATGTTGAGAGGAATCAAGATTATATGGAGGGGGCATTCACCAATGTCACTAACTCCCGGGAAGAGAGATCCGGAAAAAATAATCCACAAGGCTTCCTAGTTGGAAGTGCTTACGGAGCGTTGAGAGACACAAACTACATCGCGCCGAGAGGGCAGCCTCCTAAAGCAGCAATTAATCCTCCTCCTGTAGCAGTGAATCCTCCTCAGCAAGCTGCATTGAACTTCACCCTTCCTAATGGACGTGTAGTCCTACCATCAGACTTTGAGATGGGCGAAGCTCAATACGGCTTGTTCCTTCTTACTTTGCAAGGGTACATAGGAGACAATGAGGCTGCTAGAGTCAATGCAGAACTCCAAGCTCGAGGGTACCACAAGTCCAAGTACAGGAGCAACCTTGCGATACTTTGGTAGTCCGTCGTCAATCCCAACCAAGAGCACCTATAGTACAAGATGAAGCACATTCAAGAGCACACAAGGCCGATCCAATCTCGACTTGGACCTTCAAGAGTCCAATCTAGGTTGGGACCACAAGGTTCCACTGCAAAATGTGGCTCCGCAAGAAAACCAAGCGCATGTGGTCGCTACACCACCCACTCTCCCTAACCAAGTCACGCCCAACCAAGTGACTCCTCAGAACCAACCCGAGGCGGTGGCGGAAAACAATGCCTCGAGAACCGTAGCTGAGGTAAACCCCTTGATCGACCCGATCACGGGGAGGAGACTCACTCTAGAGGAACTCAATGCAAGGAAAACCGCACTTGATGCTCAGATAGAAACCCTACGAGGAATCGTGCAAGAAAAAGAGCAAGACCAAGATCCAAGCCCGTTGTGCGACGATATAAGGAGCCATCAAGCAAAAATTGAAAGAGGCTTCCCTACTTTCGAAAGTTATGATGGAACAAGTTGTCCAAAGGACTACTTGGTGAGATTTGTACCAAAATGGATGCTTATGGTCATGATTCAAAGACCAAAGCACTACTTTTCCCGGCTAACCTCTCAGGAGAAGCCATGAAATGGTGGTGCGCCTTCCTCAGCGCTCGATCAAGTCCTATAGAGATCTCTGCAAAGAATTCTCTAAGCGATTCGAGAAGATCATGAACACCAAGACAAGAGTGAGATACTTGGCCGAAATTGTTCAAAGAACAATGAAGATTTGAGGGACTTCATGAAGCAGCCCTCCAAGTTGAAGATCACTCGATCAATGAGAGAAAAGAATACTTGTATGGTAACACTACCAATGTCAAGTTCCAAGAGGTGCTCTCAGCATCGTGTGTCGAGAATGAAGCTCAACTAGCGAAAGTTTGCAAGGATTTCCTCGAGGCCGAGGAATTCTGAAAAACAGTCACTGTAAGAACCAATCCTCCCAAGGGTAAAGGGAAGGAAAAAGAAAAGAAGAAGGAATACCCTCATCGGCCAGAAAATCCCGGAAAGCAAAGAAGAGATCAAAAGCATTGTTTGATCAGAGAGGGTCCCTTGAGGAACGAGTTTCGAGACAAGAGGACTCCTGCAAGGAGGTCTCATCCAAGGAGATATAGCAACTACACGGACTTAAATAGACCAAGATCCGACATCTTGAACTATATAGTCTCGAGGAAACTAGATGTCTCGTGGCCACCTCCTATCCAAGAAAACCGAAAGAACAAAAGTTCGGAGAAATTGTGCCAGTTTCACAAAGGAAAGGGGCATACCTCTGATGAGTGCGTCGAGCTCAAAAATGAAATTAAGAGGATGATACGCAATGGGCAACTGGTCAACTATATTCGGAAGGAAGAACCTCTAGCGATCCTCCCTCCGCCACCACAAGTGGGGATCGAGCACCACCCCAAGGGAACCCTCGTTATGATGATATTCATAATTACAAAAATTATGACGTCCTGTGAACGGAAGCATCCACACTCTTACGATTGCCGGAGGACCCGCGGGAGGTGCCACTTGAAATCAGAGGGAGATCACAGCCGATAATCTCAGAATTAGAGATGTGAAGTTTGCCCAAATTGCACAACCAGGAACCAACGTCATCTCTTTCGATGATAGTGAAATACCTATGAGACACACCGGAGGAGGAAACATCTACGACCCATGTGTTTCACTAGTGGTATCCCTTGATGTTCAATCCTACAACTTAGGAAGGATCCTCATCGACACCGGATGTTCGGCTAACTTGATCTTCACGGGAACTTTGAAGAGGATGCAAATGATCCAAGGGAAGGTCTTAGAGAAGTGAGGAGCGCCCTGGTAGGCTTTGGAGGACAACCCATCATGCCCCTCGGAATGATCAACTTAACGGTCTCAATGGAAGTGCTCCGCGAAGAGTAACTCAACATGTTCCCTTCGTGGTCGTAGACATGCCTTTTGACTACTTCGCAGTCTTGGGTAGACCCGGCCTTTCTCAGTTCCGAGCCGTAGTGTCTACAGTCCACAACAAGTTGAAGTTCCCCACTCCATTGGGAATTCGACAAGAAGAGGGAGACATAAGAGAGGCATGGGAATGCTACAGCATGTCAGCCAAATTCACTTCCAAGGTTGCCATCGGAGATCCAAATCTGGGCCATCGCTGGAGGAGCAGCCTCTTGTTCATAATGATCCTTACCGTTTTTATACGGTTAGGCAAGTGAAGAAAAAGTCAAAATGCCAAGTCCGTCACTTAGGCGAAGGAAAGCAACTCAAAAGAAAGAGAGAGATACCCTAGTAGGAGCTGTCAAGGATCTCGAGGAGTATCAGGTTATACCTCCAGTACCACCCTCGTCCAAGAAGAAGAAATTTTTCGAGGAAAACAAGATTGAAGCAAGAGAACCCTCGAAGAAATTCAAATTGTCGAAGGAAGTGCCGACCAGATTACCAAAATTGGTACCGAGATGACTACAGAAGTAAGAATGAAACTCATTCAATGTTTGAAAGATAACAACGACATCTTCGCGTGGAGTACCGAGGACCTCAAGGGGATAGACCCGAGTCGCGGTTCACCGCCTGAACGTCGACCCATCAATCACCCATATTCGAGAAAAGCGAAGAGACTTCAGTGCGGAAGACAATGCCATCATTGAAGCAGAAGTGCAAAGATTGCTTAAGGCGGGTCACATCAAAGAAGTAAGATACTCCGACTGGGTTTCCAATGTAGTCCTCGTGGAGAAGGGACCCGGCAAGTGGATAATTTGCAACAACTTCACTAGACTCAACAACTTTTGCTCGAAGGATCCCTACCCGCTTCCCCGGATCGACCAGCTAGTCGATTCCACAGCAGGATGTGCCTCTTGAGTTTCATGGATGCATACCAAGGATTCTACCAAGTCAAATGGCCAAGGATGATGTACGAAGACCGCCTTCTTCGCAAACGAAAATGTGTATTGCTTCAACGTGATGCCTTTCGGTCTCAAAAATGTCGGAGCAACCTACCAAAGTTTGGTTAACAAATGTTCAAAGAAGAACTCGGTAAAACAATGGAAGTATATGTCGATGATATGCTATTCAAGAGTAAGACCGAGGAGCAATATGTAGGATACCTGGCAAAATGCTTCTCGATTTTGAGGAAGTATGGCATGAAGCTCAATCCGGCGAAGTGTACCTTCAGAGTTAAAGGTGGGAAGTTCCTCGGTTACATGGTAACGAAAAGAGGAATACAAGCAAACCCAGAGAAAATCAAGGCCATCCTCGATCTGCCTCAACCCCAAACCATCAATGAGGTACAACGGTTGGTAGGGAAGTCGATCGCGTTGAGTAGATTCATCTCGAGATCCGCTGAGAAAATCTCCCATTCTTCAAAGTTTTGAGGAACAGCAACCACTTCGAGTGGACAAAAGAATGCGAGGAAGCCTTCGAGAAGCTCAGAGAGTATCTACTCTCCCCTCCACTTTTGTCAAAACCTATGGAAGGAGGAGTACTTTACTTATACTTGGCGGCAACAGGGGAAGCCATTAGCTCAGTCATGTTGCGAATCCAAGGAACGACCACTTGCCCATCTACTACTTAAGCAAGGTACTTGCTGGAGCCGAAACACGCTACACAGATATCGAGAGGCTATTCTTCACTCTCGTCTATACGGCGAGGAGACTGAACCCTTACTTTGGAGCTCACAAGGTTGTGGTCTTGACGAAGCAACCTCTCAAGCAAGTCCTCTGAAAGCTTGAAAACTCGGGAAGGCTAGCAAGATGGGCGATCGTATTGAGCGAGTACGACATTGACTATCAAGCACCTCTAGCAAAAAAGCCCAAGTCATCGCCGACATCCTCGTAGAGTATCCCTCCAAGGAAGTGTCAGAGGAAAACCCTCCAGAAAGCCAAAGTGTCATGATGATGGTCGAGGAGCGACCACAACAGAATGAGGCAATGCAATCTCTGGAGGATGCTCTGAAAGAACTCAAAGAGATGTCCCAGACAAAAAGAAAAAGGCATGAAGTGTTCCTAGCAGAAAAATCGAGGAGCCTAAGAATATGGAGAATGTCTCTTCATAACCCAAGGAGCTTATCGACCACGGGATGTCTGGATTCTTCATGTGACGGATCTTCCTCTGGAAAAATTGGCGGGACAGGAATATACTTCAAAAGTCTGGGAGAGCAGAGCTCGAGTACGATGTTACTCTTAGTTTTCCGGTCTCCAACAATGAAGCTGAGCATGAAGCTATCTTCATCGCTCTACGTATGGCAAAAGCACTTGAAGTGAAGAAGCTACACCTCTTCACTGACTCTCAATTGGCCGAGAAACAAATCTCGGGGAAGTTAAAAACCAAGAAGGACTCAATGGCCGAATACAAGAGTGCCATCACGGAGGAAATCAAAAAATTTGAAAGTTGTGAGATTGAGAAGTTCTCAAGGGATCTCAATTAAAGAGAAGATGCTCTATCAAAATACGTTTTGGCTTCCGGAGGAGTGGATACCGGAATGTGATACTTATGAGAATCAATGCATCATCCCAATGGTCATCAAAGCCAAACGTCTTGGCCATTGACACTCAACCAAGTTGGATGTAGGAGATCGCTACCTATCTCACGCACGGTAGCCTTCCTCGTGATAAAGCCGAAGCACGAAGAGTTAAAGGAAAAGCGGGTCGCTACATTATGCAAGGAGATCACTTGTACAAGAGATCCTTCGAGGGAGTCTACTTGAGATACGTCGCTGAACAAGAAGTGCAAAAGTTTTTGGGAGAAATGCACCGAGGAAGTTGCGGGGACCATGCCGGAGGAAGAACCCTTGCGCAAAAAGTCATCCGCCAAGGTTACTACTGGCCAATTGTTCGTGAAGACGCTGCCCGATTTGTGAGGAAGTGCGAGGAGTGTCAATTGCACGCCAACCTATTCAATGTCCCGGCGAAGCCCCTCATGCCCATTTCCATCACTTGCCCTTTCGACATATGGGGCATCGACATAGTCGGTCCTTTCCCAAGAGGCACGGGTGAAAAGAAATTCATCATTGTCGCGGTTCAATACTTTAGCAAGTGGGCAGAGGTTGAGGCAGTGTCTACTGTCACCGAACAAAGAGTAATGAACTTTGTATGGAGAAACATCGTGTGTCGATTCGGCTTGCCAAGAGTCCTCATCTCAGATAATGGTTCTCAATTCTGCGGCCATAGGTTCAACGAATGGTACAAGGAAATGAAGATTGAGAAGAGGTACACCTCAGTAGGACATCCTCAATCCAATGGGCAGACTGAAGCAGTCAACAAAATCCTTGTCAACAACTTGCAAAAGCAATTTGCTACCAACAAGGATTGGGTCGACGAGCTTGACGAGTGGTATGGGCATACCGCACAACTTCAAAGACAGCTACAAGAGAGACTCCCTTCTCTCTAGTTTATGGTTCCGAAGCGGTCATACCAGCAGAAGTGGTTGTAGAAACCCTCAGGATCCAAGGTTATCAACCCGAGGACAATCATACCGAGAGGCTTTTCGACCTAGAGACGCTAGGTGAAGCGAGAAGCACTGCTTTGGCCAACATCTTGAGATACCAAGGATTGATCGCGAGGACCTACAACAAAGGTGTGAAGGAGAGAGACTTCCAAGTAGGAGACTTAGTACTCCGAAGAGCGGACATCCTGGGCAAGTTGGGAAGATGCAACCCAACTGGGAAGGCTCCTACAAGATAGTTGAAGCACGGTCCAATGGAGCTACCGTCTCCAAGACATGGAGGGAAGAGTGTTGAAGAACCCGTGGAATACCTCCAACCACCAGAGGTTCTACGCCTAAGTTGTTGAGAAACAAGCTTTTTGAAGAGCTCATGTGAAAGGCCCCCAACTCTCGGATCGAGAGGGATTCCTCACAAGCTTGTGTGAGAGGTACCCACATTTTTTATGGTTTAAGTTGTATGGTTCGGAAAAGTTGTAAGAAAGTTGGCCGTGAAGCCCCCATTGTAATTGAATTTCCGACAAATCAATGCAATGCCTATCTTTCAACAAAAAAGTGTTCAAGTAAAGAACTGATATAATTAAAACGGAAATAGAGAGCTGCTCGATCAAGAGAAGTTGCTCGATCCAAAAGAGCTCTCCGATTTGCCCATCTAACCAAAACTCTTCGATTTCCTATCTTTTAAGAAATCTCATCGAGACACTTTTCAAAGAGATTGGAACGAGAAAGGCTAAGAAAGCAAGCAGGAGGAACCCAGCACTTAGAATTTTTTCGGAAATTCACCCAAGGAATTAGTTGAAGATTCGAAGGAGATCTCTCCATATCGAGAAGTAGAATCTCGACAAGCAGATCGATTACTTTGACGGCTCGAGGAGCACAACTCAAAGTAGTATTGTTAACACAAGTCTACATCATAAGGAGGCGCGGGAAGCTTACCTCTTCGATTCTAACTTATATGGGTTTAACTACTCTATAAAGTTATACGTCATAACGGAAAAAGAGTTAGTAAAAAACACAAGTATAAGAAGTACAGAACGAAGAGCAACAAACATGGCATTAAGGAAAAATCGAGGAGATGTATATAGTGATAAATCATATTACAAAGATAGATGGTGTTCGAACATATGCCACGAAGGGCCGAATGAAAAGCATAAAGACAAGAAACATTGTTCAAGCTTTTATCTAAGTAAATACAACATTACCAAGCATACTTGGCATTCAAAAGTCTCCGCTTCAACGAGTGCGGCTACCAGAGAGATCAGTGATAGGAGCTGTTGCACTAGTACCTCCTCACGCCGGGCTAGGGAGTTCCTGTATCTCAATCCGGTCTCGCTCGTTCTCCTAAGATTCCTTTATGGGCTTCTCGTACTGCACAAGCTCGGCAGTGAATCCTCCTCAGCAAGCTGCATTGAACTTCACCCTTCCTAATGGACGTGTAGTCCTACCATCAGACTTTGAGATGGGCGAAGCTCAATACGGCTTGTTCCTTCTTACTTTGCAAGGGTACATAGGAGACAATGAGGCTGCTAGAGTCAATGCAGAACTCCAAGCTCGAGGGTACCACAAGTCCAAGTACAGGAGCAACCTTGCGATACTTTTGTAGTCCGTCGTCAATCCCAACCAAGAGCACCTATAGTACAAGATGAAGCACATTCAAGAGCACACAAGGCCGATCCAATCTCGACTTGGACCTTCAAGAGTCCAATCTAGGTTGGGACCACAAGGTTCCACTGCAAAATGTGGCTCCGCAAGAAAACCAAGCGCATGTGGTCGCTACACCACCCACTCTCCCTAACCAAGTCACGCCCAACCAAGTGACTCCTCAGAACCAACCCGAGGCGGTGGCGGAAAACAATGCCTCGAGAACCGTAGCTGAGGTAAACCCCTTGATCGACCCGATCACGGGGAGGAGACTCACTCTAGAGGAACTCAATGCAAGGAAAACCGCACTTGATGCTCAGATAGAAACCCTACGAGGAATCGTGCAAGAAAAAGAGCAAGACCAAGATCCAAGCCCGTTGTGCGACGATATAAGGAGCCATCAAGCAAAAATTGAAAGAGGCTTCCCTACTTTCGAAAGTTATGATGGAACAAGTTGTCCAAAGGACTACTTGGTGAGATTTGGTACCAAAATGGATGCTTATGGTCATGATTCAAAGACCAAAGCACTACTTTTCCCGGCTAACCTCTCAGGAGAAGCCATGAAATGGTGGTGCGCCTTCCTCAGCGCTCGATCAAGTCCTATAGAGATCTCTGCAAAGAATTCTCTAAGCGATTCGAGAAGATCATGAACACCAAGACAAGAGTGAGATACTTGGCCGAAATTGTTCAAAAGAACAATGAAGATTTGAGGGACTTCATGAAGCAGCCCTCCAAGTTGAAGATCACTCGATCAATGAGAGAAAAGAATACTTGTATGGTAACACTACCAATGTCAAGTTCCAAGAGGTGCTCTCAGCATCGTGTGTCGAGAATGAAGCTCAACTAGCGAAAGTTTGCAAGGATTTCCTCGAGGCCGAGGAATTCTGAAAAACAGTCACTGTAAGAACCAATCCTCCCAAGGGTAAAGGGAAGGAAAAAGAAAAGAAGAAGGAATACCCTCATCGGCCAGAAAATCCCGGAAAGCAAAGAAGAGATCAAAAGCATTGTTTGATCAGAGAGGGTCCCTTGAGGAACGAGTTTCGAGACAAGAGGACTCCTGCAAGGAGGTCTCATCCAAGGAGATATAGCAACTACACGGACTTAAATAGACCAAGATCCGACATCTTGAACTATATAGTCTCGAGGAAACTAGATGTCTCGTGGCCACCTCCTATCCAAGAAAACCGAAAGAACAAAAGTTCGGAGAAATTGTGCCAGTTTCACAAAGGAAAGGGGCATACCTCTGATGAGTGCGTCGAGCTCAAAAATGAAATTAAGAGGATGATACGCAATGGGCAACTGGTCAACTATATTCGGAAGGAAGAACCTCTAGCGATCCTCCCTCCGCCACCACAAGTGGGGATCGAGCACCACCCCCAAGGGAACCCTCGTTATGATGATATTCATAATTACAAAAATTATGACGTCCTGTGAACGGAAGCATCCACACTCTTACGATTGCCGGAGGACCCGCGGGAGGTGCCACTTGAAATCAGAGGGAGATCACAGCCGATAATCTCAGAATTAGAGATGTGAAGTTTGCCCAAATTGCACAACCAGGAACCAACGTCATCTCTTTCGATGATAGTGAAATACCTATGAGACACACCGGAGGAGGAAACATCTACGACCCATGTGTTTCACTAGTGGTATCCCTTGATGTTCAATCCTACAACTTAGGAAGGATCCTCATCGACACCGGATGTTCGGCTAACTTGATCTTCACGGGAACTTTGAAGAGGATGCAAATGATCCAAGGGAAGGTCTTAGAGAAGTGAGGAGCGCCCTGGTAGGCTTTGGAGGACAACCCATCATGCCCCTCGGAATGATCAACTTAACGGTCTCAATGGGAAGTGCTCCGCGAAGAGTAACTCAACATGTTCCCTTCGTGGTCGTAGACATGCCTTTTGACTACTTCGCAGTCTTGGGTAGACCCGGCCTTTCTCAGTTCCGAGCCGTAGTGTCTACAGTCCACAACAAGTTGAAGTTCCCCACTCCATTGGGAATTCGACAAGAAGAGGGAGACATAAGAGAGGCATGGGAATGCTACAGCATGTCAGCCAAATTCACTTCCAAGGTTGCCATCGGAGATCCAAATCTGGGCCAATCGCTGGAGGAGCAGCCTCTTGTTCATAATGATCCTTACCGTTTTTATACGGTTAGGCAAGTGAAGAAAAGTCAAAAATGCCAAGTCCGTCACTTAGGCGAAGGAAAGCAACTCAAAAGAAAGAGAGAGATACCCTAGTAGGAGCTGTTAAGGATCTCGAGGAGTATCAGGTTATACCTCCAGTACCACCCTCGTCCAAGAAGAAGAAATTTTTCGAGGAAAACAAGATTGAAGCAAGAGAAACCCTCGAAGAAATTCAAATTGTCGAAGGAAGTGCCGACAAGATTACCAAAATTGGTACCGAGATGACTACAGAAGTAAGAATGAAACTCATTCAATGTTTGAAAGATAACAACGACATCTTCGCGTGGAGTACCGAGGACCTCAAGGGGATAGACCCACGAGTCGCGGTTCACCGCCTGAACGTCGACCCATCAATCACCCATATTCGAGAAAAGCGAAGAGACTTCAGTGCGGAAGACAATGCCATCATTGAAGCAGAAGTGCAAAGATTGCTTAAGGCGGGTCACATCAAAGAAGTAAGATACTCCGACTGGGTTTCCAATGTAGTCCTCGTGGAGAAGGGACCCGGCAAGTGGATAATTTGCAACAACTTCACTAGACTCAACAACTTTTGCTCGAAGGATCCCTACCCGCTTCCCCGGATCGACCAGCTAGTCGATTCCACAGCAGGATGTGCCCTCTTGAGTTTCATGGATGCATACCAAGGATTCTACCAAGTCAAAATGGCCAAGGATGATGTACCGAAGACCGCCTTCTTCGCAAACGAAAATGTGTATTGCTTCAACGTGATGCCTTTCGGTCTCAAAAATGTCGGAGCAACCTACCAAAGTTTGGTTAACAAAATGTTCAAAGAAGAACTCGGTAAAACAATGGAAGTATATGTCGATGATATGCTATTCAAGAGTAAGACCGAGGAGCAATATGTAGGATACCTGGCAAAATGCTTCTCGATTTTGAGGAAGTATGGCATGAAGCTCAATCCGGCGAAGTGTACCTTCAGAGTTAAAGGTGGGAAGTTCCTCGGTTACATGGTAACGAAAAGAGGAATACAAGCAAACCCAGAGAAAATCAAGGCCATCCTCGATCTGCCTCAACCCCAAACCATCAATGAGGTACAACGGTTGGTAGGGAAGTCGATCGCGTTGAGTAGATTCATCTCGAGATCCGCTGAGAAAAATCTCCCATTCTTCAAAGTTTTGAGGAACAGCAACCACTTCGAGTGGACAAAAGAATGCGAGGAAGCCTTCGAGAAGCTCAGAGAGTATCTACTCTCCCCTCCACTTTTGTCAAAACCTATGGAAGGAGGAGTACTTTACTTATACTTGGCGGCAACAGGGGAAGCCATTAGCTCAGTCATGTTGCGAATCCAAGGGAACGACCACTTGCCCATCTACTACTTAAGCAAGGTACTTGCTGGAGCCGAAACACGCTACACGGATATCGAGAGGCTATTCTTCACTCTCGTCTATACGGCGAGGAGACTGAACCCTTACTTTGGAGCTCACAAGGTTGTGGTCTTGACGAAGCAACCTCTCAAGCAAGTCCTCTGAAAGCTTGAAAACTCGGGAAGGCTAGCAAGATGGGCGATCGTATTGAGCGAGTACGACATTGACTATCAAGCACCTCTAGCAAAAAAAGCCCAAGTCATCGCCGACATCCTCGTAGAGTATCCCTCCAAGGAAGTGTCAGAGGAAAACCCTCCAGAAAGCCAAAGTGTCATGATGATGGTCGAGGAGCGACCACAACAGAATGAGGCAATGCAATCTCTGGAGGATGCTCTGAAAGAACTCAAAAAGATGTCCCAGACAAAAAGAAAAAGGCATGAAGTGTTCCTAGCAGAAAAATCGAGGAGCCTAAGAATATGGAGAATGTCTCTTCATAACCCAAGGAGCTTATCGACCACGGGGATGTCTGGATTCTTCATGTTGACGGATCTTCCTCTGGAAAAATTGGCGGGACAGGAATATACTTCAAAAGTCTGGGAGGAGCAGAGCTCGAGTACGATGTTACTCTTAGTTTTCCGGTCTCCAACAATGAAGCTGAGCATGAAGCTATCTTCATCGCTCTACGTATGGCAAAAGCACTTGAAGTGAAGAAGCTACACCTCTTCACTGACTCTCAATTGGCCGAGAAACAAATCTCGGGGAAGTTAAAAACCAAGAAGGACTCAATGGCCGAATACAAGAGTGCCATCACGGAGGAAATCCAAAAATTTGAAAGTTGTGAGATTGAGAAGTTCTCAAGGGATCTCAATTAAAGAGAAGATGCTCTATCAAAATACGTTTCGGCTTCCGGAGGAGTGGATACCCGGAATGTGATACTTATGAGAATCAATGCATCATCCCAATGGTCATCAAAGCCAAACGTCTTGGCCATTGACACTCAACCAAGTTGGATGTAGGAGATCGCTACCTATCTCACGCACGGTAGCCTTCCTCGTGATAAAGCCGAAGCACGAAGAGTTAAAGGAAAAGCGGGTCGCTACATTATGCAAGGAGATCACTTGTACAAGAGATCCTTCGAGGGAGTCTACTTGAGATACGTCGCTGAACAAGAAGTGCAAAAGTTTTTGGGAGAAATGCACCGAGGAAGTTGCGGGGACCATGCCGGAGGAAGAACCCTTGCGCAAAAAGTCATCCGCCAAGGTTACTACTGGCCAATTGTTCGTGAAGACGCTGCCCGATTTGTGAGGAAGTGCGAGGAGTGTCAATTGCACGCCAACCTATTCAATGTCCCGGCGAAGCCCCTCATGCCCATTTCCATCACTTGCCCTTTCGACATATGGGGCATCGACATAATCGGTCCTTTCCCAAGAGGCACGGGTGAAAAGAAATTCATCATTGTCGCGGTTCAATACTTTAGCAAGTGGGCAGAGGTTGAGGCAGTGTCTACTGTCACCGAACAAAGAGTAATGAACTTTGTATGGAGAAACATCGTGTGTCGATTCGGCTTGCCAAGAGTCCTCATCTCAGATAATGGTTCTCAATTCTGCGGCCATAGGTTCAACGAATGGTACAAGGAAATGAAGATTGAGAAGAGGTACACCTCAGTAGGACATCCTCAATCCAATGGGCAGACCGAAGCAGTCAACAAAATCATTGTCAACAACTTGCAAAAGCAATTTGCTACCAACAAGGATTGGGTGGACGAGCTTGACGGAGTGGTATGGGCATACCGCACAACTTCAAAGACAGCTACAAGAGAGACTCCCTTCTCTCTAGTTTATGGTTCCGAAGCGGTCATACCAGCAGAAGTGGTTGTAGAAACCCTCAGGATCCAAGGTTATCAACCCGAGGACAATCATACCGAGAGGCTTTTCGACCTAGAGACGCTAGGTGAAGCGAGAAGCACTGCTTTGGCCAACATCTTGAGATACCAAGGATTGATCGCGAGGACCTACAACAAAGGTGTGAAGGAGAGAGACTTCCAAGTAGGAGACTTAGTACTCCGAAGAGCGGACATCCTGGGCAAAGTTGGGAAGATGCAACCCAACTGGGAAGGCTCCTACAAGATAGTTGAAGCACGGTCCAATGGAAGCTACCGTCTCCAAGACATGGAGGGAAGAGTGTTGAAGAACCCGTGGAATACCTCCAACCACCAGAGGTTCTACGCCTAAGTTGTTTGAGAAACAAGCTTTTTGAAGAGCTCATGTGAAAGGCCCCCAACTCTCGGATCGAGAGGGATTCCTCACAAGCTTGTGTGAGAGGTACCCTCATTTTTTATGGTTTAAGTTGTATGGTTCGGAAAAAGTTGTAAGAAAGTTGGCCGTGAAGCCCCCATTGTAATTGAATTTCCGACAAATCAATGCAATGCCTATCTTTCAACAAAAAGTGTTCAAGTAAAGAACTGATATAATTAAAACGGAAATAGAGAGCTGCTCGATCAAGAGAAGTTGCTCGATCCAAAAGAGCTCTCCGATTTGCCCATCTAACCAAAACTCTTCGATTTCCTATCTTTTAAGAAATCTCATCGAGACACTTTTCAAAGAGATTGGAACGAGAAAGGCTAAGAAAGCAAGCAGGAGGAACCCAGCACTTAGAATTTTTTCGGAAATTCACCCAAGGAATTAGTTGAAGATTCGAAGGAGATCTCTCCATATCGAGAAGTAGAATCTCGACAAGCAGATCGATTACTTTGACGGCTCGAGGAGCACAACTCAAAGTAGTATTGTTAACACAAGTCTACATCATAAGGAGGCGCGGGAAGCTTACCTCTTCGATTCTAACTTATATGGGTTTAACTACTCTATAAAGTTATACGTCATAACGGAAAAAGAGTTAGTAAAAAACACAAGTATAAGAAGTACAGAACGAAGAGCAACAAACATGGCATTAAGGAAAAATCGAGGAGATGTATATAGTGATAAATCATATTACAAAGATAGATGGTGTTCGAACATATGCCACGAAGGGCCGAATGAAAAGCATAAAGACAAGAAACATTGTTCAAGCTTTTATCTAAGGAAATACAACATTACCAAGCATACTTGGCATTCAAAAGTCTCCGCTTCAACGAGTGCGGCTACCAGAGAGATCAGTGATAGGAGCTGTTGCACTAGTACCTCCTCACGCCGGGCTAGGGAGTTCCTGTATCTCAATCCGGTCTCGCTCGTTCTCCTAAGATTCCTTTATGGGCTTCTCGTACTGCACAAGCTCGGGCTAGACAAAGTCTTGAGGCCGACTAAGAACTAGGTCGTTAACCTTTATCCATGCAGCATTACTAAGAGCCGCCTTCTCGAAAGGATAAAGGATCCCGGTCCTCAAGCACTCGGGGATCCAAGCTGGGAGATAGGATGGCTTACTGGGATAGGGAACTTCCGGAACAGTCACAAGCTCAACGAATTCGCACGCTTGGTGCATCTCATCGGTGATCTCCTTATCAGTGTAGCGGAACAGATCCACACGCCTCCCAGCATGCATATCCTCGAGAGCATCCGGATCGAAGTCCTGAGGAAGCATGTTCACTCGCTTAAGATGGTCGATACAAGAGAAGAAGTCTTCCTTCTCAAGGTAGTCGACCTTAGCATAAAGTTTTCCGGTCTCAACCTCCGCAACCTTGTTCTTACTCTGCTCGGCCGCCAGCTTCTTCTCAAGGTCCTCGATCACGATGCCTATATCCGCGCGATCAGCATCAACTTGGCCATAAGCCTCATTCAAATTCTCGAGTTACATCAAAGAAGAATTTTGAGTTAGCGAGGAGATCATTTTTAAACTTAGAAACGTATTCGATAAAACAAAGTAAGCAAAGCTACCTAAAGCGAGCACATGCTAAGCTCATGGGCGCGATCCAGTTCTGACATCTGGATTAACCTCTTCACTTCGGCCTCCTGACTTAGAGCCGCAGTCTTGCTCTTCTTGCGAGGAGGTTCATTGTTACCTCCAAGCACAAGCTTCCCCGACCCGGCGCCCTTCTTCGCTACCGGTTTCTCCGGTCGGTTCTCCGGCTCCCTAGTCGCGGCCTCCTCGGCCTGTTTAGCAGCCGCATCTTCCTCATCTTTTTTGAGAACCTCAATGGGATTCTCACGGGTCTCGAGCCCTTCCTGCACCAGGGCATCTCGATGGTGCGAGGCACTCCTTGGCGGAGAGAGATTGATAGAGACAAGGATCTTCGTGTCCTTGTTTGTCATCTGTTGCTTCCTCCTCTGCTCCTCCTTTGCTGGCAATGTCCTCGACATTATCCAATGAAACCAGTAAGCTGCATAGAAAAACACAAGTTAGAAAAGGAAGCGAGAAGCATAAAAAGCGAGAAGAGTATAAGCGCGAGAACATTACAAGCAAGCAACAAAGGAAAGAACAAGTATGAAATTGACAAGTACAAAAAGTATAAAAATCTATCTGAGCATAGAGAATAGCACATCGTTCGAGAACCTATTGCCAGTGTACCCGGTATAGGCATAAGGAGAAAGACCGGCCAAGTATGGAAGGGGCTACAGAACGAGGCCCCAGTAAAAGTACTTCTCGGGATTTGGTCCCTTGTTCTTCTCCTCGAGCTCTAAGACCCACGGGTCTAATTCAGCCGACAAAGGATGCTTCTCGGCTATTCGTCCTCGATACATGAGTTTGGGGACTCCCCACTCAGCTTCCTCCTCGCTCATGTTAGGTAACTTCTTATTTTTGATATAGAAGTACCGATGAAACCATTTATAGCCCGGAGTGGAAGGAGCGTCCATGATAAAGCCCAAACCTGGTCGCGCATTGAAGTAGTAGAAATATTTGTTGCCCGAGCTCATCGACACCCTGAAGATCTGATTGAAATTATGGAAGTTGAGCTCGACCCCGTGCTTCTTGCAGAAAACTCCAAAGCACACAAGGGTCCCAAAGGCACTGGGTACGAGCTGCCAAGGAGCAATCCCTAGAGTGTTGAAGATGTCGCGGAAAGCATCGCAGAACGGCAAGATCCATCCTCGATCTAAGCTTAAGCAATGGACCGCCATATAACCAGGAGGCGCATTGTAAAAAGTCTGATCCTCTTTGGGAACGAGGA
The DNA here is from genome assembly GCA_028274465.1 of Plantago ovata. Lineage (NCBI taxonomy): Eukaryota > Viridiplantae > Streptophyta > Magnoliopsida > Lamiales > Plantaginaceae > Plantago > Plantago ovata. Next base: position 18,338,740 of record CM051458.1, read on the forward strand.
TGTCAAACTTACTCTCAAGAAGAGTGTACTTCCATCGAAGAGTGGCGATCTCATCTTCCTTCACAGTGGAAGCAGTAGTTGGAATAATGTCGTCCTCGTTCTTCTCACCCTCTGGATCGGGGAGGTCCACCTTAAGCGCACTCTGAGTAAACTTGTTCTGAGTGGCCTACCTCGATTTTGGCTCCTCGACATCCTTAGATTTGTTACTCTTCTTAGAGCGAGAACGTTTCTTCGCTCTCTTGGGATCTTTACTCGGAGCATGTTTCTGAGCTTCCTCAGCAGCAGCTTTTGCTCACGCCGCGGCTCTGGCCTCGCTATGCCGCTGAAACTTGATCTCCTCTAAGGGATTTGGCGCCGCATGTTGTCCCTGTGAAATGTCAAATCAATGGCCCGAGGATCCACTGAATGGTAATTGGTCTCCTCCTCGAAGGCATACTTTTTCCCGGTGAGCAAGTCTCTTTGAGCTTGCCTATTCATCTCAGATATGGATGGAGACGATGGAATGGCGGTGCTCGGACCAGCTTCATTTGCGTGCACATCCATTATGGCACGAGGAGATTCCTCCTCGTCATCAGTGACCACAGTCCGACGAGTGGTTTGAGGAGGGAATCTAACTCTCTTTTGCGGAGGAGTTGTCCGTGGAGAAGTTGTATCATCATCATCGCTATCAACTATGATGATACCCTTGTCGCGTTGAATAGAATGGTCGCCCTCCTCGAACAATGACAACGCTAGATCTGGTCTCTCCGTATCATCCATGTCTTCAACCCGGATGTCCATAGGAGAAACCGCGTCGAAAGCACCATAGTTTCGACCATGGACTTGAGCGGCCAAGGTAATGAGCTCAGAGGACACCCTAGGGTTGGAAGGACCTCCCTCCTCTTCGGTCCTATCATCAATGAAGTCATCGTCCTCGCTCCGACGCCTCTTGCGAGTAACTAGCCGATACTCGTCCGCTTCTTCTTCGTCCTCGGACTCATCATCGTCATCTTCATCTTGGGCGTCTTCGCCTTCTTCACCCTCCTCGAGTTGGTCCTCTTCATCGGATCCCTCTGATACTTCTTCGTTCCCAGATTCATGAACAGGCTCCTCGCCCACGGCGGCATGATCCAATGTGGTATCTAGAAACGTCGCCGATATCTCTGACGTATCGGCTGACGTAGTATGGTCGCTCCCATACTCCACGACCTCGCGGCAGTTTTGGCTGTCGTCGCTTCTCTCGGACATCCTAAAACGGTAGGCCAAGAAGAGTTAGGATGGTTGGTGATAGTCCGAGAGGTCCGTTTATGTATTTTGTTATGTTCGACCTCCCGAACGGAGAAAAATCTCAAAAAAAAGGATAGATAATGAGAAGTTACTTTATAAAAAATGGCAAACATGCAAGGGGAACGAAGAGCACAGATATGAGCATATTAAGAGCATACAAAAGATCGAGGAGCATAAGAGCGACCAACTGCTCAAAAGTGCGAAGGTCTAAACGCTTACACCTTTGCCAAAACTAGACGAGGCAAGCGCTCCTAATTACATATTCCTACAGTTACAGTTCTACGCTAAGGAGGTAAGGGGGAATTGCAGAAAAATAAAAGGGGAAGCGTGAATTTTCCGGTAAGTCCGTTTAAGTCATTTTTTAAGTCCTCTAGTTACCGGCCGAAAGTTCAGGCCACCGAAAGTGGATTCCAGCATATCAAAGCAATTTGGCACCAAGTTAAAGCAAGGGTGAAAAAATCAAGTGTAAAAGGGCACAAGATTACAGCAAGCAATTGAAGTTTAGGGAGGAAAACTTACTTGGGAAGGTCTGGTGGAAGGCTTGAGAACGGAAAGTGCACCGGAAAACTCGAACTCCGCCGGAAAATATGTGAAGTTGATCGCCTGAAAGGGTCCTCGCGCTGCTTTAGTATCGACGAGATTGCTTGTCGGTTACTCAGAAAAGGTCCTCGCTCTCTCTATATGCTCTGAGTGATTATGTTGCGAAACGTGTGGAATGATTCGGTCTTGACCTATTTATAGAAGGGTATCTCGGGAATACGAACCGTCGCAGACCCTCGCTCCATCCGGACCGAACACGTGTCCACTATTAACGGTCCAGATCACAGCCGCCTGATGGATTTACCAATCTACCCTCCACGCTCCCGCACCAACAAATTTTCTCGGAAGGACACGGATTACCTAATCACCCAAGATAATCAGCGGAGCGAGGACCATGTCACATGGATAAGATGAAGAGCGACGAGCGACCATCCACCCGAGCAGAAAAATCGGAGGATTCCTTTTTATGGTACCGAGGAGACACTTTCTCATGAAGCTTCTCGAGAAATTTTTGATGAATGTGTATTTTACACTTTCATTTGAGTCTTTTTCACCTATTTTAGCTATCCTCTATGTTAATTTAGCTACATTTTAGTGCATTTTATTAGAATAGTGTCACGTTTCCCTTTAGATTTTATTTTACGGGTTTTGGTTGAAAAACAAGGATTTCAGGGCAATTATATTGAAGTTGACAAGGAATTGGTGTTCCAGAAGCCTATTTGGAGTATCTGAAGGTTTCCGAATAGGATTTCGAGTCTAGGGGTCGAATCTGGAGATTAGAAGGCCACTAGAAGTCAGAAACCGAGTCCGAAAAGGGGAAGAAATCCAAAAACGCGTCGAAAACGCGAAATTCCGTGAATTTTACTCCCGGGCGAATCGCCCGGGACGTGGGGCGAATCGCCCCACACCAGGCGAATCGCCCGGTGTGTGGGGCGAATCGCCCCACACAAATTCGAAGCCTATATATAGTTGCTCAGTTTTCTCGGTTTTTCATACTTTTCCAGACCTTCTCTCTCATCTTTCTCTGTAGTTTTAAGTAGGGACTTCCCAGAGCCTGTTCTGGGGGTCCGTAGCTTAGGAGGTACTTTTTCATATCAGTTTGGAGCTTGTAGGATCGCAATTCTTCGGAGACTGACAACCTTCAGTAACATTGTATCTTACGGTTTATTCTACTTATTTTTATATATCTTTCAGCATGTTTTCTTCTATGATTTCTGTTGATTGCATGACAACTATGAGTAGCTAAACTTATCGTTGGTGGTAGTATGTGAATTCTTAGTGAAGGGTTGATAATCATGCTAATGGTTATATCGCGCATTATACTCCGTGTTATTGCTTTATTTCGTTGATCAGGCACAGCCTATATTTTCGTATGTTGATTAATATTATGCACAATTGGACCCTCGTCGACCTATGCACATCTATATCTTCGTAGTGTTGAATAATTACGGAACACAATTGGACAATAGTGTTGACCTGTCAGTATCTATATCTTCGTAGTGTTTAACGATTGCAACAGGACAATTGATTGATCAAAGATCTCCATGCAAGACCGAGGAATTTACGCATTATTATTAACCCGTTATGCTTTGAAGGACCACACTATCACCAATCTCCATTATCTGTTAGAAAAACCTTTGCTATCCCGTCTGCTATTGTTATACTCTAAATTAGATTTGATAAAGCTAGTTATAGTCCTTAGAGAACGACACTCGAGGTCATTCTACTGCTACACTACGGTTTTCGTTGTAGTTGTGAATTGCCTTTGACTAAATAACAAATTTGTTTGACTAGCCGGAATCCGACAAATTCCCGTTCGTCAAATTGGCGCCGTTGCCGGAGACTATACTCCTTTTTTCTGTTTAATTTGTTTATATTTTCAGCATTCAATTCCTAATTTTATTAGTTTTAGTTTTCCTTTTTAATCTCTCTCTGATACTGCTTTCCTAGTCTGTTACAGATAGTGTATGCCACATACACGATCTAGAGGAACACCGCTTGCTGATTCAATTGCTGAGATCGACAGAGTCTACCACCAAAGAAGGCGACTACTTCAAAGGCGTGCACTAGAGGAAATAGAGGATACCGATTTCTCTGAATCTCTACACAATCTTTTCAAGGAAATTGACAGAATGGCAGAAGCTAGACCACTGAAAGCATGGGTTCAACCCTCCAAGGATCGTATCAGGGGACTGGCGATTGTTCTTTCGTCTGCAACCCAAGATCTGGAAATTAAGAACCACGCATTCCAACAACTTCCGAGGTTCTATGGCTTAGCAAGGGAAGATGTGATGCGGTACTTGCACGATATCGATGATTTCGTCAACCAACTCCCACGACCCAGAGCTGAAATAACAATGGATGAGTTGCGGATGAAGGTTTTGCTATGGGACTTGGCGACAGAGCCAAGTCATGGTTGAGTTCTCTACCAGCAGGCTCGCTGGACACTTGGGAGAAGGTTTTTTCAGCTTTCATGGAAAAATACTTCCCTCACACCTTGACTACCGCGCTAAAGGCGCAAATCACCGGATTCAAACAGGACTATGAAGAGACCATCTACACCGCGTTTGAGAGGTTCCAAGATCTCACGAACAAGTGCCCTCACCATGGTTTTGAGCTTTCTGACCTAGTCCAACACTTCTACAATGGACTAACTTTCGAGAACCAACAAGTGGTGGATTTCCAATGCCGAGGCAATATTTGGGAGGAAACCGCAGAAGCCGTCTGGGCAGTTTTCGAATGGCTTGCTAAGGGTTCGCAGTTGAAGGACCCAAGGGCAATGGTTGGGAGACGTGGACCTGAAGCTCCACCGACTCAAGAAGCCCCTATGTATAGGGGGAATGGGGATCAATTCGAGTGCTTTACCAACGAATTGAAGCAAGTCCTCAAGAGCGCCACTGGAACAACTGTTTCGAACGAAGTTTGCCGAATATGCAAGAACTATGGGCATGGGGCTCATATGTGTAGATCGGAGCTTGCATATGATGACGGCAACTGGGCTCGAGGAGGCGAAGAGGAAGCCTTTGCTACGGAGTTTGGTGCTCAACAAGCTAGCTACGGACAAGACAGTAGGAATCCTCGAGGTGGATTTTGGAGAAGAGGGTTCCGAAATAATCAAGGATATGCACCGGCTAACCAAACTTATGGCCCTAACCAAGACCGTAGTAGGCTAAACTATGGTAATGATCACTGCGAAAACCCCGCTCCGAAAGAGCCACCGAAGTCGAAGTCGGCTCAACTGATGGAGAACTTGCAAAAGATGGTTGATCACACCCAGAGTTTTCTCAAACGTTATGAAGAAGATTTTGAGAAGACTAGATCGAGACTTGATAGGTTGGAAGAGAGCACTAGGCTTTCCCACCAAAAGATGCAAGAGTTGATCGACCGAGGAGCAAGTAGGGAGCAAGGCAAGCTGCCTAGCAACACTGAGAAATCGAATTCCATTACATTGGCTGGTGATCTACCTGATGAAATCACCATCAAAAAAGTTACTATGTGCGAGTGTTGCAAGAGGGAAGTACTCCCACAGGCTAAGGAAGAAGAGAAGGACCTTGGTTCTGACGAGAGTGATGAGGAGCAAGAGGATCCCGAGCCACTCCCTAAAAGTTTCGATGTTAAGGTCGGGATTGGGGAACTTGAAGATGTCCGTGCCACACTAGACACGGGATCCTACTCTAACGTGCTCCCTTTGAATGTGTTTGAGAAGAGTAGCCTTGGAAAACTATCTGAGCATAGGGCTATTGTGCAACTGGCGGATGGATCCTTTGTGAGACCCGAAGGCGTTGTAAAAAATGTGTTGGTCAAGATTGGTGAAGCTTCTGTATACACCAATTTTGTAGTTATGCCGGCGTCTGCACCTGGGATGGGGGATGTCATTCTCTTGGGGCGAACGTTCTTGACTAAGCTACGCTCCGTGATGGACATCTGCCAAAGAACTTGCACTATTGAAGTGGATGGCAAGCAACACGTGTTGCAAGCCATATCTGATCCACCTGACCCGCCTGATAATTCTTACACTACTCACTACTGTGGTCTTGCGGTCTATGTTCTTTCTTATTCACAGGTTCGTGGCGTGAGAGGAGACCAATGAAGGGGAAGTCTAGTACCCGCAGAAAGAAGAGCTAGGCGCAGACAGGAGTCGAGTCAAAGACTTTAAACAATGGCGCTATCCTGGAGGCAACCCGGAGTTTTTATCGCTTTCTTTACCGCTTTATTGCATGCGTTCATTCTTGAACAATTTGCCTCTCATATGTGAATTTGTTCATGTCTGTGCCGTATATGCTTATGTTTGAGTTATATTTTTCGAGTGGTTCTTTGAAAAAATTGATTTCGGGGATTAAAAGCCGCGTTTTTTGACGAAATGATCGTCTCCCCGCATCGGGGAGCGTGGGGCGAATCGCCCCCCCATAGGGGGCGACTCGCCCCACGGTACCAGTAGTTAAAAAACGCGAGCTTCTTCCCCTTCTCCTCATTTCTTCATATCTTCATCATTCATCCTCCCTAAAAACCGAAAATCGCGATTTTACCTTCAAAACCTCATAACTTCTTCATTTCTTCACCAAATTTAGTGTTCTATAGCTTCAATCGAAGCCTATTACATGATCTATCTTTCCATCTGAACAGATTTCTCCCTAGTGCATTAGATTTTCAGATCTGAGGTATCTTCTTATGAACCCTAATTTTCAAAATTGGGGTTTTCTAATTTGAGCTTCAATTATGCTTTTATGATGTATGGGTAGGTTGTTTGTGTGGTTAGAAGCGTTATTTACTATCAATTGCATGCTCAATTATGCTTGGATTTTTGATTTGGGAATTTTGCTACTAGATGATATATCTTGTTATGCAATGTATCTTTATCTTTGATTTCTCGCCTATGATTGTGTTTATTGATGTAATGATGATGGATTTGATGGTAGAATGCTTAATTATTAAGTATGAGGATTTATGATGCTAGAATTTTTCGCTACTATGGTATGAATTGAGCCTTGTTATCTAGGTTATTGGTTGTCTAGCAAGAGAATAATGTGATGTATTGCATGTAGTAGTTACATTAATATGTTGCATGATGAAGATGCTAGACTACACATAAAAGGTTTGGGAGTTCGATTGTTGATTTTATCACTTGTGTGTTTCACTCTTACACTAGCATATGCATGAGTCTGTTTTGTGTCATGCGAGGTACTAACTGTTGTTTGCAGGAACCATGCCATGGGAAAGGAGCATTCCCGTATGATTACTATGAAGTATTGGAGGGGGATCGATTACAACCATGTCAAGAAGAGTGACCTCGTTAGATGTGCGTTCGAGCCACGGGCTTTTGCAGCAACGTCGCGGATTATCCAAGAGGAGGAGCTAGAGTACACCTGGAGTAAGGAATCCTATGCCTATTCATGCACCACCGAAGGCATATAAACTATTATTACGTTAGCAATCCATCGCAAGGAATGCAAAGTTCGTGTGAACTGGAAGGCACCGGGACGATCTTGTCGCGACGGATTCTATCTTGATTTCATAGTTTCTAGAAGGTTCCGAAGCGCTAGCTTGGTTCCAAAACATAATGACATGGGTGCCCGGCCCCTCTTAGGGGTACCCCTTGACTGCCTCTAAAGGGAGCATCATATAGACATCGGTCGAATCAACCGTAGAGAATGTAGTCGACATTGGAAAAGATGGTAGAAGACTTCTGAGTATCCGAGCAGCTTACTGAAACCTCCCCGGGGTGTAAAACGCTGGAGGGGGAGGTCCTGATACCACTGCCCTTTCCCCTTCAACAGTTCACAACCTATTGGGGGCTTCAGGATGGAGGATTCCATAACAGCGGCGGCTAGTCTTGAGGATTCTATTTGACACTGCAACTCTACTAGTGAGGATGTTCGTGACTGTAGTGACAATGAAGGCCATACGGACAATAATGATACAGATTGAGGAGTTGTTCCTGTCCGGCCTATAACTGGAACTACCACGCCCACCAGAAGACCTGATGACACCCTATAAGGCTCCCAAAGCAGTCCCAATAACTCACGAGCTGCATACTCAGCCGACCGAGGCCAAACCATGTGGTAACATCTAGTATCACATCTTATTTCCTCATTTTCTTACTGCTAGGGACTAGCGTTAATTTCATGAGGGGGGATGACATTTAAGTGAACTAGAGTTGTTAGTTTGGAGCTTGACATTGGTAGGCTGAGTATAGTACCTTGCATGATTTATCCGTTTGCATTTGCATTTGCACGTTTACTGCTTTCTTAGATTTTTTAGGTTGCATTCACTACATTCATCCTAGGGTAGTCTTGCATGTTTTATATGGAGTTTATTGACGAATTTTTTAAACTTTTTTATTGGATAAATCAACTAACTATGCCATTAATCGTATGCTTCATCTCTATGAATTTGTTTGAGGTTTTTATCGCTTGGCTTGTCACATTTATGTATTGCACTTAGTTAAGCTTGGTAGTCTCGACATCACTTAGTGGTGTTTTCTCTACTGCGGTTCACGAAGGCCTTTATAATCGGATGATGCATGTTAGGGTCTTATGGTTGTTTTCCCGAGTAATTATGTACCTAAGAGGCAACAAGTCTTCACCATGCTTTGAGATTGCTAAATGCCTAGGAAGGAGGTAGTGTGAGGTTGTGTGATCCTTTGTTTATAACCTATTCTTTCGAATAGGTTTGGGGAGGGGTTGCACCATCATAGACTTGTTTTTCGTTTTTCATTTCCGTATTGTGAGTTCGTTTTTCCTTTCTCGTAAATTTTATACTCCAACCTATTCTTTCGAATAGGTTTGGGGAAGTCGTTGTGAGTCATTTTGTTTCTGTTTTTGTGGTGCTACTGCTGGCTAAAAAGAAAAATCGAAAAAAAAGAAAGAACAAAAACAATTCCAGGAAAAAAGAAAAAAAAAGAAGAAAAAAAAAAGAAACTGGAAAGAAAAAAGAAAAAAAAAAGAAAAGACACCAAAAAGCAAAGAAGGGCTCAAAAGAAAGCCAAATAGCAGTTTAGCAAAGTGTTGTGTCTTATTTTCCAATTCTTGTAATGTTCTAATCGTGTTTGTAATTTTCTATTTTTTGTCTTTTGTTTTTGAGTGTCATCTCTTCTAGACCACCCTCGTCCTGCCATTCAGGAAGTGGTGAATATCTTTAAGACTTTACTTGAAAGATGGGTAGAATAGGGGAGTGTTATCTTTTATAGGGAGCCCTCCTTCGTTTGATGAGAGCCAGTACTGGTTCGATCTCTTTGAGGAAAAGTCTTAACATGGTGGAACAGCAGTAAGTCCTCAGTCTCATAGGCACGGGACAATCATCTGTATCTTAGCATGCTTCATTACGTCGTCACTGACTAGGTCCAGGTAGAGAATGTTACGAGAGACTGTCTTGTCTTGACATAAGTGCTTATGTGGATGTGTATAAGTCAATCGAGGTATTCTTCAACCTATATTCATGCTTTGATTTATATGGTTTTTTGTTCATATGTTATTTGATAGATTCAGTAGATTAGTTCATTTTATTTGGCATAAGACTCCATTTTGTGTCTTGCATTGTTTTTTGCATTAGAGTCTAGCTTAGTTGCTTGAGGACAAGCAAATGTTCGGTTTGGAGAGTTTGAGGAATGTGTATTCTACACTTTCATTTGAGTCTTTTTCACCTATTTTAGCTATCCTCTATGTTAATTTAGCTACATTTTAGTGCATTTTATTAGAATAGCACGTTTCCCTTTAAATTTTATTTTACAGGTTTTGGTTGAAAAACGAGGATTTCAGGGCAATTATATTGAAGTTGACAAGGAATTGGTGTTCCAGAAGCCTATTTGGAGTATCTGAAGGTTTCCGGATAGGATTTGGAGTCTAGGGGTCGAATCTGGAGATTAGAAGGCCACCAGAAGTCAGAAACCGAGTCCGAAAAGGGGAAGAAATCCAAAAAATGCGTAGAAAACGTGGAATTCCGCAAATTTTAGTCCCGGGCGAATCGCCCCACACCAGGCGAATTGCCCGGTGTGTGGGGCGAATCGCCCCACACAAATTCGAAGCCTATATATAGTTGCTCAGTTTTCTCCGTTTTTCATACTTTTCCAGACCTTCTCTCTCACCTTTCTCTGTAGTTTTAGGTAGGGACTTCCCAGAGCCTGTTCTGGGGGTCCGTAGCTTAGGAGGTACTTTTTCATAGCAGTTTGGAGCTTGTAGGATCGCAATTCTTCGGAGACTGACAACCTTCGGTAACATTGTATCTTACGGTTTATTCTACTTATTTTTATATATCTTTCAACATGTTTTCTTCTATGATTTCTGTTGATTGCATGACAACTATGAGTAGCTAAACTTATCGTTGGTGGTAGTATGTGAATTCTTAGCGAAGGGTTGATATCATGCTAATGGCTATATCGCGCATTATACTTCGTGTTATTGCTTTATTTCGTTGATCAGGCACATCCTATATTTTCGTATGTTGATTAATTATTATGCAAAATTGGACCCTCGTCGACCTATGCACATCTATATCTTCGTAGTGTTGAATAATTACGGAACACAATTGGACAATAGTGTTGACCTGTCAGTATCTATATCTTCGTAGTGTTTAATGATTGCAACAGGACAATTGATTGATCAAAGATCTCCATGCAAGACCGAGGAATTTACGCATGATTATTAACCCGTTATGCTTTGAAGGACCATACTATCACCAATCTCCATTATCTGTTAGAAAAACCTTTGCTATCCCGTCTGCTGTTTTTATATTCTAAATTAGATTTGATAAAGCTAGTTATGGTCCTTAGAGAACGACACTCGAGGTCATTCTACTGCTACACTACGGTTTTCGTTGTAGTTGTTAATTGCCTTTGGCTAAATAACAAATTTATTTGACTAGCTGGAATCCGACAAATTCCTGTTCGTCAATTGTCAAGAGAAAAAACCGGAAGGAAATCATTCCATTCCATTCCATTACCTCACAAATGTCTCCTCGAGACAATTCACAAAGAAGATAGCGAAGAGGCAAAAATCGAATAACCTATTTCCACCAAGGAACACTTACCCGGATCCGATCTCTACCTAGTAAATATACCCCTTTTATGAGGTCCGAGCAACGTCTGCTCGCACCCTATAAAATGGGGGGGGGGGGAAGGGAGAGATAGGAGGAGGGAAAGTCACCAAGGCGCGAATACGAAAATCTTTTTTCGCCCACTACTAGTCGAGGCTCTGCTCGACCTCTACTTCAACGTAGTTCCTCAACTATTTTCTACAAAGATACTTGGAAAGTAGGAGGACATATGTTGGTGTTAAAATATGTCCAGTCCGCATGTAGGAACTGGAGCGGTCTAAGAGCGCGACAAAGCATCAAGGGTCGTGCCTCAAAGGGCGCGACCACACCCAAGTATGTCACTTAGGTGTGGCTCGACCAACATACGGTCCGACCATCACTATAATGCCCAGCATCCCACATCGCTTATGAGTGAGTGGAATAAATGGTATATATGTTCGACCACCATTCTCACATGGTATAAGGCCTTTTGGGTGATTCCAAAAGCAAATCCGTGCGGGCTCAGGCTCAAAGCGGACAATATCATACTGTTGAGACGTGTGTGGATCCGTCCAGGAGTAACCACGCCGACCGGATTGATCGGGTCGTTACAAATGGTATCAGAGCCTTGATCAACCCAAAGCCCACACCGGGTGGACGGTTGGTAAAGGTTATTGTCAGATTGTCACCCCCACCACTTAAGGCACTCGACGAGGACGTCGAGGCTTTAAGGGGGGTAGTTTGTAATGCCCAACATCCCACATCGCTTAAGAGTGAGTGGAATAAAGGGTATATATGTTAGACCACCACTCTCACATGGTATGAGGCCTTTTGGGTGATTCCAAAAGAAAATCCGTGCGGGCTCAGGCTCAAAGCGGACAATATCATACTGTTGAGACGTGTGTGGGTCCGTCCAGGAGTAACCACGCCGGCCGGATTGGTCGGGTCGTTACAATCACTAAGAGGCCAACCCTCAAGATAAGCTCACTACAAGGACAATGCAGCTGTTGGGCTCGAGGAGGACCTTACGTCAAGGTGACACCCTCCGAAAGAGACTAAGCAGAGCACAACTCGAACCACGGACGTAAGAGGAAGGCACGAGGACCAAGGGCGACCACTCATGGTCGCTCCCTGTGGGACCCGTCTTCCAGAATACTCCATGTGACCCGAAAAGTCAATAATGCCTTCCAAACCCTAGTCAAGATGTTTGGGCCAAAGCCCATGGACCTCCTTAATGGGCTTGGGGCAAAGGATGCTTCAATCTCGGCCGGACACTTGTCACGATCCTACATAAAGTGATAATAAAATACTACAAGTATATAAGGGGACTCTTTCATTATCCGTTGGGTAAGCATCATAGCTCTCACCTTCCCAGGGATTTTTGGGGGTAATCTGCTCCCCACTACTCACCTACCACATTTACTACTCTTACTAGGTAAGCCCTTCAACTCCCTACACGTAAATTAGTCCCTCCGGTTTGATCCTTGACAAACCGGGCACGAGGTACTAACCCCCCTCCAGTCTCTTTCAGGCACGAGGAAGCTACATGAAGGATTCCTATGATCTTAAGAGGAAGACTACATGAAGAAGACCTAAATAGTGTATTGTGACGATCTATTGCGAACTTAAGAAGAAGTACGAATTACCCTTCAACATTTAGTAAGATTAAAATGGGGTTAGACCCATTTGCATAATTTCTCCCTTTTGTACTTTTAAATAAACTATTCATATAAATTACTGTATTTTATGAACATGCCACAATAAAGTAAGTGATATTCTAGAATTTGATACATACGGGCAAGTCTAAAATTTATAATCTTTTAATCTGGAGATGTAAAACGTTTAATAATTTGGTAGTTGCAATTTCGTATTATTATTATTATTATGAAGTCAAGCTTCGTGTAAAATTTCCGAAAAAAACAAATTCGTATTCGGGGGTAGTTGTAAAATCGAAAAAATAGGGATATTTTACAAAGAAGTTGAGTGTTAGTAGTAGCCACATTAATATGGTAAAAAACGTGTTGCTAGACCTCATGTACTGAATACTTATTGTGTTGTATTACTACTAACCTTCATATGTTAAGTAGTTCTATTCATAACAGGGCTACTATAATCATTAGAATACCGCTACATTTACAAGTTTACAACCACGAAAAAAAAAAAAGATTTGCCAAGAAATCGGCAACTATATATAGGGTGCGAGAAATCTTGTCAGTATATTCATCATTGAACAATTCTCAAAAAAAAAAAAAATAAATAAATAAAGAAATAAAAATATCCATCGTTGAATAACTTTCCAATTAGAGTTATTATATAGTAAGGCTGTCCTTTCCTATTAACATGGAAAGACCTGGTTTTTATAGCAAAAACCAGAAACCAAAACCGCTAGGTGGTTTTCGCGGTTTTGAGCAGAAATTAAACCGACCGGTTTAGTATAAATAGGTCAAAAAACACACAAAATCACAGAAACCCTAAAACACATAGTTGAACGTGCACTGCGTGTTTTTCGCTTTTCTCTCTGCAAATCGATCAAATCTCACCGGAATTTCACCGGAAATTCACCGATCAAAGCTCATCTTCACAACATATCATTCGACAACACTTCCATGGATGTTAATCAGGTAAATCAAGCAATAATCATCTGATTTCTATACGTTTTGCAATTGTATTTTGCTGTTTTCCTAATTCATCTCTATTTTTTATGATTCAATGTTGTTTTCCTGATTATTCAACCGAATTGTGGTCGGAATTGATGTTCAGAACGTTCAGATTCATCCGAAAACGCTTCCATGGATGTTAATCAGGTGAATCAAGCAACAATCATCTGATTTCTATACGTTTTGCGATTGTATTTTGCTGTTTTACTCATTCATCTCTATTTTTTCTGATTCAATGTTGTTTTCCTGATTATTCAATCGAATTGCGGTCGGAATTGATGTTCAAAACGTTCAGATTCAACTGGTAAAATACTCGAAGCACCAAACCAAAACTTGTGAAGAAGGAAGATTCTCAGATCTGGAAATTATTGAATAAATTGAATCAGAACAGCAAAATCCGTAAGTTATTATATACTTTTAAGCCTTTCTGTTATGGTTTGATCTGTATGTAGTATGTTTGTGCATATTTTATTTGATAACGGCAGGTTATGGTTTTAAAATGTCGTTTTATGGTTTTAATCGGCGTTGTTATAATACTTTTGAGCCTCGTTGTGCTTGTTTTTAGTTTGTCTACTATGTTTCTGCATTTATTCATTGAATCATGACGTATTATTGTTTTTAATATGCATAGTATAGTTTTAAGAGTTGTTTTATGGTTAATTGCAGTTTCTACGGTAGTTTGATTGTTACCGTTCTAACCATAGTACATGTTACGCGTTTAAGGTCTCCAAGTTATGGTTTTATGTTATGTTGTTATGCTTTTACACAACACATTTATATGTTCATTATAAGTTATGGTTCTAGCAACGTTGTTATCGTATCTTACATTATTCGGAATGTTATGAATATATATTTAAGGTTCATGTTATGTTTTTCAATATGTTGTGTTATGGTTTTAAGCAATGTTGTTATAGTATTCTACTTATTCAACATGTTTTGTCTAAGACTTTGTGTTATGGTTTTAAGATAGCGTTATAAGACCATTCGTTATGCGTTTGAAAACTATTATTTTATATTTCTCCATATTAGAGTTTGAAGGACGCCTATTATGGTTTAAAGTATGATGGTTGTGGTTTTAGAAACTGATCTTACAGTATGTTTACAATTGGCAACTAGTTTAGAATTGGTTTAAGATTCTTACAGTTATACTTCAAAAGAACTTGTTTTAACGCCTCCTATTTCACTGGATGAATAAAATGCATGTAATTTCAACATCCTCATGATGTTGTGGTTTTAAAGTAGATATTAATTATGATTTAAAATAATGTCAGTTGATTTTTTTATGGCTGACACTTGTTAAGCTTGTGAGTCATGTGGTTATGATTTTAAGTGCACCCGCTTATGGCTTGAAGGCATTTTGTTGTAGTTTGAGGTTTTGATTCTATGAATTTAGTAATATTAGTTAATATTTTCATGTTGTCAACTGGTATATTCTTTAAGTATATTGTTATGATTTTACTAGATCATGGTATGTTTTACATGACCGTATTATGGTTTTAAGCATGTAAATGAACAAAAAATTTAAAGGAATGCATTTTTTTTCAGAAACAAAAGGATGAAGATTCAAAATTTTATCACCTCTACCGTATGATGAAGATGCTAGGCTGACTACTATTTTATGAAGAGATGGAATGATGAAGGAGGACTACAAGTTGTTTGGAGAAGTTGTGATATTTTTGACACCGCGTACAACCTCATATGGTTGCATCAGAAACACCAATTTTGTTGATTCAGAGATCAAGAACAGGCTTACTTGCAAGAAGCCAGTTGCTTCAAAGATCAACAACATATTTACTCGCAAGAATCCAGTTGCTTCAAAGATCAAGTTTACTCGCAAGAACCCAATTCAAAGACTTATATCCATTTTGCATCAGAAACACCACATGAACGCTTGTTGTAATTTTGTTGCTTTCGTAATACTAGTTTTAAAAACTTTAATTGACTGAATGTTTCAGTCCTGATATGACTACATTATTCAATTTTATATTAGTTGGCATGGTATCATATATCTCATATAGCAATTGGTGTGGTTATAAGTACCATTGTTCTGGTATTATGTATCCAGGTTGTTGTTTCAAGTACCCACCGTTTTGCCGTTCTAAGAACTCAAATTAAGATTGTAATGGAGAACGATTGTTGTAATTTTGTTGCTTTGATAATACTAGTTTTAGGGACTTCAATGACTAAATGGTTCAATCTTTACATGAATGAAGTATTCAATTTTACACTAGTTTATTGCATGGTTTCATGACTTTACATTGCGCCTTAAAAAAGGTATAACAAAAGCTTTTAGAAGTATAACATAAAATATTAAAACCATATCATCGTTAACTATTATGAAAATCCCTTAAAACCATAACATGACTTATTAAAAGTATTAACATATAACCAGTTGGTGTAGTTATCAGTACTCTTATTGTGGTGTTAAGTACATACATTTTTTTAAGTACCCACTATCCAAATCATACACTACATTTTTTTAAGTACTCTTATCGTCCAAAAACAACATCACAAAAGCCTACTTCTTCAGAATTTTGTTGTTTATTATCTTAACTCGCACTTTTTTAATCACTCGGTCAATTGTGCTTGGTTCTTTAGAATCTTTACCACTGCAACAGCAACAACTATACCAACAGTCGCAACACCTTGTCTCTTAAAATCATAATAAGACGTGTTAAAACTATAATGTATACATTTAAAACCATATCATAGATTAAAAACAATAACCAAAACATATAAGAGTTGCACATTAAACCACTGCTTAAAACCATACACAAACTTATCGTTCAAAAGGCAAAAACTAATTGTTTCAAATCAGAAATTACTTCAAATAAAATCCAAATAATCACTTTTGTCCAGGAAATTATTACAAATCCTACTTCTTCAAAATATTGTTGACTTTACGTAACTCGCAAATTATGTAGCTTTCGTTAATTGTCCCCATCTCTTCATAATCTAAAACACCAGCAGCTACACAACCAACAATGATACGAACAGCAAGGGCATCTTGCCTCTTCTTTGATCTTCTCTCCCCCTACAGTATCAGAAACATCAACAACTACAAAAAAGAAAAATGCAAAACATCAGCACCACATTTAAAAGCACAAAATCACACCTTACAACAATAACATAATCCCTTAATTATATATCATGATCCCTTCAAACTATAACAGTACATCGTAATCCTTTCAGCAAGAAAACTAAAGTAGCATAACATTACACCCCCCCAACCCCTAAAAACCATAACGCGTAAGACCTTAATAGCATAGGAGGATATCTTCAAACTTCAACAACACAAACATCAACATCTAAAAACGTACTATCACATATAATCACTTAAAAGAATAACAGGATCCCTTAAAACCATAACAATGCACCTTCACTTTTTCAACTACAAACTAAGGTAGGATAATGATACACCCCCTAAAAATCATAATATAAACACTTACAAATCATAAGACGACTTATAAAAACAACAACAACGTAGTTACGGAAGCATAAACATCACACAACCCTTAAATCTTAACAATAGGTGTTAAACTATAACATAATCCCTTAAAACGCATAACACAATTTGATATATAGGAGCGTGAATAATAATTTTCATAATCCCAATGACACTTAAAAACACATCAAAATTCATTATAAGCATACCAGCAACACTTAGTACTAAAAGAAAAAAAATTCAACAACAGAAATTAAGTATATTATTAAGCATACTAGATACACTTAAAATAAAACCAAAATTCATCGGAAACAACATCAAAATACCTTATAAGCATACCACAGACACTTAAAACCGTAACATAAAAACACCTGAACCATAACATCACACAAACAGAGCATATAATAGAATGAATACATCCACAAACACTTCAAAGCACAACAAAAACAGATTCACAATATCAAAATCAACAACTAAACTAACATACCGTTATAGGAAGAATCAACTCTCCGTCGTGAAAACTACTTCAACGGATTAGCAGCGTCTGGAACACCGAAAAAACCCTTCCTCTTCGTCATGCTTCAAATCAGAACCCCTAGATCTGTGAAATCAGATCTGAGAAGAACCAAATTTTAAACCCTAGATCTCACAAAACACATTGAGAACACTGAATTCAACATGAAGGTAGCAGAAAACGAAGAAAAAGGAAGAACAATCGGCTTGTTTCTTCCATTGATCGAAAAGTTTGAGATTCAGCAGGAGAAGAAGACGGAAATTTGCAGAGAGAAAAAAAGGAATTTCACACAGTAAAACGCTGAACTGTGTGTTTTGTGTGTGGAGAGGTTATATTTATTTTATCAAAAAAACCGGATTTGCGTAAAAGCTCAACCGGTCGGCCGGTTTAATCTCAAAACCAGCGAGTTTGGGCAAAACCAGCGAGTTTTATCCTAAAACCAGGCCTTTCCATGTTGGTAGGAAAGGTCGGCCTCTCCATAGACTTTAGCTTCCAATTAATTAAGTGACAATGTCATTAATTACCTTTGCTTTTTTTCTGTTAAAATTAACTCAAATTATATTCCTTGATAATTTTATTATAACTGTTATTATAGCAATTTATTATCATTATTTTCTAACATTATTATTATCACTATTACTATTAATAATAATATTATTACTGTTACTTATTACTTTAGGATTTAGGGTTTAGGGTTAGGGTATAGGGTTTAGGGTAAATAATGTTGGTTCAATATATAACATTGCACTTGACTGAGCAACATCAGCGTAGACACATATTGTTGTACATCAGTCGTAATGATGATATAAAGAAATTTATAATGTAAGTGTTCATGCTACTGGGACACTAATAACGTAAGTCTTGTCGATGCATATCAATTAAGAAGGTAAGTAGTCTTTATAATAACATAGTAATACAAGAATGTAATCCTGGATGGTATAGAGAGGAATTGACATGTGATGCTTATATAGTGGAACACAAGTGTTGGTGATACATAGTAATTAAGCATGTAAGTGTTGATGATACAGATCAAATGACTTGTGAGACTCATATAAATTGTGGAACTTCAGTATTTCATTTATCCAGGGCACTGATAGGGCGTGCAACGCAGTTTTCCATGTTTTTTGCCTCGATTTACCCCTACTACACTTGTATAAACCATTTCACCATTTCAATCTATAAAACCATTTCACCATTACACCTGTATAATCGCGTAGCTTGTGAGATGTTTTTATATGGTCATTTTAATTTATTTTTATATTTCTGAATTATTATTATTATTATTTTTTTTTGGTTCTGAATTATTATGAAAGTGCAATACCTTATATTTTGACTTATTTGAATTTGGGAAGCTACATTATTATTGTTTCATTTTTAATTTGAGAATTTTCAGTGTTAGGACCAAAATTTAAATTTTATAAAGTACTGTGGGGGTAGTGTGGGATAATTTTGAACATTTAGGGACTTTTTACAATTTTATTTTGTGTAATTTTGAATATTATAAAACATTGAGACAAATTGATAATGAATTAAAGTTATGGGACCAAAAAATGCATGTACGCTTTCGTATAATCTGATGTATTTCGCTTATAAAGGACCCAAAGTGAACAAATAAACACAGTTGGGACCAAATCCATGAGGGACCACTAAATAAGGGACTAAAAATGCAATTCTCTCCCCTTTTCCTCTACACGCATCACACTGTACACTAAAATTGAAAGAATTGAAAGAAAGAAAGCGGCCGATAGGTCTTCTTCTTCTTCATTCTTCATTCTCATCCTTACCTATATACCCGTTTTCAACAAACAAGCAAAGAACAATGGCTGACAATGGAGCATTTCTAAACAATGGCGCAGGTGCATGGGCCGATGTGATGGGAGGAGGGCCGGTTGATGCTCGCCTTATTCGGGGTAAGGAAGAATTGAAGTGTGTTCTTGATATGAATTCGTCATATATAAATTAGTTCATCTTCACCTTATACATGCAATTGTTAGTTTCACCATGTTAATCAGTTTGGAGATTTGTTTATAATAACTTTTACGGGACGAATCATATGAATTTGTTGGTTTCACATGTAATGTGAGTGCTCACTGATCACCAATTTGACTTCAAACTTGATAACTAACTTGCTTGATTTAAAGAATACCATAGCCCTACGCTTTCTATTTTTTAACAATGGTTAGAGGTTTGATTTTGGGGTGAATTTCCGGTTGATTTACTAGACCCTGTACATTTGTTGTTGTTTAGGATATCTTGAATTCGTGTAGACAGTGTAGTTTACTGACTCTTTTTCTGTCATCTACACAATTGAACTCACGCATTGTATCATTATGTAGATTGTTGTAATGCCTCATTGTAGTATTGTTGATTTTGTGCATGTTTGACTCCACACATTGTTTTTACAGGGCCCCCTCCTACTTTACACTCAATCATATGCCGTGCAGGGGGCGATGGAGGACAATGCCCGGAGGATTGCGATACAATGGAGGCGCTACTCGCTATATCCACTGTGTAAACCGCCATTTGTTTAGAATGTTATATCTTTTTATGGCTGTGTTCGAGATGAGAGTTCCAGGACTTCTACCAAAGAGGTTCTGGTATCATGAACACGGGAGAGAATATCCTCAAGGGCTGGTTACCATCGAAAACGAGCTTGATCTTGATGATATGTGGGTGAATGTTCTATTGCATGGTGCAGGAGCTGCGGTGATATTTATGCAAGACGTGGAACGTGAGTTGGTTGATGGTACATATGAAGTTGCATACTCTGCCAGCCCAGGTTCCAACTGTTCAAGAGGACTACGAGATAGCTGGCCACTACTGGCTTCCAAAACTGAGCCTGGCCAATGAGGAGATTCAGGATCCTTACACTTTGTGGAGGGAACGAAATACAGGGGTTGACTGGTACGTGTCTGGTGATGTTGTCCCTCGAGATATGGGGGTGTGACGGAGTATTTTGAGTGATATTTCCAGTGGCTTGTGCTTAACCGTAGAATTAACTTGGCGCCTGTAGGCAGGTACTTTTGTAACTTGAATTTGGAAAATGTACGTGTTGCTGCTCTAGTAATTTTGAAGTTTCAATACTATAGTTCTGTTAGGCTGATTTCTCATGTTAGTTCCCTGTAGTAACTTATGTTTCATAAAATTATATATGTGGTCATTTTTCTATTTTTTTTCCCTGATTTTCCTCTCAATTTTATATATTTTCTGATTTTGCAATTTGTTATCTTCCAAACTTCATGCATATAAGCTTACAAAAGCAAATTGTAGGTCATTTTCTATTTTTCTCCAAATGTTTCTCTCATTTTTCCTATTTTATGATTTTGCTACTTTTATCAATCACAAACATGATGCACATAAGTCTATAATGCACAAAGGAACTTGGGGAAATGGCCAAATCGGCTAGCTAAGGAAGGAAGAAACAAGACTTTTGGATCTGCTAATGCCCTTACTTTTGTTAAAACAAACTTGCATATATGGGATGTTTGCCCTCGTTGGCTTTTTCGATGTAATCAAGCTAGACGAGTAGTTTCTTGTAGACATGTAAAATCGCGTATTATCTAACGAACTTTGAATGTGTCGAAAAAAAAAACAATCATTTATATGCACCATATGATCTCTAGTTAATTAATGCACCATAAAACATAAATACTTAGCTTAGATTATTATCAAATTGAAAACGCAACACTGAATACATGACAACTAAAGCAGATTCAAAGTTATAACTAAACATGCGCTTCAAGTACACTTAGGCGGTAAAGTTCACGCCTATACTGCAGCTCCTGCCTCATAAACAGTCCCATGCTATACTAAGCCGCTTCCTTTTCCGCAACACCAGCATCAATCTCAGCATCTGTGAACTCCGCATCCCCCCACATTGGAAATATCGCCAGGCAGCATGTAAAAGTCCCCATCTCTCAGCAAGTAGTCAGTATCCTGGAAGTAAATCTCCATCCAAGACTTGTTTCTCATAGAAGCATGATAAAACATCTCCTCCAGGTCCGTGGTAGTCTTCAGCGGAACTAGTCGTCTGGCCAGTGATTTGCGGCGTACATCCCTTGGCATACCAGGGGAGACATACCAAGCCCTCTTGGGTGTACCATTGAGAAGATCCATTTTATTGTCATCATGGAACAAGTCCATTAGGGTGAACCGAGTGCAGTCGGCATTGGTGACCTCTGCAATCTTCACCTGTCCGCCACGACAAGCAACCCTGCCATTGCTTCCCTTCGAGAAGCGGCCACCTCCATAGATGAACATGTTGTACAGGTACTGTTCCATAGCTGAAAAAAATAAAAGGTCACCGAACAATTGAGAGCCAGAAACCAGAGAGGTAGGTGAAAAGGCAACAAGAAAGAATGAAGGTGAGAAGGCTAGAAGTCACTTTTTATAAGTACAGTAACAGTAAATTTCGCCTTGGTGAATGGTAGTTGAGGGGTAATTAGTGGATATTTTGGGTGATCAAAATCAAATATGATGCTTCTTTTTTTATTTAAAAAAAAAATCAAATATTTGGGTGTAGTAGTAGTATTAATCTAGGAAGTACCGAAATATTTTGGGTAATCAAAATCAAATGTGATGCTTCTTTATTAATGCGCATTTGATAAGTGATGAACGTGTCAAGGTCAATCAAATAAATTTGTTATTTAGCCAAAGGCAATCCACAACTACAACGAAAACCGTAGTGTAGCACTAGAATGACTCGAGTGTCGTTCTCTCAGGACTATAACTAGCTTTATCAAATCTAATTTAGAATATAAAAACAGCAGACAGATAGCAATAGGGGGTTTCTAGCAGATAATGAAGATTGGTGATAGTATGGTCCTTCTTAACATAACGGGTCGATAATCATGCATAAATTCCTCGGTCTTGCATAGAGATCTTTGAATCAATCTAGTGTCCTGTTGCAAGTATTAAGCACTACGAAGATAATCTGGTCTGACTAGTCAATCACTGTTGTCCTAATGTGTTCCGTAATTATTCAACACTACGAAGATAATTGGTCTGATGGTCGACTAGTGTCCAATTGTGCATAATAATCAATACAACATACGAGAATTTTGGTTACAACTGATCAACGAAATAAAGCAATGACACAGAGTATAATGCGCGATATAGCCATTAGCATGATTATCTTCCCTTCGCAAAGAATTCACATACTACCACCAACGATAAGTGTAGCTACTCATAATAGGCATGCAATCAACAGAAATCATAGAAGAAAACATATTGAAAGAGTATAAAATAAGTAGAATAAAACTTGTAAGATACAAAGTTACCGAAGGTTGTCAATCTCCGGATGATTGCGGTCCTACGAGCTCCAAACTGCTATGAAAAAGTATCCCCTAAGCTATGGAACTCCACGGTCAGGCCCCGGGAAGTTCCTACCTA
The DNA here is from genome assembly GCA_028274465.1 of Plantago ovata. NCBI lineage: Eukaryota > Viridiplantae > Streptophyta > Magnoliopsida > Lamiales > Plantaginaceae > Plantago > Plantago ovata. The sequence goes on from CM051458.1 coordinate 18,361,559, forward strand.
AAACTATAGAGAGAGGTGAGAAAGTAGGTCTGGAAAGATATGATTTTCGGAGAGAAAACTGAGCACTATATATAGGCCCGAAAAAACTCCGGGGCGGTTCGCCGCAGGATGGGGCGGTTCGCCCCTCTTTTTCGAGGAAATCCGCGTTTTTCGACGCGGATTTGGATTTCTTCACCTTTTCGGACTCGGTTTCTGACTTCTAGTGGCCTTCTAACCTCCAGATTCGACCCCTAGACTCCAAATCCTATCCGGAAACCTTCAGATACTCCAAATAGGCTTCTGGAACACCAATTCCTTGTCAACTTCAATATAATTGCCTAGAAATCCCCGAATTTCAACTAAAACCTGTAAAATAAAATCTAAAGGGAAACGTGACACTATTCTAATAAAATGTACTAAAATATAGCTAAATTAACATAGAGGATAGCTAAAATAGGTGAAAAAGACTCGAATGAAAGTGTAAAATACACATTCATCAAACTCCCCAAACCGAACATTTGCTTGTCCTCAAGCAACTAAGCTAGACTCTAATACAAAAAACATGCAAGACACAAAATGGAGTCTCATGCCAAATAAAATGAACTAATCTACTGAATTTACCAAAAAACATATGAACAAAAACCATATAAATCAAAGCATGAATATAGGTTGAAGAATACCTCGATTGACTTATACACATCCACATAAGCACTTATGTTAAGACAAGATAGTCTCTCGTAACATTCTCTACCTTGACCTAGTCAGTGACGACGTAATGAAACATGCTAAGATACGAATGGTTGCCCCGTGCCTATGAAACTGAGGGCTTACTGCTGTTCCACCATGTTAAGACTTTTCCTCAAAAGGGGTCGAACCAGTACTGGCTCTCATCAAACGAAGGAGGGTTCCCTATAAAAGATAACACTCCCCTATTCTACCCATCTCTCAAGTAAAGTCTTAAGCTATTCACCACTTCCTGAATGGCAGGACGATGGTGGTCTAGAACAGATGACACTCAAGACAAAAAAGATAAAAACACGATTACGAACATTACAAAAATGGAAAAGACTCAACACTTTGCTAAACTGCTATTTGGCTTTCTTTTTTTTTCTTCTTTTTTTCTTTCCAGATTCTTTTTTTCTTTTTCTCTCTTGTTTTTTTTCCTGGAATTTTTCTTTCTTTTTTTATTATTTTTTTTTCTAGCCAGCAGTAGCAAAACAAAGAGAGAAACAAAATGACTCACACGACTTCCCCAAACCTATTCGAAAGAATAGGTTGGAGTACAAAATTTACGGAAATGAAAAATAAAATCACGATACGAAAATGAAAAACAGAAACAAGCCTATGATGGTGTAACCCCCTCCCCAAACCTATTCGGAAGAATAGGTTACAAACAACGGATCACACAACCTCACACTACCTCCTTCCTAGGCATTTAGCAATCTCAAAGCATGGTGAAGACTTGTTGCCTCTTAGGTACATAATTACTCGGGAAAACAACCATAAGACCCTAACATGCATCATCCTATTATAAAGGCCTTCGTGAACCGCAGTAGAGAAAACACCACTAAGTGATGTCGAGACTACCAAGCTTAACTAAGTGCAATACATAAATGTGACAAGCCAAGCGAGAAAAACCTCAAACAAATTCATAGAGATGAAGCATACGATTAATGGCATAGTTAGTTGATCTACCCAATAAAAAAGTTCAAACAATTCGGCAATAAACTCCATATAAAACATGCAAGACTATCCTAGGAAAGCAGTAAACATGCAAATGCAAAAAATTTCACGAGTTTATCATAAGCAAGATAAGTATAGAGATAACCAGCGATAACCTCCTCCCCAAACCTGAACGTCGTCGCTCGTCCCGAACGTCAAAAGTGGATCCAAGGTGAGAGCTAATGCTTGTATGAGTGACCTATAATACTCAATCAAACTCGTGAGATAAAATATAAAGCGGTAAAGAAAGCGAAAAAATCTCCGGGTTGCCTCCCGGATAGCGCCATTGTTTAAAGTCTTTGACTCGACTCCTGTCCGCGCCTATCTCTTCTTTCTGCGGGTACTAGACTTCCCCTTCATCGATCTCCTCTCCATGCCACGAACCTGTGAATAAGAAATAATATAGGCTGCAAGACCACAGTAGTGAGTAGTGAAAGAATTATCAGGCGGTTCAGGTGGATCAGATATGGCTTGCAACACATGTTTCTTGCCTTCCACTTCAATAGTGCAAGTTCTTTGGCAGATGTCCATCACGGAGCGTAGCTTAGTCAAGAACGTTCGTCCCAAGAGAATGACATCCCCCGTCCCAGGTGCAGACGCCGACATAACTACAAAATTGGTGTATACAGATGCTTCACCAATCTTGACCAACACATTTTTCACAACGCCTTCGGGTCTCACAAAGGATCCATCCGCCAGTCGCACAATAGCCCTGTGGTCAGATAGTTTTCCAAGGTTACTCTTCTAAAACACATTCAAAGTGAGCACGTTTGAGTAAGATCCCGTGTCTAGTGTGGCACGGACATCTTCAAGTTCGCCAATCCCGACCTTAACATCGAAAGTTTGAGGGAGTGGCTCGGGTTCTCTTGCTTCTTTCCACTCTCATCAGTACCAAGGTCCTTCTCTTCTTCCTTGGCTAGTGGAGGCTCTTCATCCTTGTAACACTCGCACTTAGCAACTTTCTTAATGGTGATTTCCACTGGTTGATCTCCCACCAAGTTGATCGACATGGACCTCTCAGTGCTTCTATGTAACTTCCCTTGCTCTCTACTAGCTCTAGCTTCCAATTGATCCAGACGAGCATTGATATTTGTCGAATCCTCCACGTATCTCTTCAAAAACACTTGGGTGAAATCCACCAATTTCTGTAAATTATCCATGAGAGTTGCTGACTTGGATGTAGATGCTTCGTCCTTAGGAGTAGGATTACTACGGTTTCCCAAGTGAACATCTTCTCGTGCTAGATCTGATCTACACATATGAGCCCCATGCCCATAATTCTTGCACACCCTACATACCTCGTTGGAGAGAGAAGTTCCGATTAGGCCACTTAGAGCTTGCCTCATCTGATTGGCGAAACCTTCGAACCTATCGCCACTCACACAATTCACTTCATGCATTGGGATCTCCTGGTTTGGTGGGGCCTCAGGTCCACGCCTTCTAACCATTGCTCTTGGATCCTTGGATTGAGATCCTTTAGCAAGCCTTTCGAAACACGCCCACACATCCTCGGCGGTCTCTTCCCAGATAGTACCACGGCATTGGAAATCCACCACCTGTTGACTCTCATATGTGAGTCCATTGTAGAAGTGTTGGACAAGATCAGGATGCCCAAAACCATGGTGTGGACACTTGTGCATGAGGTCCTTGAACCTCTCGAAAGCGGTGTAGATGGTCTCATTATAGTCCTGTTTGAATCCTGTGATTTGCTCCTTAAGCGCGGTAGTCAATGTGTGAGGAAAGTATTTCTCCATAAAAGCAGAATACACCTTTTCCCAGGTGTCTAGTGATCCGGCTTCCAGAGAGCCTAACCATGCCTTGGCTTTATCACCAAGCCCCAAAGCAAAAACCTTCATCCTTAGCTCATCGTCCATTATCCCTGCTCCGGGCCTTGGAAGATTGTTGATAAAGTCGTCAATATCATTCAGGTATCCCATAACATCTTCCCTAGCCAACCCATAGAACCTCGGGAGTTGCTGGTACATGCAACTTTTGATTTCCAAATCTCGAGTTGCAGCAGAAAGAACAATAGCTGGACCTCTCATTAGTGCTTTGTTGGGTTGAACCCATGATTTCAAAAGTGGGCGAGCCATCTCAAGGCCTGAATATCTGTGACAAGCTAGGAAAGGAGTACCAGAGATAGATTAAATAGGAAAACTAAAACTAATAGAATTAGGAATTGAAAGCTGAAAATATAAACAAATTAAACAGAAAAAAAGGAGTATAGTCCCCGGCAACGGCGCCAATTTGATGAACGTGTCAAGGTCAATCAAATAAATTTGTTATTTAGCCAAAGGCAATCCACAACTACAACGAAAACCGTAGTGTAGCAGTAGAATGACTCGAGTGTCATTCTCTCAGGACTATAACTAGCTTTATCAAATCTAATTTAGAATATAAAAACAGCAGACAGATAGCAATAGGGGGTTTCTAGCAGATAATGGAGATTGGTGATAGTATGGTCCTTCTTAACATAACGGGTCGATAATCATGCATAAATTCCTCGGTCTTGCATAGAGATCTTTGAATCAATCTAGTGTCCTGTTGCAAGTATTAAACACTACGAAGATAATCTGGTCTGACTAGTCAATCACTGTTGTCCTAATGTGTTCCGTAATTATTCAACACTACGAAGATAATTGGTCTGATGGTCGACTAGTGTCCAATTGTGCATAATAATCAATACAACATACGAGAATTTTGGTTACAACTGATCAACGAAATAAAGCAATGACACGGAGTATAATGCGCGATATAGCCATTAGCATGATTATCTTCCCTTCACTAAGAATTCACATACTACCACCAACGATAAGTTTAGCTACTCATAATAGGCATGCAATCAACAGAAATCGTAGAAGAAAACATATTGAAAGAGTATAAAATAAGTAGAATAAAACTTGTAAGATACAAAGTTACCGAAGGTTGTCAATCTCCGGATGATTGCGGTCCTACAAGCTCCAAACTACTATGAAATTATCCCCTAAGCTACGGATCTCCCAAGTCAGGCCCCGGGAAGTTCCTACCTAAAACTATAGAGAGAGGTGAGAAAGTAGGTCTGGACAGATATGATTTTCGGAGAGAAAACTGAGCACTATATATAGGCCCGAAAACACTCTGGGGCGGTTCGCCGCAGGATGGGGCGGTTCGGCCCCCGTCTTTTTTGCGGAAATCCGCGTTTTTCGACGCGGATTTGGATTTCTTCACCTTTTCGGACTCGGTTTCTGACTTCTAGTGGCCTTCTAACCTCCAGATTCGACCCCTAGACTCCAAATCCTATCTGGAAACCTTCAGATACTCCAAATAGGCTTCTGGAACACCAATTCCTTGTCAACTTCAATATAATTGCCCAGAAATCCCCGAATTTCAACCAAAACCTGTAAAATAAAATCTAAAGGGAAACGTGACACTATTCTAATAAAATGTACTAAAATATAGATAAATTAACATAGAGGATAGCTAAAATAGGTGAAAAAGACTCGAATGAAAGTGTAAAATACACATTCATCAATAAGTTTGGAAAATTGATAGTCAGAATTGCCTAGATAATTGTTTTGTTAAGATTCCATCTCAACCAAATATTATGTACTTCGATCTCGTGTTCATCAATATCGAGGTACATGATGAACGCGGATGTCGTGCTCCGGATTCAGTCAAATATATTTGTTATTTAGCCAAAGACAATCCACAACTACAACGAAAACCGTAGTGTAGCAGTAGAATGACTCGAGTGTCGTTCTCTCAGGACTATAACTAGCTTTATCTATTTAACTAGAGAATATAAAACAGCAGACGTAATAGCAAAGGGGTTTCTAACAGATAATGGAGATTGGTGATAGTATGATCCTTCGAAGAATAACGGGTCGATAATCATGCGTAAATTCCTCGATCTTGCATGGAGATCTTTGATCAATCTAGTGTCCTGTTGCAATTATTAAGCACTACGAAGATAACGATTCTGACAAGTCAAGCACTATTGTCCTATTGTGTTCCGTAATTATTCAACACTACAAAGATAAACTCGCGTACAGGTCGACGAGGGTACAATTGTGCATAATAATTAATACAACATACGAGAATTTTGGGTTTAAGCCTGATCAACGAAATAAAGCAATAACACGGAGTATAATGCGCGATATAGCCATTAGCATGGTTATCTTCCCTTCGCTAAGAATTCACATACTACCACCAACGATAAGTTTAGCTACTCATAATAGGCATGCAATCAACAGAAATCATAGAAGAAACATGTTGAAAGATAAATAAAATAAGTAGAATAAACTGTAAGATACAAAGTTACCGAAGGTTGTCAATCTCCGGAGAATTGCGATCCTACGAGCTCCAAACTGCTACGAAAAAGAGTCCCCTAAGCTACGAACCCCCAGAACAGGCTCTGGGAAGTCCCTACCTAAAACTACAGAGAAAGGTGAGAAAGTAGGTCTGGAAAAGTATGAATTTCGGAGAAAATCTGAGCAACTATATATAGGCCTCGAATAAGTGTGGGGCGGTTCGCCCCACACACCGGGCGGTTCTCCCCACGTCTGGGGCGTTTCGCCCCAGAGACTTTTTTGCGGAATTCCGCGTTTTCGACACGTTTTTGGATTTCTTCCCCTTTTCGCACTCGGTTTCTGTCTTCTAGTGGCCTTCTAACCTCCAGATTCGGCCCCTAGACTCCACATCCTATCCGGAAACCTTCAGATACTCCAAATAGGCTTCTGGAACACCAATTCCTTGTCAACTTCAATATAATTGCCCGGAAATCTTCGATTTTCAACCAAAACCTGTAAAATAAAATCTAAAGGGAAACGTGACACTATTCTAATTAAATGTACTAAAATATAGCTAAATTAACATAGAGGATAGCTAATTAGGTGAAAAAGACTGAATGAAAGTGTAAAATACACATTCATCAAACTCCCCAAACCGAACCTAATACAAAAACAATGCAAGACACAAATGGAGTTTCATGCCAAATAAAATGAACTAATCTACTGAATCTACCAAGAAACATATGAACAAAAACCATATAAATCAAAGCATGAATATAGGTTGAAGAATACCTCGATTGACTTATACACATCCACATAAGCACTTATGTCAAGACAAGATAGTCTCTCGTAACATTCTCTACCTGGACCTAGTCAGTGACGACGTAATGAAGCATGCTAAGATACGAATGGTTGTCCCGTGCCTATGAAACTGAGGACTTACTGCTGTTCCACCATGTTAAGACTTTCCCTCAAAGAGGTCGAACCAGTACTGGCTCTCATCAAACGAAGGAGGGTTCCCTATAAAAAATATAACACTCCCCTATTCTACCCATCTCTCAAGTAAAGTCTTAAGCTATTCACCACTTCCTGAATGGAAGGACGAGGGTGGTCTAGAACAGATGACACTCAAGAACAAAACACAAAAAATAGAAAATCACAACACGATTACGAACATTACAAGAATTGGAAAATGGGACACAACACTTTGCTAAACTGCTATTTGGCTTTCCTTTTTTGGACCCTTCCTTGCTTTTTTGGGGTCTTTTCTTTTTTCTTCTTTTTTTCTTTCCAATTTCTTTTTTTTCTTTTTTTTCTCTTTTTTCTGGAATTTTCCTTTCTTTTTTTTTATTTTTTTTCTAGCCAGCAGTAGCATAACAAAAAGAGAAACAAAATGACTCACACGACTTCCCCAAACCTATTCGAAAGAATAGGTTGGAGTACAAAATTTACGGAAAAGGAAAAACAAACTTACGATACGAAAATGAAAAAAAAACGAAAACAAGTCTAATGATAGTGCAACCCCCTCCCCAAACCTATTCGGAAGAATAGGTTATAAACAAAGGATCACACAACCTCACACTACCTCCTTCCTAGGCATTTAGCAATCTCAAAGCATGGTGAAGACTTGTTGCCTCTTAGGTACATAATTACTCGGGAAAACAACCATAAGACCCTAACATGCATAATCCTATTATAAAGGCCTTCGTGAACCGCAGTAGAGAAAACACCACTAAGTGATGTCGAGACTACCAAGCTTAACTAAGTGCAATACATAAATGTGACAAGCCAAGCGAGAAAAACCTCAAACAAATTCATAGAGATGAAGCATACGATTAATGGCATAGTTGGTTGATCTACCCAATAAAAAAGTTCAAAAAATTCAGCAATTAAACTCCATATAAAACATGCAAGACTATTCTAGGAAAGCAGTAAACGTGCAAATGCAAAAAAAAAATCACAAGTTATCATAAGCAAGATAAGTATAGAGATAACCAGCGATAACCTCCTCCCCAAACCTGAACATCGTCGCTCGTCCCGAACGTCGAAAGTGGATCCAAGGTGAGAGCTAATGCTTGTATAAGTGACCTATAATACTTAATCAAACTCGTGAGAAAACACTAACCTTCAGTGGAGGCGGTAAGGGTAAGCTCAAGGTGATCAACCTCCCTTTGATCACTAGATATCTCGAAGTACGGTTTCACTCGCTGGCCATTCACCTTGAAGGTATTGCACGTTTTTGGGTCAAAGAGTTTTACAGCTCCATGAGGAGCAACTTCGATAATTTCGTACGGTCCATCCCAGCGAGTACGGAGCTTTCCAGGAAATAGTCGAAGGCGAGAATTAAATACCAAAGCTTTTTGTCTAGGAATCAATTCCTTACGTACTATACCACGATCATGATACTTCTTAGTACATTCCTTGTAGATCTTGGCATTTTCATAAGCACCTAGTCGTAATTCTTCAAGCTCCTCTAGTTGAAACAATCGTTCCTCGCCAGCTTTTCCCATATCAAGATTGAGTGCTTTTATGGCCCAATATGCCGTGTGTTCTAGTTCTACGGGAAGATGACATGCTTTACCATACACAAGTCTGTACGGAGTGGTCCCGATCACCGTCTTGTAGCTGGTCCTGTATGCCCAAAGTGCATCATTCAATTTTCCTGCCCAATCCTTCCTACTAGGCTTCACTACTCGCTCCAGGATCCTCTTGATTTGACGGTTGCTGACTTCGACTTGCCCCGACGTCTGTGGGTGATAAGGTGTAGCGATACTATGGTGGACACTGTATCTCTTAAGAAGGGAGGCAAACGTTCTATTGACGAAGTGTGACCCACCATCGTTGATGATTGTCCTAGGGCACCAAATCTCGAGAATATTACTTCCTTCAAGAACTTCATAACCACTGCGCCGTCATTTGTTTTTGTAGGAATTGCCTCCACCCATTTAGTCACATAGTCCACTGCAACAAGAATGTATTCATAGCCTCCACTGTTTGGAAATGGTCCCATAAAATCAATGCCCCATACATCGAAAGGTTCTACCACTAGATTTCCTTGAAGGGGCATTTCATCTTTCTTGCCGATACCACCACCTCGTTGACATGGGTCACAATTCTTCACAAAACTTCGAGCATCTTTGTATATTGTTGGCCAGAAAAATCCTGCTTCCAGTACCTTGCGTGCTGTTTCAATCCACTGTAGTTCCTCCACAATTAAGCTCATGGCAATGGCTCAGTACACTTTGTTGCTCTTCTTGTGGCACGCATCTTCTTAGAATCCCATCAGCTCCTTCCTTGAATAGATGCGGATCATCCCATATGTAAGTCCTGCATTGCTTGGCAAGAGCTCTCTTGTCCGAGGCTGAAAAGTTAGTGGGGCAAATATTCATAGCCAAATAGTTTACTATATCCGCATACCATGGCTCTTCATTAGCCTTCATTAGTGCTGCTCATCGGGAGGTCTTCATTGATGGGTATTGGATCAACAGGGATATTAGGTATTCTAGATAAATGATCTGCTACTAAATTCTCCCGACCAGCTCTATCCACTATGGTCAAATCAAAGTCTTGCAGCAAAAGGACCCAACGGATTAATCTAGGCTTAGAATCTTGCTTAGCTATCAAATGTCTCAAGGCAGCATGATCAGTATGGACATTCACAGGATGACAATTAAATAAGACCTAAACAAATTGTAAAGCAAAGACAACAGCTAAAAATCCTTTTCAGAGTTGTATAATTAAAACTGCGCAGAGTCTAGGTCTTACTAACATAAAATCACACGATACTGCTTGTCACTTTTTTGCATAAAACAGCACCCATAGCAAAATTCGAAGCATCACACATAATTCGAAGGGAGATTCCA
>CM051458.1:18371490-18423877 GCA_028274465.1 Plantago ovata
ACGGCTAATCTTGAGATTCTACCTGCCACTACAACTCTACTAGTGAGGATGTGCGTGACAGTAGTGACAATGAAGGCCATACGGGCAATGATGATACTAACGGAGGAGTTGTTCCTATCCGGCCCATAATTGAAACTACACGCCTACCAGAAGACCTGATGACACCCTATAAATCTCCCAGAGGAGGCCCAATAACTCACAAGCAGCACACTCAGCCGACCGAGGCCAACCATGGGGTAACATCTAGTATCACATCTTATTTCCTCATTTTCTTACTGCTAGGGACTAGCGTTAATTTCATGAGGGGGGAAGGGATTTAAGTGATCTGATGTGTTAGTTTGGAGCTTGGTATTGGTAGGATGAGTATAGTACCTCGCATGCTTTATCCGTCTGCATTTGCATTTGCACGTTTACCGCTTTCTTAGATTTTTTAGGTTGCATTTCACTACATTCATCCTAGGATAGTCTTGCATGTTTTATATGGAGTTTATTGCCGAATTTTTTGAACTTTTTTATTGGATAGATCACCAACAATGCCATTAATCGTATGCTTCATCTCTATGAATTTGTTTGAGGTTTTTCTCGCTTGGCTTGTCACATTTATATATTGCACTTAGTTAAGCATGATAGTCTCGACATCACTTAGTGGTGTTTTCTCTATTGCGGTTCACGAAGGCCTTTATAGTAGGATGATGCATGTTAGGGTCTTATGGTTGTTTTCCCGAGTATTATGTACCTAAGAGGTAACAAGTCTTCACCATGCTTTGAGATTGTTAAATGCCTAGGAAGGAGGTAGTGTGAGGTTGTGTGATCCTTTGTTTATAACCTATTCTTCCGAATAGGTTTGGGGAGGGGGTACACCATCGTTAGACTTGTTTCTTTTTTCATTTTCCTATCGTGAGTTTATTTTTCCTTTTCCGTAAATTTTGTGCTCCAACCTATTCTTTCGAATAGGTTTGGGGAAGTCGTGTGAGTCATTTTGTTTCTCTTTTTGTTATGCTACTGCTGGCTAGAAAAAAATCGAAAAAAAGAAGAAAGAAAAATTTCCAGGAAAAAAAAGTGAAAAGGAAAAAGAAAAAAAAGAATCTCGAAAGAAAAAAGAAAAAAAAAAGAAAAAAAAAAGAAAAGACCCCAAAAAAGAAAGGAAGGGTACAAAAAAGAAAGCCAAATAGCAGTTTAGCAAAGTGTTGAGTCTTATTTTCCATTTTTGTAATGTTCGTAATCGTGTTGTAATTTTCTATTTTTTATCTTTTTTGTCTTAAGTGTCATCTGTTCCAGACCACCCTCGTCCTGCCATTGAGGAAGTGGTGAATAGCTTAAGACTTTACTTGAGAGATGGGTAGAATAGGGGAGAGTTTATCTTTTATAGGGAACCCTCCTTCGTTTGATGAGAGCCAGTACTGGTTCGACCTCTTTTGAGGAAAAGTCTTAAAATGGTGGAACAGCAGTAAGTCCTCAGTTTCATAGGCACGGGGCAACCATTCGTATCTTAGCATGCTTCATTACGTCGTCACTGACTAGGTCCAGGTAGAGAATGTTACGAGAGACTATCTTGTCTTGACATAAGTGCTTATGGGGATGTGTATAAGTCAATCGAGGTATTCTTCAACCTATATTCATGCTTTGTTTCATATGGTTTTTGTTCATATGTTATTTGATAGATTCAGTAGATTAGTTCATTTTATTTGGCATGAGACTCCATTTGTGTCTTGCATGTTTTTTGTATTAGAGTCTAGCTTAGTTGCTTGAGGACAAGCAAAGGTTCGGTTTGGGGAGTTTGATGAATGTGTATTTTACACTTTCATTCGAGTCTTTTTCACCTATTTTAGCTATCCTCTATGTTAATTTAACTATATTTTAATGCATTTTATTAGAATAGTGTCACGTTTCCCTTTAGATTTTATTTTACAGGTTTGGTTGAAATTCGAAGATTTCCGGGCAAATATATTGAAGTTGACAAGGAATTGGTGTTCCAGATGCCTATTTGAAGTATCTAAAGGTTTCCGGATGGGATTTGGAGTCTAGGGGCGAATCTGGAGGTTAGAAGGCTACTAGAAGTCAGAAACCGATTCCGAAAAGGGGAAGAAATCCAAAAACGCGTCGAAAATGCGGAATTCCGCGAAAAACCCGCCAGGCGAACCGCCCCACACCGGGCGAACCGCCGGGCGTGTGGGGCGAACCGCCCCGTGGTATTTCGGGGCCTATATATAGTTGCTCAGTTTTCTCCGAAAATCATATCTTTCCAAACCTACTTTCTCACCTCTCTGTATAGTATTAGGTAGGAACTTCCCGGGGCCTGTCCTGGGAGTTCCGTAGCTTAGGGGACACTTTTTCATAGCGGACTGGAGCTCGTAGGATCACAATTCTTCGGAGATTGACAACCTTCGGTAACTTGTATCTTACAGTTTAATCTACTTATTTTATATATCGTTCAATATGTTTCTTCTATGATTTCTGTTGATTGCATGCCTATTATGAGTAGCTAAACTTATCGTTGGTGGTAGTATGTGAATTCTTAGCGAAGGGAAGATAATCATGCTAATGGCTATATCGCGCATTATACTCCGTGTCATTGCTTTATTTCGTTGATCAGGCACAACCTAAATTCTTGTATGTTGTATTAATTATTATGCACAATTGGACACTTGTCGACCTGTATGCGAGTTTATCTTCGTAGTGTTGAATAATTACGGAACACAATAGGACAATAGTGATTGACTTGTCAGACCAATTATCTTCGTAGTGCTTAATATTTGCAACAGGACACTAGATTGATTCAAAGATCTCTATGCAAGACCGAGGAATTTATGCATGATTATCGACCCGTTATGCTTTGAAGGATCATACTATCACCAATCTCCATTATCTGTTAGAAAAACCCCTTTGCTATCTGTCTGCTGTTTTTATATTCCAAATTAGATTTGATAAAGCTAGTTATAGTTCTGAGAGAACGACACTCGAGTCATTCTACTGCTACACTACGGTTTTCGTTGTAGTTTGGATTGCCTTTGGCTTAATTACAAATATTATTTGATTGAATTCGGAGCACGACATCCGCACGTTCATCAAGCACTTCTGTGAGGCTCACGGGGAGTTGGATAAGGATGGCAAGATGACCTTCAGGGGTGATAGGGCCAAAAAAATCGCGGTATGTTTTATATTTTTTGATTCCTGAGCTTTTTGTTGAATATTTGATTCTTCGATCAATAACGTACTAATTAAATCTTAATTGTTTGTTTGAATTTTCAGGCGGAGTTCCTGGCCAGAACTGAGAACCTTGATCTCACGGCCGAGGAGGAGAACGCCATCTATCTCGAGATCGTGAATCTCGATGATAAGGGGCGTGTCTTCGGCATGGGAAACCTCTCGCAAGCGATAGAGGGGACGATGAACCAGGGTGGATCCTCCTCCAGCTCCTCCAAGCGCCGAAGGGGACAAGCCGATGTGCCTCCCGAGTTCCTCCAGGAGCAGCAGCAGCTGAAGGCGACTGTCCATCAGTTTAGGACAGAGCAGGACAGGATGAGGCATGGATTCAAAAGATCCATCGAGTGGCTCATGGAGCAGTATGCCCCCCCTCCCCCCGGTGGAGCGGCACCTCCCGACTTCTTCATGTTCGATGCCGATGCCGATGCCCCCCAGATACTTAGCAGTAGTTCTCTTTTTTTTTATTTTTCGAACAATATTTTTCTATTTCGAATAATTTTTTTTTCATGTTCCTTTAATATGCTCAGGACAATTAGTACTTTCATTTTATTAATGCTTAGAACAAATTTTATTTTTGTATATAATGTTTAGTTACGAAAATGTTTACGTATTTGCGGTGCACAACTACCAAAAAAAATTAAAATACAATAAATAAATAAACAAATAAAAAAATTCCAGACCAGTTAGCGACGGATAAAACCATCCGTCGCCAAATCTCAGTGACCCATACCCTGACACGTGTTCTATAAATATAGCGACGGATAAAATCATTCGTCACCATATTGTAGAGACGGATCAATTATCCGTCTCAAGTTTGGTCAACGATGAAAATAGCGACGTATACATTTATCTGTCGCTAAATATAGGGACGAATGACATCATCCGTCGCTTTTTTGAGTTAGCGAAGCCACTTTTTGCGACGTTCTATTTAGCGACGGACTATCCGTCGCTAATGGCATTTAGCGACGGATCACTTACATATAGCGACGGATCAAATCCTTCGCTATATTCGGTTTTTCTTGTAGTGAACTACCAAATGAGCTGGCAAGCTTGTACACCTTAAGTCACCTTGTATTGGCTAAACACAGCAAAACGCCGGTTTATACGGGCAAAGAGGACTGAGTTCGCACAGTGCGGCTAGAGCGGGACCAATATCGTTGCGGACGTCGAGATAAGGGACGAAAAATACAATTTACCCTCATAAATGAAAAGGTATGAAGCCGTTAGTCCAGTTCATATGAACTAATGTAATAAATCACTATTCTTGTGATTGTATTCGTTTATAACTACATTCTGTTCTGGTAATAATTAAATCAGTAGCCCTATGATCGGATTCATGTTTAACTAATATGTTCTTTCTGTGAAATTTCAGTTTAATCTCATCCTTATTTTGCTACCTTTGTTGATTTCATTTCCTTTCAAATTGATCGGCCTAGAGTAGTAGACGACTGCACTTAACGTAGAATTTCTAAACTGGGAGGGAACACTTGCATTCAGCATTTCAGCTTTCATGGCTGGAGCCTAGATGCAACTGCAATCTCTAGTACCACACCTTGCAGGAAATTTGTCATGTACCGATCTGCACAAAACCATACAGATGTAGATGTACATACCATGCAGGAAATTTTTCATATCGTTGATCCCAATTGATCTACATCTAGGAACATATACTTTCTTAAGCCCCATTAATCAAGTGTCTGATAAGTTACTAAACTAAGCATTTCACATGACTTCAGCATCGAGTTTCGTGCCAGGATGGCCACGATAACAAGTAAACCCTTAAAAAAACTCACCCTAGCCCAGACATATCATGTATATGCCGTTTGACCAAGCCAAAAATGGAAGAATAGATTAGGCTTGCGATATTATACTTGATGTGTTCATCTGTACATGTGTAGAGTCTGAGCCAACTAGTGCAAACAGGTATTGTCGGCCTCATCATCCCTTGACTAAGAGCATCTTAAAGCCGCCGGACCTTATATAAATTAAGTCAAAAGGGGAATATAGGCAAATAAGGCAACTAAAGTGGCACTTATAAAAAATTCCAACCTGGGTCCTTAACTAGATCGGTCCCCACTTCATGTGACGACAAAATTCTCATTCCAAAAGAGACAAAAATTATGAAAGGTTTTGTCTTTTGTGGGGTTTCTAGCTAGAATGGTAGAACCACGTACCCATGTTCAATCGCATGCATGAAATGCTAATTAGGTGGTTTAATTAAGTGAGTTTATTAAGATCACTCCAATTTCCACAACTGTATTTACTATTTGTTCAATTTTCCAACTCTTAGAGAGAATGTTGTTAATATCATATAACAATAATAGAAACAAACTTGTACAAAAATGTATGTCAATATATAACAATAATGAACTTTACAAAGTAAACTTCCCTGAATCTTAATTCATCCATAAAGCGTTCCTTCATACTCCACGAGAACTAAGCATGATGGATGCAAAATCCATGTCTTCAAGCAACTCCATAATGGTAACAAGTAACAAGAAATGGCGAGTAGAGTCGATAGTTTGACTATATCTCCTTAAGACAAGATTGCCCCGCTCATGGTGCTTACGGATTATGGCGTTAGTCTCCGAGGATAAAACTACTCTTAAGACAGCTAAGCAGCACTACAATAGCCGAATCTATCGAACGTACTATGAGTATGAAGAGTTCAGAAGAGCAAAGATGGAGAAGGAGATGAGTTCTCAAGCATTTTCAGTATATTGGAAGAAATGACTTCTTCTACTTTTTATAGATCAAATGCACCCTCTCCCAAGGGTTACAACCCTTCCAAATTGTGTCTAAATCATCATCCAGATGTTTTAAGATGAATGGATGTGTTCCATCACAATTTAAGGGATGTATGTCTTCACGAAAACATTTGAAAATCCGCCACTTCCTGAACGGGTACGAAACTGTTCGCAATGTTGCAGCATTGCCTTAGTGTTGCTGCTGCAAAACTTTTACACTGAGTTAGGAACCGCAATGCTGTAGCATTCATTTCATAATGATGCAGCGATGTTTACTTGATATCAATGCTGCAACGTTCTATACATCAATGCTGCAGCGAAACTTTACAGTAAGTTTCGACAATATCAATGCTGCAGCATTCTATAAACTTTACTGCTTCAAGGGTTCCTTTTCTCAAAACTTGGATTTTCAAGTGGTTTTCGATATACGCATGCTCTTTAACTCGAATTTTAGTACAATGGAACTTTCACTCATGTGTGTATGAATGACTTAATTCATTCAAGTATTGATCAACTCAATTATGCATTAATCACCCTTTCACCCCACGGGATTTTAGTGACTTAACGCGTTTTAGTGACACGCGATTACATAACCGTGTTGGACACCCTTAGACCAATACGACGAACGAATTGAAAGCTCATTCGTATTTACTAAAATTTCCAACACTATTTACGATAACTCTTTGAACAAATTGGTTTTCTCTCTATTGTAGCCTTTAACCAATTAAATTATTAATCTTACTTGTAGGTTTTAGAGAGACAAGAACATTTCTCCTTTAACAACTCTGAGTTATATGTAAAACAAGTTAGTTAGTTTTGATATATAGTTCTAGTCCTGCTTATAAAAATAAAGTACAACTTGAACCTTACTAATTATTAATTTACACATCTCTCAATCATTTTTCCAAACGGAAAACAAGAACTCAAGAGTCGAGAAACTATATGCGCACTATTTGTCGAAGAAGATAAATGTCTTCTGGGCATAAATCAAGACTCCAAGTAGTAACTGTGTTACAATAAAAGAAGGTGATGGTGCCTGAATTTTGCGGGTATATCTCTAATTGACGATAAATGTACGCATCATTTGAAGTGACGTGTTTATACTTTATAATGACCAGGTCTCTTGTAGGTTGATATCGACACTTTATGTGATGTGGTTATCAACATATATAACATCTAAATAGTAGTATTAATTAATTAAATAATATAATAAATCTCAAGTTGTTAAGGAGGGTTGTAGGTGGTAGTCCGGTTCGCTTCAATCAATCTAACCGGTTTTTTGGCTGCTCATCAGTTTGTGCCTGTTGGAAACGGTGTTCTGCCCAACCAAAACGTTTTATGTCCTTCTTCGACGTCTCTTCAATCGCGCCACTTTCATCAAGTCGTTTCTCCATTCTTTTTCTCCCTTCAATTACTATTTCTTCATAAACACTTTCCAATCAGGTTAGGGCTCTGTTTAGCCGATTTAATTCGCTTGGCAAAAGCTACAGATTTGTTTCAGCCATGAACACCCCAAAGAACTCGGGTAATCAAATTCGCCTCTTTTCGTTGTTTTGAAATTTACTACTGATAATCTATACAATGCATGCGTTCTTCACCATTCACTTTCTTTAGAAATCCAAAGTCTTGAAAACCCAAAAGCTATAATTGCCTTCTCAGACTAGGTCTTCCACTCTGCTATCTGTAGCGTTCAGACATATTCCTATGCTCTTGCCATGACAATAAGGTGAAGAATGATTTCTAGGTGAGACACAAGGTTTTTGCTTTATTCAAGATGAAGCTTCCACTACTATATCAATTGACATTTGTTTGCTTAATTGTGCTTGGTGACGACATAGTGCATTTGAAGTTTGTTCTTCCTTCAAAATCATTTGACATTTGCTTCCTGAATTTTGTGCTTTAGGTAATGGTTTAGACATTTTCTTTTGAAGGTCATAAGAACTGAGTTTATGTTTTAACATGCTCCCTGTTGAAATAGTATGTTTAATCATTACAATTTAATTCTGGTATTTTTTTATTGGTAGTTTGGCATCTCTAATAAAGCTGAAAATCTCAAATGCAGTTTGCATACACTACATAGCAGGAGGAATGTGAATTAGCAGGCTATAGTAATCTGACAGCGAGTATCCGAGATTAAAGCTATGGAAGCAGTTAGCTAGTTTTTATATCCATTGCATTGTTTGCTTATTTAATTCACTATAATCATGTAATATGAATAGCTGATATCCTTCATAGGATTACATCGATCCGCAGAGTTTATACTAATAGATTGAAACAAAGTTGTCTAAATTTCAATATAAAGGTGTTTAAATAAATTTACAAGATATATATTCAACCGCACGGATAAAACGTAAGCTTTCACACGAGTTTACACTAAATGAGGTATTGACTTGTTATCCAACGCTCATTTTGATGCTTTTGGTGGCTGCTTTATGAAATTAGTGAGAACTGGCTCAATGTTGTTGTGGTAGTAGTAGTTGTCTATTTAAGGATCTTTGTAGGTTTATGTAGCTCTCAGCCTCACGGATTGTTTGGCATGGTTAAAATCGATGATTTTGAACATTGCCCGAGGGGTTGCAAAATAAAATTCAGGACCCATGACACCAGATGAGAAACAAATGTTAAGGACCCAATTGATAAGAAATTCATTATGAGGGTTGAACCCAACTTCAATAACTTATACTATTATTTATGATTGATCATGAGAAAATATCAATAAAAGGTTCAATATCAGTAGTAATTAGAGAAAATGAGTTATGATCTATGATGAATATGTATGGGCACTGCGCTTAGCGCGGTACATCAACTCTAGTCATATTAATTATCGTTTAAAACTACAGATTTTACTTTCAAATCACTGGAAATAACTCATATTAATTAATTGTTACCTTAGAGTTGAATTGATTGTCACATGGTCTCTCCTACACATAAAATAAAATAGACTAATGATCAAGTAGGCAAGCCTTTTTCTATACTATATGTGTGTGCTTGATCCATTTATTAATTCTTTTCCACATATACTATATTCACAAACACACTCATGAAACCTTTGGACGCCTCCACTGGAAATTATATATATCTCTTGTTGAGAGAGCTACAACAATCAAACCAATATACACTTGATCAAATTTACACAATACTACAACCCAATAGAGCATGGACACTTCCATGTTTTTCCTCACATTACTACTTCTGTTGTTGATTAGTCCTCATACACTTGTTAGATCACAAGAGGGCAACTTAGAAACATACATTG
The DNA here is from genome assembly GCA_028274465.1 of Plantago ovata. Classification (NCBI taxonomy): domain Eukaryota; kingdom Viridiplantae; phylum Streptophyta; class Magnoliopsida; order Lamiales; family Plantaginaceae; genus Plantago; species Plantago ovata. Next base: position 18,380,698 of record CM051458.1, read on the forward strand.
TCCATGTTGAGTTGCCTTCTATCACATCACTTGATGTTTCAAATCACTTGCAAGCCTGGTACAACACATTCTTGCCCACAACCTTATCAACCTCAACCGACCACGAGCCCCGCATAATCTATTCCTACCACAATGTTTTCAAAGGTTTCGCGACTAGGTTGACCCCCCAACAGTTGAAAGAACTGGAGAGTAAGCCGGGTTTTATTTCAGCATATCCCCAAGAAACACTGTCCCTCCACACCACCGATTTACCTAACTTCTTGGGGCTAAACATGAATACAGGCTTTTGGCAAGACACAAATTATGGTCGAGGTGTGATCATTGGGGTGTTCGATACCGGGATAGACCTATTCCATCCTTCGTTTAGCGATGTAGGAGTGCCTCCACCTCCCGCACGGTGGAGGGGAACGTGCGAATTCAATCCGTCAGTGTGCAATAATAAGTTAATTGGGGCAAGATCTTTTTCTGTGGGCGATGGCACACCGTTTGATGAGGATGGACATGGGACACACACAACAAGCAAGGCTACTGGAAACTTTGTACCCGGTGCGAATCTATTTTGGCAATGCTAACGGGACAGCGGCAGGAATTGCGCCTCTGGCTCATTTGGCAATTTACAAAGTTTGTACACCAACCGCCTGTTCTAGAAGTGATATATTAGCTGCAATGGATTCTGCCATTGATGATGGAGTTGATGTACTCTCCCTGTCACTTGGCGGACCGGAAACAAATTTCTTCGAATCAAGCATAGTCGATTAGCGCTTTTAGTGCAATCGAGCGTGGCATATTCGTGAGCACATCATCGGGGAGTAGATGCCCATTTCTGGGTAGTATCGGGTTCTCACTGTTGGCGCCAGCACGAAACAATAGGATTTTAAGGGCAACCGCAGTGCTGGATAACAACGAGCAACTAGATGGTGAGACGAACTATCAACCTTCTAATTTTTCATCCACATCGTTATTACCTTTGGTCTACCCAAGAATGATCTACAACAATGCTTGATATTGCTCACCTGCATCATTGCGGGGCATTAATATCCGAGGTCGAATCGTACTGTGCGATGATGGTGTAAATGTTGGAAGAATCGATAAAGGGAGAGCCGTGAGAAATGCTGGTGGTGCTGCCATGATTCTTATCAACCTAGAGTTGAATGGTTATAGCATTTCCTCTGATTCTCATGTTCTACTGCAACACACCTCAGTTACGATGATGGTCAACGAATCATAGCGTACATCCATACAACTAGAAGGCCAACAATAACAATTATTCATTCAGGGGAACTCAAATCGGGAACAACCGTGCTCCTACAGTCGCATCATATTCTTCTAGGCGCCCGAACTCTGCAAGCTTAGGTATCTTAATAAGCCTGACATGATAGGCCCCGATTCAAACATTTTAGCAGCCTGGTATGTTTCAGTTGAGAATAATCCCAACACAAGATCCAACTTCAACATCATATCTGGAACCTCAATGTCATGTCCTCATCTAAGTGGTGTTGCAACATTACTTAAAAATGCTCGCCCAAATTGGTCACCAGCTGCAATCAAATCAGCCCTCATGACAACAGCCGATCAAACAACCTTGTTGGAAACCGAATTGAAGATCAAACTCGGCTTCCTGCTAATGTTTTTGCAACAGGCTCAGGCCATGTCAACATCTTAAGGGCCAGTAACCCGGGTGTAGTTTATGACATTCAACCTGAAGATTACATTCCTTATCTTTGCAGGTTGAGTTACACCGATCAACAGGTGTCTATAATCGTGAATCGTGTCGTTAGATGCTCTGACATCTCGAGCATAGCTGAAGCAGAGCTTAACTATCCTTCATTTTCCTTACTCCTTGAAAATGTTCCTCGTACATACAGCCGGACAGTTACAAACGTTGGTGATGCAAGCTCAACATATACATCTAAGTTGACTAGCTTTACGGATGCTAACGTCACGGTTGAACCAACTACTCTCCAGTTTACACAGTTGAACCAGAACTTAACGTACCAAGTGTCATTTACACGATTGGCAAGTGCGGTTAGTGGGGAATTTGCTGAAGGATCTCTTACATGGACATCAGGAACTCATTCGGTAAGGAGTCCTATTGTTGTTATCTATGACTAATGTGGTGCAGAGCCATATAATGTATTACTGTATGTTGCAAGTTTGATTTTTTGTTGAGGAATAAACATTTATATTCACGTTGCACATTGGAAGTCACCTGAATTACTTCAGTTCATACAGGTCTAATAAGACACCAAAGCTCCAATCCAACTTTGAACCTGCAACATATAATACACAGAAAAACAAAGATCAAACACAACGATATACAAACTCCACCTTTAGGCTGCAAAGTGAGCCATTAATTAGTAGCTCCTCATGATCGGAACTAGACCTTAGCTACCAGTGATTCCCTTAGTTGTAAGAAGCTTACACAAGCGCTAACAACTCACCTTCAAAATCTTTGAATCTCTCTGTTAAAATTTGATCTTGGGCAAGAACCTAACCCTAACAGTTCCAGTTTATACCAATTTTGTACTGTATTTCTGTTATGGTATAAGTGGTCTATGAACACCTTATGACTTATCACGTTTCCTCGTTTTCTTCTTAGTACTAAGTTTGTCCTTTTCTTGATTGTCTACGACCGAAAGAAGAGCGCTAAAAGAGCAGCACGGTGTAATACACCAGCTGCATAAGATCAAAGAACAAAACCCAAATCGATTGAAAGGGATTTTACCGAGCAAGAAGATTCTGGAACATAGTGGATTGACCGAGTGTTATGTGTTAAAATCGATGAAGCACATCATATGAGAACGGAGAAACTAGCTGGTTAATAAACATAAAAAATATGGTATACCCACCAAATGTTTGATGAAATGTCCGTGAGAAGTAATTAGTTACTTGAACTCATTGATTGATTGATTACCTTATTACAAATGGAGACTTCAGTTTCAGTATGTTATCTGCACGCTTATCCAATATATAGCTGCAAAAAGTCTTGTTAGAGTTTGTTTCAAATGGAACAACAAAAACACAAAACAGCTAGCCCAAAAACCTCCGTTATCCACGCCGGTTCTACCAGATTTCCATCCAGTTCTTTGCCAAGAAGCTTCTCAGCGTGAAACCCCCTCTTGATTGAGTTTGAAACTGCAACCTCTGGTAGTGATTATGTTGAAGATGATGTTAGTGATAGTGATGGTGGGAGTACAATATGGGATTCCGATGAGATTGACGACCTTCATCTCTGATCCAGGGAAGAGTACAGCATCAGCCTGGAACGTTAAGCAGAGAGAGGCACTTTCTCTTCCTTGCAAGACTCGTCCACTGGGACTGCCAACTTGGAAACAGCTTGTCAGGACTCATCATGCATGCTGGCTTCTGAGAGGCAACCGGTGACAATTTGGGTTTACAAGAGCCTGGTTTTCTTGAATGGAAACAACTTATAAATGTCTTTTGTTGGTCGGAGAGCTAGCCATATATGGTTTCTGGTAGGTGGGCTAAATTGGGTCTTGCTTGGAATCTTCTTATATCTACCACAAAGGGCAAAAGAATGTTAGATCCTGGTGTTTATGTTAAGCTAATACTAGAACTGGTGAAAAAATCCTGATAAAAGAATGCTTGTTTTGCCCCTGTTAGAGGAGCTTGGCAAAAGATAGGATCTTGAATTGACTCAACTGGACTGCAGCACTGTGATGAAAGTTTGTGTAAAGATGGGGAAGTTTGATATTGTTGACGCTTCATATGATTGGTTCAAACCATCTCGCAGAACACAGAGTGTAGCTATGCAGATGACTTTGATACATAACCATTGGTCAGAGAATAATTATATGGATGCAATGGCTATTGTATGGGAGGCTTCAAATTGTAAATTCAAACCCCAGCTTTCGGTGTCATTATAAAGCTTTTTGTTGCGTTAAATGATCTTTCAAGGAGCTCTAGTTACTTTTCTAAGCTCAAGGAATCAGGTTTGGCTCCTACTTATGACATGTGTAGGGATGTAGTTAGAATGCATATGGTTTCTGGTAGGTGGGCTAAGTGTAGAGAAATACTTCGATAAGCGCGCTGAGATTGCTGGATTCAGGTGGGATGAGCCAACAAGGTTACAGTTCTTGCAACTTGTTGCAAGAACATACAGGGCAACCGCAGCCATATGCATGGTCATGGTTGTTGCAGTTTTTGCAACTTTGTAATTTTAAAAATATATCAATAAATGCACAAGCAACCATGGCCTCTATAAATGCACATGAAACTAGTTTCAGACATTTAATTTTGTAAAAAGTCTAGATTCTGTTCTTTGAACCAGCCAGGGTGCAAGTGCAAACACAGCAACCACAAGAAATGGAGGAAGCCTCAAAACGACGACCTAGGAACACAACCACAGCAGTGTTTCAATCTGGTAAGTGGAAAGAAGTCTCATTCTGATAGTTGATTACTTCGTTTCGTGAATTGGAGCGTTGGGCTTGAAATTTTATCTAAATGCTACAATTTCAATTTCACAAGTTTAAAACTTGTGTTATCTAAATGCATATGCAACTTTATGGTTACATTCCCTAATAGGTTTGGTGTTTTAGTGATTCTGTATCGCAAAAATTACGCGATGTCGGCATTTTATGTGTTTAATATTAATGTTCTATATTTGTTCTGCAGTCTGTAGTTCGTATCGATGATATCTCTTAACTATACATTGCTATCATAATTTTTTCATAAAATATAATTGATACTATTCTCTTGTGTAACATTAAAATGTAGAACAAACATCTAGCCTTGCACAAGACCAGTATGCACAATTGTTGAATGTTAAGAGGATCATGCAGAAAGTCCTCCTCCAACCTAATGCAAGGATTGGTGATGCTGCGAAAGAAACTATTCAAGAATGCGTATCTCTGAATTTATTGCCGATGTCGCAAGTTTGGCCAGCCAAAACTGCACTGATGAAATTCACAAAATTATCACCGCATGCTGAAAACATAATCTCAGCCATGACTAGCGTAGCTGGGTTTGATAACTATGTTGAACCAATGACCCTTTACCTAAGCAATATGCGACAGGTAAATGATCAGGACCACCCACCTCACCGCCGCATGACACTGACGACACCAATTCATCCCAGAAGAAGAAGCTCTCCGTGCGGGAGTGGCCAAGCACGGTGCCGGAAGGTGGAAGATGATCCAAAGTGATCCTCAATTCAACCGCCTCCTCCATTCTCGCTCCAACATGTCTCAAGGTATATATATATATATATATATATATATATATATATATATATATATATATATATATATATATATATATATATATATATATATATACCAATCAATCAGCTCCTGTTTGTTCCTTGTTTTGATATCATGTTAATCATCATCAATAGTTGTTATTAGTCTCTATAGAAGCTAAATTTTTCAAATGCATGTATAATTATTGTTGATCTTCTTTAGCTAGCTAGCTAGATTGAAACTGTAATTGATGATAAATGAACTAGTGATGATACTAAATGAAATACTGCATGTACATGGGATGACACATTTTCATGTGTTGCTTCCTAATTCATTTGATTAATATTTAAGATGACCAATCTTGTGCCAAGATCACTTTCATGATTCAGACTCAACTAATTCATAAGTAAAATTCGTGAAACTGACGACACTGTGTGTTTCAATTTGATATTTTCTGGCTACCAATCAAAACCTGAAACCTCAAGCAACTTGGCCATCTCCTGTTGCGAATTATGGGCAAATACCACCCGCTACTTGCTCGGTTAATCCTGATGGTGACATTCCTTTGTCGCAATGGATGCGCAATATGCACAATTTAGGATGCGTAGAATATGCGCAAATGATTGTTAGGTGTGTTAGAGCAAGTAATCGTGAAGAGTTGAAGTATGGAGTCCAGTTAGGGGTCCATTTATGCAATTTTCCCAGTATATACTATATAGACATTACATGTGCATGCAATATAATTCGATCACTACTAATTAATGGACACCTTTCTGCAACTTAATTTCTCCCCAAAACTCCTGAATTCTTCAACAGTACACTCAGACTCAGAACAAAATATTAGAAAATGTACTGGCTCAGGATAATAACATGTTCTAGATGACAGCTACAATTAATTACGAGTATATCCAATAGCTAGTGACATGTTACTTGCAGGTACAAACGCTTGACAGTGATAAAGGATGTGAAATTCAAAGAAGCCGGAGGTATGTATATATTGAGATATTTTGTGCTGTGCCATCTAAAATCTCATGGAAAGACGACAAAGAGATGTGATTTTTTGTTTGCTTTTTCATGTGACTTTGTTGAATCAATCTTCAAACATAGTGTTTCTATTATTTACTGATCCATGATAATGACATTTTACCATTTCATTTTTTTTTTAAATTTTAAAAAGACATTTTAAATCCTTGTTGTTGTAATAATTGAAAGATTTCATCAGATTTTCTACACAGCTAATGTACGTAGTCTCTGGGATGTCTCTTTGCTCTAAACAACACGAAAGCGTTGTTGATTGGTGGAGATTTTCCAACTTTAGCCATAGTTTCTCATTCATGTTCTATATACAATATTGTCATTGCAGTCAGCAGTTCCACTAACATTCCGAGGCCTAGCTATATCCAAGGAGGAGGAAATGGAGGCGGTAGAGGCACGAAAGCAAAGACGTGTGGTGCTCGCACCATATCCTTTCTCTGGCCAGATAACGCCGATGCTTCAACTTGGTTTGATACTTCATTCCAAGGGCTTCTCAATCATTGTGGTGCACCCACAGTATAATTCCCCAACTCCTTCAGATTATCCGGATTTTTCTTTCTTACCTCTACCAGATAATTTGTCGGGTTGTGATACTTCTATATCCAATGGGCTGAATGTTTTCTCTGCTATTAATACCAACTGTAAGGCCTCGTTTGAAGACTATATGGTTCAAATGCTGAGGGATAAAGATGTGCATGGTGAGGTATCCAGTATTATTTATGATGCTTTAATGAGGTTTGTTGATCACTTGGATGTTCAACTAAAGATTCCAACAATTCTGCTGCTCCTGACTCTAACATGATAATGACCATGCTTCAACGTCACACAGAAAAGGTGATCCCCGTGTCAGGTACATATATATGCTTGTTATGTACTAATGGATCTTTATACAACATCTATCTTCTGCGCTCCATGCCTAGCTAAAAACCTATCCAGTATATATTCCGTTTAATTGCTTACAAAACATCCTAGTTATTAATAATATAGTGTCTTCGTTTCTAATTGGACAGAGTCGCAAATGGAAAGTGCTGTTCCAGATTTATATCCACTTAGGTTCAAGGATTTAATCTTTCCTGCTACTATTGAAATGCAAGAACCAGTGGCAAAAATTTTTCAGAGTTACGTGGATGTAAAATCGAGCTCAGCAGTCATTTTCAACACCACAGATATGCTCGAACGGGCCTCACTGCAGAAACTTAATCAACACTGGAGAGTTCCTTTCTTCCCAATAGGTCCATTTCCCAAACCGTTACCGACAACTAGCTTAATGGAAGAGGACACTAGTTGCTTATCATGGCTGGACAAACAAGCTCCTAACTCGGTCCTTTACGTAAGTTTTGGCAGCATGGCCACACTAGACAAAAAAGAGTTAAACCAGATGGCACAGGGACTTGCCTAGAGTGAACAACCCTTCTTATGGGTACTCCGGCCGTCTGTACTAGATGGTTCAGAAGACATTGAAGGCTTACTGGCGGATTTTATGGAAATGACTAGAGAAAGAGGATGTATAGTGAAATGGGCACCACAGAAGAAGGTTTTGGCACATGAGTCAGTTGGAGGGTTCTTAAGCCATTGTGGGTGGAATTCTACGATGGAGAGCATTTTAGAAGGAGTTCCGGTTATATGCTGGCCGTGTTTTGGTGACCAGAATTTGAACGCGAGGTATCTTGTTCACGTGTGGAGAGTAGGAATGGAACTGGAAGAAATTGCAGATGAAAGTGTTGCGAATGCTGTTAGGAAGCTCATGGTTAGCGGAGAAGGTGAAGAAATGAGACAGAGTGTTCTGGACATGAAGATAAAATTAGAGGGTTCCATAAAGGAAGGAGGTTCTTCATTTGAATCACTTGAGGATTTGGTTAAGTTTATCATCTCATTATCCAGTACAAACTGAAAAACATTATGTTCTCATCAGGGTGGAAATTAAACCGGAGTTATCCAATCAAGATATATATTTGAATAATATGACTTCCATTGTAGCAAGTCGTCTAACAAACTGTTCATGGCTTTGTATCCAAGCATAGTAGTGCATTGATCATGTTTCAGGAACACTTGACTATAAAAACACACAAACAGGAATGATCTTCATAAGTAAATGACTCGGAACAGAATATGATCTATTCATCTCCCACACAAGGTTTGCCACTGCAATTTCAGCTTCTGGCTTTTCCTCTATTAGGCAGGGTCAGTAAGGGTTTCTTTGATTTCGGGCCTGACTCCACACTTGGGCCGAACTGTGGTGTGGGACTAACTGATTTGTCATTGGATCCTCGAATTCCCTTGAACGAATCGGCCTTTACCTGCAATGGAGAAATTGAAATTAGTTAGTGATCCCAGAATCTCTGAAACAAAGGAAATCAACGAAAGTAATAATGTCGATGAACTCATCAACTCCACTTGCTCTTCCCTTCTCCATTCCATTCCACAACAAAATTCTCTTCCATCAGGTACTAATTAATTCGGGCTCTCTTTATTTTACTGTTTTCCTGTTATTATTCTGATAGTAACGTACTTTTTCATTGAATATTAGACTTGAATATTCCACTGTTTCACTCCAAGGTTGATGAAACATTATTATAATGCATTTTTTGTCCACTCTTCTTTCTCTGCTCTCTTACATTTTCACTATTTCATTTGAATGCTACTGTGTCTGTTGCGTATGAGTTAGACTAACTTATAGTAAGACTTGCGCTTCAGGATTATGTATTTGCACTGTCGCGCTGACACACAGAAATGTAAGAAAAATGGATTAGAATCGTGGTTTTGGATTGTTGAAACACAAAACGTTTTGGTAATGCGGAAATTGTATATGTATTTTAGAGAGTCTCAAAATTTTGTATTGATTTCATCTCAGTGAGCTGAATATTTGAGACATTAGATACAGAGCCTTGTTGCCTTTCTTTGTATCTAATTTGAGTCCCTGGGTATTATGGGAAATGCTGAGCAAATGGCAAAAAAGTCCATAAGCTTAACTGTTTGGCATATGCACTACATGGTTTGTTGGTAATGGCAAATGTAATCCATAAGTATTAAAAGTAGACAATTTTGGTCCAAAAGTTTGTAAAAGTTGACAATTATGGTCTTTTTTCCGTTGACTTTGCTTATTTGGACTTTTTTTCAACTCCTATGTCATCTATCTAATGCCACATTGTCATAGATCTAGTGCCACCAAGGTAAAATTATTAATAAAAAACAATTTTAAATTTAAAAATTTTAATTAACAAAAAAGAAAATTAAAACTTAATTTTAGAAATTGAAAAAATATGGTGACCCACGCAATTAATAATATGTTTATATGTATGCAAGTTTGATTAGATTTTAATTTTAAAAAATGAAAGTATTAAAATTTTAAATTAAATGCATTTTATAAGCTAAATCCAATCAAACTTCAAATGCATAAAACATATCATAACGTATTCCCAACATATCAGATAAACTTCATTATTATTTATTCGGACTCTAAAATGGTTATTGGTATTTTGAATAGGAAAGTAGCCCCCATGGTGGTTTATGACGCTCCTGGCAAGGGTAAGAAAGTTGCAAAAAGTGACTAAAGAAATCAAGTTCAATTTCATAGGGAGGCAAATTGCCGACCACCTAGCTAAAATAAGTACTTTAAAATTTGTGGACTCTAATATGAACCCCTATGGTATGTTGTGCGATAAATTCGTATGGTATGTGTGTCCACCCATGTTCGACACGTTAATTTCGAAAGACCTAGTAACTACATAGTATCGTTCGGGAGGCAAACCAGATGATGATACGTATCTATGTACTAATTTCCCTAATTAACTAATATAATATGTGTTTTAGTAATAAAAAAAAAGGTATTCCCAACAAACCTAAACAATTCTGGTGTAGATGGCATAATCGAGCTGTTGGAATTTTCACAACACAGAAGTAAATTGGATAAATGACGTGAGGGTGAGTGAGAGAGGGTTAATTGTGTAGGTTTTGTTTGGCCTTTTGATTTTATTAAATGGACAATTTAGTTTTCATTATGATATTATTAAGGGTGTGGGCCACCATATTTTAGAATTTCTTAAATTAAGTTTTAATTTTTTAATTAAAATTTTAAATTTAGACTTGTTTTTAATTAATAATATTATCTTATTGGCACTAGATGGATGAGTGGATGACAATGTGACACTAGATAGATGACATGGGAGCTGAAAAAAGTCCAAATAAGACGCATAAGGACTATAATTACCAATTTTTACAAACGTTTGGACCAAAATTGCCAACTTTTAAAACTTATGGACTACATTTGCCATGACCACCAAACCATGTACTGCAGATGTCAAACAACTAAACTTATGGACCATTTTTGCCATTTGCTCGGGAAATGCTACTTCGTGTTTCGCTTATGAGTTCAACTAAATCATAAGACTGATGATTTTGCGAATATGTATTTCAGTTTTACCAATACACAGAATTGTAAGAAACATGGATTAGAATATTTGTTGAGAAACAAAAAATTTTGGAAATAAAAATGCAGCAATTATATATGAGTAAAAAGTTCAAATATTTATGTATTTTAGAGAGTTTTAAAATTCCATATTGATTTCATCTCAGTGAGCTCAAAATTTGGACGTCTGGTTTGGAGATTTGAAACCGTGGTAAGAAAGAGGAATGTTGCAGCACGTACCAAATTGATTCTTGATTTTGTTCTGGTTATGAAGCCTTTGTGACTTTCTTTGTTTCTAATTTGAGTCCTTGGGTATTGTGGGAAATATCTCTACATTTCTAGAAAAGTCGGTGTATTTAGCATTTGCTTCAATATCAACTTAATCTTACTCCGGATACTTGGTTTGCTTTAGTCATATTGATACTGTCTTTTTCCTCTTGTATGAATACAGACTATACATTAGGTTGCGCATTGCCAGCTGATATGGAAGACAATAATATAGGTTTGCTTGCAAATCTCTACGTGACTCTGTGAGTTGCAGTTTGTGGCTATTGTACAAGTCTTTCTCCCCGTTCACAACTGGTAATCATAATTTAAAATATCTTGTTGCTGCCTGCTGGTGTACATCCTTTTTTTTTTCTTTTTTAATTTCTTTTTCTTACTGGTAGTTTTATATCTTCTATTTCGTAAATTATAAAGAAAGAAAGATAAATATTACAAAGGCAACCAGCCAACAACTCATGTATGCTTGTTGCTGAAAACTATATTTATTTAATTAATTTTTTTTTATTTTTTCCCTTATTGCACTGCAGATTATATTTTAGATTTGTCGAGAAACTTCATTGTCACACCTGCTTCAGCGAGCTACCAGAAGATACAGTTCCATGTACATCATGTACGATACCATTATATTGCTCAGTACAATGTCAAATGCTGGCTGGAGGAAGAAATTTTCGTAAGACTGAAGAATACGAATCCACCAAAAACTTATCAGATGATATTAATGTTGAACATAGTCACGATTGTTGTGGAGCTCATTGACCTGTAGTTTTGCCATTTGACGTGGTTCTGGCTAGCCGTATACTGAAGTATGTCAAATAACAACATTGCAACGGTGTTGATCCTAGGTACCATGGCATTCTGGTAATGTGTAGTTCAATGTGCTTTGCTGGTACAAATTTATCTCAACGAATAATTTGTTCTCCCGGCTGACCATGTTTTTCTATTTCCAGGATCTTTGTCAGAATATGAAAAACTTTCTGGTGACAATAAATTAGAGTTTCATATATCCTTTGTTATTCTAGTGTGATGTCTCCAGCAATCTTTAGCCTCTAAACTCCCCTTGAACTCCACTCTGGCTTCACAGGTATACTCGAACTTGATAATAAAGAGAACTAGTTATTTCTTTGTCCTTGTAGCCTCAATATCTTGTAAATGTTGATTCTATGTCTCTTTCTTTGCTGCAGATTGTTATTATGCTTTCTCAATTAAGGGTCAATTCAATGGCAATTGCCCACATGAATTTTTTTGATGCAAAACAACCTCTATGTTATGACATGACAAGTTCTGTGGAACATGTAGATCATTGCTTTGAAGATATCTCAGCAGTCACGATTTCACATTCAATTCTTCATTGTGATGAATTTGTTCACAATCTTTGTGTATTTGCTTTCATAATGACTGGGAAAGGCCCAAATTAAATTATATAAAAAAAATCTGGAGATGAAGAGACGTTGAACTTTCGGCTGAACTCTCTTGCTTTGAAGTTTCGGCTGAACTCTCTTGCGGTGTATACTTGCTTTCTTGCTTAGTTGTGTGTTGTTTGTCTTCTATGCACTTGCATGTATTTATAGGCCTCCAAAGATATTGGAAATATGCAGAAACCAAAAGGACAAATAAAGGTATTTGCACTGATTTAGAGTGCAAAGATTTAGAGACTATCGGGGTCAAAATAAAAGGCTCCAATAAACTGATGGGTCAGATAACAAATAAAAAGATAGGAACCAATCAGGTTATATAACATATAACAGCAAACATAAGAAGCAGCATAAATTATGAACAGTCAGAATTGTTGAAGACAAGAATCTTTGATTGAAGACAAGAATAACACAAAGTCTTCAGACGTGAAAACATAACACTACAGGATTAGATCACAATATTAGATTGGGTCCTAGTTATCTTATGTAACCAACACTACTATCTAACAATTGTTGATGATTATAGTAGAATAACTTGGGTCTTTCTACTAAAACACAAGTCAGAAGCAAAGCAAACTCTGATACATTTCATCAAAATGATACAAAACAAAGCAAATAAGAAAATTAAAACAATAAGAAGTGATAATGGCATGGAGTTTCATATGCCGGATTTCCTGAACGAACAAGGAATTGTTCATCATAAAACTTGTTCCTACACACCACAACAGAATGGTGTAGTAGAGAGAAAACATCAACACTTAATGAATGTTGCTAGATCCCTTCTTTTTCAATCAAAACTACCAAAATGCTTTTAGGGAGAAGCAGTTCTAACTACAGCCTTTTTAATTAATAGACTGCCAACACCTCTCTTAAAGAAGAAAACTCTTTATGAGATTCTCTATGAAAAGAAACTGGATTATTCAATGATCAAAACTTTTGGATGCCTTTGTTTTATTTCCACTGAGACGGTAGGGAGAACAAAACTTGATCCAAGAGCACAAAAATGCATCTTCCGTGGATATCCACCGAATGTTAAAGGATACATGGTCTTTGATCTTAATAAAAGATCAATTATAATCTCAAGAAATGTAGTTTTTGTTGAAACAGTTTTCCCTTACAAAACACAAAAGCCACAAGATGATGAGAACATTGTCATTCATGTGCCAGAATATATTAGCATGGAATGGTTTACTACACCTCAACAAGGACTTAAAGAAACACAGGTTCAACAAGAAGATACACAAGCAGAAAATCTGGTCACACCTGAAGAAAATGGAAACATACAAACACCAATAAAGAGCCCACAAAATGAAGAACATATTGATGAAAATATTCAAAGCTCTTCACCTACCATTCCTTCTATGAGAACCCCAGATGACAGACATGATCATGAGATAACTAGAACACCAGTTAGAATACAAAATGATAGTCCATTAAGGACATCTGATGTAAGACAAACAAAGAAATAATGCCACAAATAAGAAAATCCACTAGAGAGAGGAAATTACCTTCTCATTTGGACATATTTCATCATGAGGCAAAAACTTACGGTGTGCATACCAATAAATTAAAAACCAGTCATCCCATCTCTGAATATTTGGGATATGGTAAATTCTCAATCAAATACAGAGCTTATTCCATCAGTTTAGCTCTAGTAAAAGAACATGATAGCTATCAAGAAGCCATAAAACACAAACATTGGCAAAATGCCATAATTGAAGAATTAAAAGCCCTTGAACAGAATGACACGTGGGAAATTATTAACAAACCAAAAGACATAAAACCTATAGGATGCAGATATGTCTTTAAGACCAAGTTAAATTTAGAAGGGAAATTTGACAAATTCAAAGCTAGGTTGGTTGCAAAAGGATACAACCAACAATATGGCTTTGATTATACTGAAACGTTTAGCCCAATAGCTAAAATGACTTCTGTGAAGATCTTTTTAGCTATAGCAGCTAAGAAAAACTGGCATCTAGCTCAATTAGATGTACACAATGCTTTTTAAAATGGATATCTAGATGAAGAGATATATATGCAATTGCCTCAAGGGCTTCTAATTCAGGGAGAGAAGGAAATGAACAGTCTTGTATGCAAGCTAAAGAAATCCATCTATGGGCTCAAACAAGCCTCAAGACAATGGATAAGCTCACTACCTTTTTTAAAACAAATTGGTTTTGAACAAAGCAAGAGTGATTATTCACTCTTCACAAAACAAAAAGATGATTGCTTCATAGTCCTCCTCATTTATGTAGATGACATAATAATTGGAGGAGAAAATAAGAAACACATTGATGAAGTAAAAGAACAACTTAAAAACCGATTCAAAATCAGAGACCTTGGAGATCTTAAATACTTTCTTGGTCTAGAGATTGCTAGAAATTCAATTGGCATTCATTTATCCCAAAAGAAATACACTTCAGAAATAATTCAAACTGCAGGACTCTTAGGTTGCAAACCTGTGGTGACACCTATCGAGAAAAATGTAAAATATACTGCAGATTCTTCTCCAGAACTTAAAAATCCAACTTTTTACAGAAAGTTAATAGGAAAGTAATTTACTTAACGATAACTAGGCCTGACATAAGCTATGTTGTTGGGATCCTAAGTCAATTCATGGAAAAATCATGCAGAGATCACGTGGATGCAGTGCTTAGAGTAATCAAATATCTCAAAGGGGATATAGGGCTTGGAATATTTCTTTCAGCTAATAAGAACACAAACATCACAGCTTACTGTGACTCTGACTATGCTTCCTGCCCCATGTCTAGAAGATCTACAATTGGTTACTGCGTCTTCCTTGGTGATTCACTTATTAGTTGGAGATCCAAGAAATAACATAACGTTAGTAAGTCATCTGTTGAAGCCGAGTATAGGGCAATTGCTTTCACAACTTGTGAAATAATGTGGATACTTGGAATGATGAAATCTTTCCAAATTAAAAAGGAAAATCCAGTCACACTTTGGTGTGATAATCAATCGGCCATTCATCTTAGTAAGAATCATGTTTTTCACAAAAGAACAAAACACATAGAGGTTGATTGCCATTTTGTACGAGAAAAGCTCAATGAACGAACAATTGAACTTATATTTATCTCGACCCGAAGACAATTAGCAGATTTTCTCACCAAAGCAGTTCCATCGGCAAATCTAGTAGAGGCTCTGTCCAAGATGAACATAATGAATATCTATGTTCCTCTTGAGGGAGAGTATTGGAAATATGCAGAAACAAAAAGGACAGATAAAGGTATTTGCACTGATTTGGAGTGCAAAGATTTAGAAACTATCGGGGTCAAAATAAAAGGCTCCAATAAACTGAAGGGTCAGATAACAAATAAAAAGATAGGAACCAATCAGGTTATAACATATAACAACAAACATAAGAACCAACATGAATTATGAATAGTCAGAATGATTGAAGACAATAATCTTTGATTGAAGACAAGAATAACACAAAGTCTTCACACGTGAAAACACAACACTACAGGGATTAGATCACAAGATTAGATCCCTAGCTATCTTATGTAATTCCATTTTTTCTCCTTTGTATAGTGTTTTTAGTAAAGACTAAGGACAATGAAATGAAGTCCCTCCTTCTCGGTATAAATAGATATCATAGGTTTCTTCTTTGAGAAGTCAAATTGTAAAAACATCTTTTAAGCAATACAATTTTCTTCATGGTGTTTACGGTCTCAATATAAAAGAGATGAAGAGACGTTGTGAAGGTTGCTCAAAATTTCCTCAATAATTCATCCGTTTGAATTAAAAATCTAGAGGAATTAATTTCGTAACCAACACAATTAATCTTCAACATGGTTGCTGAAAATTTACAGCAGCAAGTTGCAACATCTAGCAACGGTTGGAGATACAATAATACACAGCCCATACCTTATCTTCAGTCAAAGGTGAAAAGGTGAGAAAACAATACAGAGATCTTTTTTCGCCCATTATTGGTCGAGACAACCCTTTACGTCAAAGAATACTCGACCTGAACTTTAAATAGTCCCACAACTATCTTCCGTCAAGATACTTGGAAACCATGTATTGGCCAGCTGGTCAATCTTCTGACGTGAAGCTGCTTGAGTACATGTCGAGCATGTGATGATGTCGACTAAGTAGTCTAGAATAATAATGATGTGTTCTTGGTGGGGTTTGCGAGTGAGGTGCAGATTTATGAACTCGGAGGAGGAAAGACGAATTCTCCATGATTTGGATAAGCACCTACACCGGCCTACAAACTTTGTTGGGAGCCTGGAGAAGATTTATGTGCATATCAAATCATCCGGTAGATTCTTAGTAATGGAATCATCGGTCTTCTGCCTCTTCCTTGTAAGGAGAAAGTCAGGATTTATGTAATCCATGTATTGGGGCGTCTGTAAGGGAAACTGGATGTATTATACGCCATAAAGAGTACTACTTATATAGGCAGGCCGGTGAAGGTAAAGTTGCTAATGAACAGACACAAGTTCTCCAAAAGGTTACGTTGTTGTTAATTTTTAATTAAAACATAGGCGTGTAGTTATTGGGAAAAATTGCAATTGTGGTCCCTATGTCTTGGTATTATCCGATTATGGTCCAAATTACGGTGCATTTTACGAACTGAATCCTCTTTTCACATAGAATTCATCGTAGTCGATAGCACAATATCTCTTCTCGTATAATTTGTTAGAGGACCAAAAATGCCAACGGCCCAAACTGGACAGTGAAACTGAAAAGGAGCAATTGGAATATAAAAGAAAACATTTATTATTATTATTATTATTATTATTATTATTATTATTATTATTATTATTATTATTATTATTATTATTATTATTATTATTATTATTATTATTATTAGTATTATAGTTATTATTACTTTTTGTTTACATATAAAAATAATAATTGGATAAAGTTGACACATGGAATTGTCAAAACCAAGACCTCTTGGTTGAGAGTTTGATCTTTTCCACTAGACCATTGCATCTTCTGTTGAAAGGGTGTATTGCAACTTGAATATATAGATTATGGAGAGAGAAGTTACATTCTCACGAGTTGCACCTCTTCAATAACAACCTTTCAAAAATAATACTAATAACCTAATGTTCTGGATTTACATATACCCAAAAAATGGGATTTATCCTAGAAATTCAGAATTCTGCTTCCTCTTCTCTTACATACTAAAAGGTTGTCCTCCCATATCATAGTAGACTAGTAGTCCAATCCAACCGAGTTTGTATTTCAAGTGCTTGTATACATTCTAAAGGAGGTATCCTGGGTGAATGTTTGTCTGAATACACTTTGAGCACCGAGAACAAGGCAAATATATGAAGTCTTAAGGAGGGAGGGTTACACTCAGAATCTGCAGATTTGTTGTTTCAATCAATTTTCAGTTTAGTTATAAGGTGGTCTAGCGGAATGGAGGTGGAATAGTGAAGTAGAGGTGCAGGGTTCGATCCCCAGTGAGACATAAGGCGGTTTCGGTGTGGAGATATAAGGTGGTTTAGGATATTGTATAGTAGTAGCGTAGAAGTAGTTGTAATATTTACCGTTTTAAAAAAACAATCAATTTTCAGTTTATACAGTTCGATACGTCCCTGTTAGCTCCCTATATTTTCCAGCAGGTTTGTTTTGGTTTGTTCTCGACCCCAACACAATCATTAGCGACTTGACTTTCGAGTGGTTACATTAGGACTATAAGTAGAGTAGGTTAGATTGACCACTTCAAAAAACAATTTAGCGAGTCAACTTTCGGGTTTTTAGATCAAGAATTGTGGACGTCCAATAAAAGTTTAGCTTTGCAAATTTCATCTATTGTCATGACCAAACCGTGGCGGGAATAAATATCTGACTAGTTGATGAATGGAGATTTGTCAGGTCTCGATTCAGCAAATAATATTTGTTATTTAGCCAAAGGCAATCCACAACTACAACGAAAACCGTAGTGTAGTAGTAGAATGACTCGAGTGTCGTTCTCTCAGGACTATAACTAGCTTTATCTATTTAACAAGAGAATATAAACAGCAGATAAAAAGCAATAGGGGGTTTTCAAGCAGATAATGGAGGTTGGTGATAGTATGGTCCTTCTTAACATAATGGGTCGATAATCATGCATAAATTCCTCGGTCTTGCATAGAGATCTTTGAATGAATCTTGGGTCCTTTTGTAAGTATTGTGCACTACGAAGATAATATGGGTCTGACCTGTCAACAACTAACGTCCTATTGTGTTCCGTAATCATTCAACACTACGAAGATAATTAAGTCTGATTGGCCGACAAGTGTCCTAGTGTGCATAATGATCAATACAACATACGAGAATTTTGGTGTTCAACTCATCAACGAAATAAAGCAATGACACGGAGTATAATGCGCGATATAGCCATTATCATGATTATCTTCCCTCGCTAAGAATTCACATACTACCACCAACGATAAATTTAGCTACTCATAATGTGCATGCAATCAATAGCAATCATAGAAGAAAACATATTGAAAGAATATATAAAATAAGTAGATAAAAGTTGTAAGATACAAAGTTACCGAAGGTTGTCAATCTCCGGATGATTGCGATCCTACGCGCTCCAATCTGCTATGAAAAAGTATCCCCTAAGCTATGGAACTCCCAGGACAGGCCCCGGGAAGTTCCTACCTAAAACTATAGAGAGAGGTGAGAAAGTAGGCTTGGAAAGATATGATTTTCGGAGAGAAAACTCGCAACTATATATAGGCCCGGAATTCCTCTGGGGCGGTTCGCCCCCCAGTGTAAATGCGAGATTTTCGCGTTTTCGACGCGGTTTTGGATTTCTTCACCTTTTCGGACTCGGTTTATGACTTCTAGTAGCCTTCTAACCTCCATATTCGGCCCCTAGACTCCAAATCCTATCCGGAAACCTTCAGATACTCCAAATATGCTTCTGGAACACCAATTCCTTGTAGACTTCAATATAATTGCCCGTAAATCTCCAAATTTCAACCAAAACCTGTAAAATAAAATCTAAAGGGAAACGTGACACTATTCTAATAAAATGTACTAAAATATAGCTAAATTAACATAGAGGATAGCTAAATTAGGTGAAAAAGACTCGAATGAAAGTGTAAAATAGACATTCATCACTAGTCTCAACCAAATATATACTACTCGTATGATGTTATGGAGTCTAATTAAATTGATTAAAATCCTAAAGGATGTACTGATGAATGTGTATTTTACACTTTCATTTGAGTCTTTTTCACTTAATTTAGCTATCCTCTATGTTAATTTAGCTATATTTTAGTACATTTTATTAGAATAGTGTCACGTTTCCCTTTAGATTTTATTTTACAGGTTTTGGTTGAAAATCGAAGATTTCCGGGCAATTATTTTGATGTTGACAAGGAATTGGTATTCCAGAAGCCTATTTGGAGTATCTGAAGGTTTCCGGATAGGATTTGGAGTCTAGGGGCCGAATCTGGAGGTTAGAAGGCCACTAGAAGACAGAAACAGAGTCCGAAAAGGGGAAGAAATCCAAAAACGCGTCGAAAACGCGGAATTCCGCGAAAACGTCTCCGGGGCGAACCGCCCCAGACGTGGGGCGAACCGCCCCACACCGGGCGAACCGCCAGGTGTGTGGGGCGAACCGCCCCACACTTATTCAAGGCCTATATATAGTTGCTCAGATTTTCTCCGAAATTCATACTTTTCCAGACCTACTTTCTCACCTTTCTCTGTAGTTTTAGGTTGGGACTTCCCAGAGCCTGTTCTGGGGGTTCATAGCTTATGGGACTCTTTTTCATAGCAGTTTGGAGCTCGTAGGATCGCAATTCTCCGGAGATTGACAACCTTCGGTAACTTTGTATCTTACCGTTTATTCTAGTTATTTTTATTTATCTTTCAACATGTTTTCTTCTATGATTTTGTTGATTGCATGCCTATTATGAGTAGCTAAACTTATCGTTGGTGGTAGTATGTGAATTCTTAGCGAAGGGAAGATAATAATGCTAATGGCTATATCGCGCATTATACTCCGTGTTATTGCTTTATTTCGTTGATCAGGCTTAAACCCAAAATTCTCGTATGTTGTATTAATTATTATGCACAATTGGACCCTCGTCGACCTGTACGCGAGTTTATTTTCGTAGTGTTGAATAATTACGGAACACAATAGGACAATAGTGCTTGACTTGTCAGAATCGTTATCTTCGTAGTGCTTAATAATTGCAACAGGACACTAGATTGATCAAAGATCTCCATGCAAGACCGAGGAATTTACGCATGATTATCGACCCGTTATGCTTTGAAGGATCATACTATCACCAATCTCCATTATCTGTTAGAAACCCCTTTGCTATTACGTCTGCTGTTTTATATTCTCTAGTTAAATAGATAAAGCTAGTTATAGTCCTGAGAGAACGACACTCGAGTCATTCTACTGCTACACTACTGTTTTCGATGTAGTTGTGGATTGCCTTTGGCTAAATAACAAATATATTTGACTGAATCCGGAGCACGACATCCGCGTTCATCAAATTGGCGCCGTTGCCGGGGACTATACTCCTTTTTTCTGTTTAATTTGTTTATATTTTCAGCTTTCAAATCCTAATTCTATTAGTTTTAGTTTTCCTTTTTAATCTCTCTCTGATACTGCTTTCCTAGTCTGTTTCTAATTCACCTTTCCTAGCCTTAGTAGTATTCGATATATAGAAATATTCTCGATTTTCGAATTTTCTAACAAGGCTAATTTTTAGTTTTGAGTTACTCCTGATACAGATTTCCAGGTATGACGACCTTAAAAGCCCGCTTGACACCGACGTTCTCGCAAGTCAGGAGGGGGTCAGCTATATACTTGGAAGAAGAGTTATCGGGGTATGAGGTAACAAGCACCATAGTGAGAAGGATACCAAGGTTCGAAGAAGGAGAGGATATGAATCCAATAAGCTTCATCAGATCCTATGAAGAGGAAATAGCAAAAGTTCCAGCAAAAGGGTTCACCGAGGATCAACTATGCAGGAAATTATTTCCTTTTGCTTTGGGATATGAACCGAGGATATGGATAGCAAGGTTAGCACCAGGATCACTAAAGACCTGGAGCCAAGTAGTAGAGGAGTTCTTGGCACGTTTCATGCCCTACCATGAGACGATTGCACTATGGAATCGGATCGAATACTTCAAGCAAGGAGAATACGAGCGGTTCTGTGACACCTATGAACGTTTTGAGCAGTATAAACGTGAGTGCCCCCACCACCGTTTCGACGATGGGGAGCTGATTTGGTTTTTTGTTGGAGGACTACGAGATGAAGTTAGGCTTCAAGTGGATGGTATGTGTGGAGGTTTAGAAGAATGTACAGTTGAAGAGGCAGTGAAGGTCTTTCAAAAGTACGCCAATGGATCCGCACAATCCGAGAAAATAATATCGAATGAAGTCGCCAACATATACTCAGATCGAGACGAGACTGACGAGCTATACGAAGAATATTCCGAGGACGAAAACATCAGTGAGGAGGAAGAACTTGCGTTTTACGCATGGATTAAAGCCATTGAGAGTGTTTTCAAGATAGCACACGCAGGGCAAGCTGAGAACAATCTTCGCATCGAGAAGGCTTTCGAAGCGATCGAAGTAACTGAGCAACTTATCGAAGAGCTTAGCCTACTAAAGTGTGGAAGGTGCGGTAAAGCAGTCGAGGATACCCCCCAGGAAGTAGTAAGCAAACCACCCGAGGGGAGGAGCAAATCACCCCCAACTCCAGGGAACCAGTCAATCCTAGTCCTCCCGATGAGACACAAGAAACTGATCCCGAGCAACCTCCAGCTGTTGCTACTAAGGAGAATGAGTGCGAAGAGGTGAATCTACTACTCCGAGGAGGCAAGATGACCAAAATTCCTAACTTCGTACGTCCTAAACGGGTGGAATCTACTGAGATCGATAATACAGGACCAAGCACAGAACAAGAGGTTAGCAGAAGTTCCAAAGAACCTCGAGAAGTTGCGGAAAGGAATGATGAACCCAGACCATCTGTAATGGACATAGATGATGAAGAAGTCGAGGTAGGAACTAGAATGCCAGGAGAACTTCACAAATCTTCCAATCCATATGTACCTCCGAAGCCACATGTGCCATACCCGAATCAAATCAAACCAGCCAAGAAGGATATTAAAGATTCGCCCCTATTCCAACGCCTGTCAAAAGTGGAAGTCAATGTGCCTCTCTTAGAGTTAATCCAGAATATTCCAGCTTATACGAAATTCTTTCGTGAGATCAAGAACAAAAGGATTACTTCAGGAAAGGAAGTAAATGGGGTTGAAACAGTCAACGCGATTGCCGGATTGCCCATGAAGAAAAAGGATCCTGGAAGCTTCATCATCGACATCGCCTTAGGGAATGGACGAACTACGCAGGCAATGCTTGACTTAGGAGCTAGCATTAACTTAATGCCGTATTCAGTATACAAGGTCCTGGAACTCGGAGAATTGACACCAACTGATATGGTCGTCCAAATGGCAGACCATAGTGTGAAGAGGCCAGTCGGGATAATAGAAGACATCCTTGTGAAAGTAGACAAATTGATAATCCCAACTGATTTTGTAGTAATGAAGTCCGCGGACGAGGGAAAGAGCCATATCCGTGAGCATGTAATACTACTTGGGAGACCATTCATGGCAACTACCAACACATTCCTTGAACTTAAGGGCAAGAAAATAACCATGGAGGTAATGGGCGAGAAGTTTGAGTTGGTAGGATGTAGCATCAGAGATAAGGAAGTTGCAGAGGAGCTAAAGTTTGTCGATTGCTACGAATCCGTAATTCCGAATTTTATCATTGCCATGGTAATCGTGAACCACTTGAGGAGGCACTAACGATGCAAGCTGAGACGTGCTACATGACCGAAGAAGCAAGGGAACTAGTTGAAATAATGGATAGCACCCCGGAAATTCCCGCAGGAGAAGAGGTACTTGAACCTTTAGATGAAGAAGAAGAAGAAAGTGGGTTTCCTAAAGAACCTAGCTTAGAATTGAAACCACTTCCTGCGCACCTCAAGTATGTGTACTTAGGAGAAAATCAGAAAAAACCTGTAATTATCTCCTCACATCTCTTCGTCAATGAAGAAAGTAAGTTGATTGAAGTATTGAAGGAAAATTCCGCAGCTATAGGATGGGGGATCAGTGATATCAAAGGAATTAGCCCTACAAGATGCGTGCACAACATCACTCTAGAACAAGATGCCAAACCCGTTAGGCAACCTCAACGAAGGATAAATCCAGCCATGCAAGAGGTGGTAAAAAAAGAAGTGATCAAGTTTGTAGATGCTGATATGATTTACCCCATTCCTGATAGTCGATGGGTGAGCCCGGTACATGTAGTTCCTAAAAAATCAGAAGTCACGGTGGAAGAGAATGAGAAGGGAGAATTGGTACCGGTTAGGAAGACCACTGGATGGCGGATGTGCATTGACTATAGAAGATTAAATGCCGTCACTAAAAAGACCACTTCCCTTTTCCATTTACAGATGACATGCTAAACCGCCTTGCGGGGCGGAAGTTTTATTGTTTTCTTGATGGTTTATCAGGTTTCTACCAGATTCCGATTGCACCGGAGGATCAGGAGAAGACGACATTCACTTGCCCATTCGGAACATTTGCCTATAGGAGGATGCCATTTGGACTATGCAATGCTCCCGCCACTTTTCAAAGGTGCATGCTTTCTGTTTTCTCTGACATGGTAACTAAATTTGTTGAAGTTTTCATGGATGATTTTTCCCTTTTTGGTGATTCATTTGATGAATGCATGCAAAGGTTAGATCTAGTTTTGAAAAGGTGCATTGAATGCAACTTGACCTTAAGCTAGGAGAGGAGTCATTATATGGTTAGAGAAGGTATTGTTCTAGGACATGTAGTTTCTGAAAGAGGTATTGAGGTAGACAAGGCTAAGATAGAAATCATTGCAAAACTTCCCCCACCTACTTGTATGAAAGAATTGCAATCTTTTCTTGGCCATGTAGGTTTTCATAGGAGGTTTATTAAAGATTTTTCGAAAATTGCTAAACCTTTAAGTATCTTGCTTGCTAAAGATGTGGTTTTCCATTTCTCTAATGATTGCTTAGTTTCTTTTAATACCCTTAAGGAAAAACTTGTTTCTGCTCCCATTGTTGTGCCGCCTGACTGGAATCTCCCTTTCGAAATTATGTGTGATGCTTCGAATTTTGCTATGGGTGCTGTTTTATGCCAAAAAGTTGACAAGCAGTATCGTGTGATTTATTATGTAAGTAAGACCCTAGACTCTGCGCAGGTTAATTATACAACTACTGAAAAGGATTTTTTAGCTGTTGTCTTTGCTTTACAAAAGTTTAGGTCTTATTTAATTGGTCATCCTGTGAATGTCCATACTGATCATGCTGCCTTGAGACATTTGATAGCTAAGCAAGATTCTAAGCCTAGATTAATCCGTTGGGTCCTTTTTCTGCAAGACTTTGATTTGACCATAGTGGATAGAGCTGGTAGGGAGAATTTAGTAGCAGATCATTTATCTAGAATACCTAATATCCCTGTTGATCCAATACCCATCAATGAAGACCTCCCCGACGAGCACTTAATGAAGGCTAATGAAGATCCATGGTATGCAGATATAGTAAACTATTTGGCTATGAATATTTTCCCCACTAACTTTTCAGCCTCGGACAAGAGAGCTCTTGCCAAGCAATGCAGGACTTACATATGGGATGATCCGCATCTATTCAAGGAAGGAGCTGATGGGATTCTAAGAAGATGCGTGCCACAAGAAAGAGCAACAAAGTGTACTGAGCCATTGCCATGAGCTTAATTGTGGAGGGAACTATAGTGGATTGAAAACAGCACGCAAGGTACTGCAAGCAGGATTTTTATGGCCAACAATATACAAAGATGCTCGAAGTTTTGTGAAGAATTGTGACCCATGTCAACGAGGTGGTGGTATCGGCAAGAAAGATGAAATGCCCCTTCAAGGAAATCTAGTGGTAGAACCTTTCGATGTATGGGGCATTGATTTTATGGGACCATTTCCAAACAGTGGAGGCTATGAATACATTCTTGTTGTAGTGGACTATGTGACTAAATGGGTGGAGGCAATTCCTACAAAAACAAATGACGGCGCAGTGGTTATGAAGTTCTTGAAGGAAGTAATATTCTCGAGATTTGGGTGCCCTAGGACAATCATCAGCGATGGTGGGTCACACTTCGTCAATAGAACGTTTGCCTGCCTTCTTAAGAGATATAGTGTCCACCATAGTATCGCTACACCTTATCACCCACAGACGTCGGGGCAAGTCGAAGTCCGCAACCGTCAAATCAAGAGGATCCTGGAGCGAGTAGTGAAGCCTAGTAGGAAGGATTGGGCAGGAAAATTGAATGATGCACTTTGGGCATACTGGACCACCTACAAGACGGTGATCGGGACCACTCCGTACAGACTTGTGTATGGGAAAGCATGTCATCTTCCCGTAGAACTAGAACACAAGGCATATTGGGCCATAAAACCACTCAATCTTGATATGGGAAAAGCTGGCGAGGAACGATTGTTGCAACTAGAGGAGCTTGATGAATTACGACTAGGTGCTTATGAAAATGCCAAGATCTACAAGGAATGTACTAAGAAGTATCATGATCGTGGTATAGTACGTAAGGAATTGATTCCTAGACAAAAAGCTTTGGTATTTAATTCTCGCCTTCGACTATTTCCTGGAAAGCTCCGTACTCGCTGGGATGGACCGTACGAAATTATCGAAGTTGCTCCTCATGGAGCTGTAAAACTCTTTGATCCAAAAACGGGCAATACCTTCAAGGTGAATGGCCAGCGAGTGAAGCTGTACTTCGAGATATATAGTGATCAAAGGAGGTTGATCACCTTGAGCTTACCCTTCCGCCTCCACTGAAGGTTAGTGTGTTTTCTCACGAGTTGATTAAGTATAATAGGTCACTTATACAAGCATTAGCTCTCACCTTGGATCCACTTTCGACGTTCGGGACGAGCGACGACGTTCAGGTTTGGGAAGGAGGTTATCGATGGTTATCTCTATACTTATCTTGCTTATGATAACTCGTGAATTTTTTTTTTTTGCATTTGCACGTTTACTGCTTTCCTAGGATAGTCTTGCATGTTTTATATGGAGTTTAATTGCTGAATTTTTTGAACTTTTTTATTGGGTAGATCAACCAACTATGCCATTAATCGTATGCTTCATCTCTATGAATTTGTTTGAGGTTTTTCTCGCTTGGCTTGTCACATTTATGTATTGCACTTAGTTAAGCTTGGTAGTCTCGACATCACTTAGTGGTGTTTTCTCTACTGCGGTTCACGAAGGCCTTTATAATAGGATGATGCATGTTAGGGTCTTATGGTTGTTTTCCCGAGGTAATTATGTACCTAAGAGGCAACAAGTCTTAACCATGCTTTGAGATTGCTAAATGCCTAGGAAGGAGGTAGTGTGAGGTTGTGTGATCCTTTGTTTATAACCTATTCTTCCGAATAGGTTTGGGGAGGGGGGTTGCACCATCATTAGACTTGTTTTCGTTTTTTTTTTCATTTCGTATCGTAAGTTTGTTTTTCCTTTTCCGTAAATTTTGTACTCCAACCTATTCTTTCAAATAGGTTTGGGGAAGTCGTGTGAGTCATTTTGTTTCTCTTTTTGTTATGCTACTGCTGGCTAGAAAAAAAAAAAAAAAAAAAAGAAAGGAAAATTCCGTAAAAAAGAGAAAAAAAAAGAAAAAAAGAAACTGGAAAGAAAAAAAGAAAGAAAAAAGAAAAGACCCCAAAAAGCAAGGAAGGGTCCAAAAAAGGAAAGCCAAATAGCAGTTTAGCAAAGTGTTGTGTCTCATTTTCCAATTCTTGTAATGTTCGTAATCGTGTTGTGATTTTCTATTTTTTGTCTTTTGTTCTTGAGTGTCATCTGTTCTAGACCACCCTCGTCCTGCCATTCAGGAAGTGGTGAATAGCTTAAGACTTTACTTGAGAGATGGGTAGAATAGGGGAGTGTTATCTTTTTTATAGGGAACCCTCCTTCGTTTGATGAGAGCCAGTACTGGTTCGACCTCTTTGAGAGAAAGTCTTAACATGGTGGAACAGCAGTAAGTCCTCAGTTTCATAGGCACGGGAAACCATTCGTATCTTAGCATGCTTCATTACGTCGTCACTGACTAGGTCCAGGTAGAGAATGTTACGAGAGACTATCTTGTCTTGACATAAGTGCTTATGTGGATGTGTATAAGTCAATCGAGGTATTCTTCAACCTATATTCATGCTTTGATTTATATGGTTTTTGTTCAGATTAGTCACACTATGCAAACAAAATTTCGAGGGGATTTTTTCTCCTAAATTTTCTCATGTTCCCTATTTTTTAGCCGGTTTTTAACCGTCGACCCGTCTCCGGTGGTGGCTTTTTGTTCATCACGCACTGGATATTACTATTCCTCGTCTCGATTCGAGTTCAGGGTCACCGGAATCGTATCAATCCGACACCGAACGCGCCCTATAAGACATTTTCAGTTTGACACCGTTTTATTCTCTAGGGTTTCTGCCGTCCGCTATTTTTGGCCACCAGTCTCCGGTGACAGAGAATCTATAGCCACGCGCCACGTCATTGTTTAGCACATCGTGAGTCGAATTCAGGGACACCGGAATCACTCCGATACGATATCGGACGCTCCGTGCAACATCTTTTCCGTCCGACGGCGTCCAGAGTTTTATAAGTTTAAGATTCTGCAAATTTATACATTCTCTGTTTCTGGCTTTCACTCTCCGTCGGTGACTCCACCTTTGACACGCGCCCGTCCATCAAAAGTTTCTTCTCAAGAGCTTCGTATCAGTACCAAGATCGTTATTTTTGGCCCAAAAACGCGCCCTGTACGATTTTCCGTTCCAGGCTATATCAATTTCTTTCGACTTCAATGGCAGCCTCTCAACGCACGGCGGCTCAGATTCTTTCAACACCCACTCCTATGGGTCCAAACCAGCCTGCTTGGACCTTGAAAGGTCCCAAGTTCACGCCGGTTCGAAAAGGTAACTCTGTATCTATTACATTAGATGCGAATTTCTATAATACGCAAGTTGATTCTTGTTCTCGTTTTGCTTGTATCGGTCGATTGATAATGGCTAAGGGTAATACGCCCCTGAAATACCATGATCTCAAGACCTCATTGTAGGCTATTTGGGAGGATACGGCATGGCATATGCTTGCCATTGGTCACGGTTTCTTTGTTTTTCAGTTCGCTACAGAGGAGCTACGCAACAAAGTTTTAGATTCTGGAATGTTTAAACTTAAGCTTGGAACGGTTTATATGCAACCATGGGTTCCGGATTTCAATCCATCAAAGGCTGCCACAACTCATGCTAAGGTGTGGATTCGTCTTCATGGATTGAGATTTGAATTCTTACATCGATCTATCATTCTAAGCTTGGCATCGGCTTTTGGGCAACCAATTACTCTAGACACTGGCTCACTGGATCGTTGCTTCGGTTCATACGTTCGAGTCTTAGTAGATGTGGATCTCTCCCAAGAGCTGGACGCTTTTATAATGCTCGAAACCCCGATGGGTGCTATCCGTATTGACATGTCAATGGAAAAAGTTCCAGACTTTTGCAAAAATTGTATGTCCATAGGACATTTAGCCACCTCTTGTCGACGTTCTACACCTCGTTCTACTTCTGCTCCAGAACAGGTTACTATCAATTCTATACAAGTGTTACCAGATGTTCATCACAATGTATCCTCAGTATCTCCTTCGGCTCATGTTGAGACTCGACCCTTAACCAATACAGCTCCAGGAATTCTATCGATCCAGACTGATACTTCGCCAACTATTCAAACTAATTCTCAGCCAATGCAACCCGGGGGGGATGATTCCATCATTGATAATGCGGGATTTAAGGCTGTTTTTCCTAGAAGAGACAGGGGTCTACCTCGTCGTCTACCTCCTACTAGGCCCTCCTCTTCTATCATGTCGAAGGTTTTTGCTGCAACAAATAACCAGTTCACACCTTTAACTGGTTTGGAAGTTACGAATGATAGCGTCGTCTCACATGTTGAAGCTCCTCTGGTCGATGGTCACACTTCTGATTGCGACTCTGAGGCCTCTCTGGATCCGGGAGATAATTCTGTAGTGCATGATTCTATCCGTGATTCTATTGGCCTGGAAAAAGAACGCCGCTTGCTGGCCAGAGCCAACATGGACATTGCAGTTAAGCACTCTTGGGCTGATCTTATGGAAGCTGAGGAATGAGTTTGATTGTATTGTTGATCTGGTGGTTTGGGGCGTCTCCGGACACCCTCACTATCTTACGCAACGTTAACACTCAGGCACTCTTTTTCCCATTCATAGGTTTTTCCCACTGGGTTTACTATGAATGGGTTTTAACGAGGCTCGTGGTTGCAACCAGGAATCGCTTTTCCTGGGTTTAGTTTTCTTGTTTACTTTATTGTTTTTCAGTCCGGTTGTGGACTTGAGCTTTGCTCATGACTCTTGTACTTTACTTTCTTTCATTTAATATACGTTCGGCTTATTCAAAAAAAATATGGTTTTTGTTCATATGTTTCTTGGTAGATTCAGTAGATTAGTTCATTTTATTTGGCATGAAACTTCATTTTGTATCTTGCATTGTTTTTTGTATTAGAGTCTAGCTTAGTTGCTTGAGGACAAGCAAAGGTTCGGTTTGGGGAGTTTGATGAATGTGTATTTTACACTTTCATTCGAGTCTTTTTCACCTAATTAGCTATCCTCTATGTTAATTTAGCTATATTTTAGTACATTTTATTAGAATAGTGTCACGTTTCCCTTTAGATTTTATTTTACAGGTTTTGGTTGAAAATCGAAGATTTCCGGGCAATTATATTGATGTTGACAAGGAATTGGTGTTCCAGAAGCCTATTTGGAGTATCTGAAGGTTTCCGGATAGGATGTGGAGTCTAGGGGCCGAATCTGGAGGTTAGAAGGCCACTAGAAGACAGAAACCGAGTCCGAAAAGGGGAAGAAATCCAAAAACGCATCGAAAACGTGGAATTCCGCGAAAAAGTCTCTGGGGCGAACCGCCCGGTGTGTGGGGCGAATCTTATTCGAGGCCTATATATCGTTGCTCAGATTTTTCTCCGAAATTCATACTTTTCCAGACCTACTTTCTCACCTTTCTCTGTAGTTTTAGGTAGGGACTTCCCAGAGCCTGTTCTGGGGGTTCGTAGCTTAGGGAACTCTTTTTCATAGCAGTTTGGAGCTCGTAGGATCGCAATTCTCCGGAGATTGACAACCTTCGGTAACTTTGTATCTTACAGTTTATTCTACTTATTTTTATTTATCTTTCAACATGTTTTCTTCTATGATTTCTGTTGATTGCATGCCTATTATGAGTAGCTAAATTTATCGTTGGTGGTAGTATGTGAATTCTTAGCGAAGGGAAGATAACGATGCTAATGGCTACATCGCGCATTATACTCCGTGTTATTGCTTTATTTCGTTGATCAGGCTTAAACCCAAATACTCGTATGCTGTATTAATTATTATGCACAATTGGACCCTCGTCGACCTGTACGCGAGTTTATTTTTGTAGTGTTGAATAATTACGGAACACAATAGGACAATAGTGCTTGACTTGTCAGAATCGTTATCTTCGTAGTGCTTAATAATTTCAACAGGACACTAGATTGATAAAAGATCTCCATGCAAGACCGAGGAATTTACGCATGATTATCGACCCGTTATGCTTTGAAGGATCATACTATCACCAATCTCCATTATCTGTTAGAAACCCCTTTGCTATTACGTCTGCTGTTTTATATTCTCTAGTTAAATAGATAAAGCTAGTTATAGTCCTGAGAGAACGACACTCGAGTCATTGTACTGCTACACTACGGTTTTCGTTGTAGTTGTGGATTGCCTTTGGCTAAATAACAAATATATTTGACTGAATCCGGAGCACGACATCCGCGTTCATCATGTACTTCGATATTGATGAACACGAGATCGAAGTACATAATATTTGGTTGAGATGGAATTTTAACAAAACAATTATCTAGGCAATTTTGACTATCAATTTTCCAAACTTATTGATGAATGTGTATTTTACACTTTCATTCGAGTCTTTTTCACCTATTTTAGCTATCATCTATGTTAATTTAGCTATATTTTAGTACATTTTATTAGAATAGTGTCACGTTTCCCTTTAGATTTATTTTACAGGTTTTGGTTGAAATTCGGGGATTTCTGGGCAATTATATTGAAGTTGACAAGGAATTGGTGTTCCAGAAGCCTATTTGGAGTATCTGAAGGTTTCCGGATAGGATTTGGAGTCTAGGGGTCGAATCTGGAGGTTAGAAGGCCACTAGAAGTCAGAAACCGAGTCCGATAAGGTGAAGAAATCCAAATTCGCGTCGAAAAACGCGGATTTCTGCGAAAAAGACGGGGGGCGAACCGCCCCATCCTGCGGCGAACCGCCCCGGAGTTTTTTCGGGCCTATATATAGTGCTCAGTTTCTCTCCGAAAATCATATCTTTCCAAACCTAGTTTCTCACCTCTCTCTATAGTTTTAGGTAGGAACTTCCCAGGGCCTGACCTGGGAGTTCCGTAGCTTAGGGGATAATTTTTCATAGTAGTTTGGAGCTCGTAGGACCGCAATCATCCGGAGATTGACAACCTTCGGTAACTTTGTATCTTACAAATTTTATTCTACTTATTTTATACTCTTTCAATATGTTTTCTTCTATAATTTCTATTGATTGCATGCCTATTATGAGTAGCTAAACTTATCGTTGGTGGTAGTATGTGAATTCTTAGCGAAGGGAAGATAATCATGCTAATGGCTATATCGCGCAATATACTCCGTGTCATTGCTTTATTTCGTTGATCAGTTGTAACCAAAATTCTCGTATGTTGTATTGATTATTATGCACAATTGGACACTAGTCGACCATCAGCCAATTATCTTCGTAGTGTTGAATAATTACGGAACACATTAGGACAACAGTGATTGACTAGTCAGACCAGATTATCTTCGTAGTGCTTAATACTTGCAACAGGACACTAGATTGATTCAAAGATCTCTATGCAAGACCGAGGAATTTATGCATGATTATCGACCCGTTATGTTAAGAAGGACCATACTATCACCAATCTCCATTATCTGCTAGAAACCCCCTATCGCTATCTGTCTGCTGTTTTTATATTCTAAATTAGATTTGATAAAGCTAGTTATAGTTGTAAGAAAAAATATGGTCAGAGTTACCCCTAGGGTACGCAGCGGAATTTCAAAAATTTTCTTAACATACAGGTTAATTGATTATGTATATGCCGTATATTTTTAAACACGTCAATTAGAAGACTAACCTTACTTCCAAAGCAGCTTCCAAGTCTTCGTAATAATCCGGTGTATCTTCTCCTTCGTCGAAGTCGAAGATATCTGCAATACTTTGATTATCTGCAAGACAATAAAAGTTAGTTTCCAGCTCCTAGAACCTCAACCTTGGTATCCACGGATGAACAACCTATCGGAAAGAATGCTAGGATATTCTTTGTGTGACCAAGAAGACGGGGCGGCAATTCCTCCGGTGGTGGCGCGCGCGGGTGGCTGAAGAGGAGGGGAGAGTTTTTATTTTCTCTAAGAAAACTAGGTAGAATGACTGTCAAAGTCTGTGTCAAAAAAAACTCTCTAATAGTCTACTATATATATTAGTCTATAGAAGCATAAAGCATAAGCAATTAGACTTCGTAAAGGAATAAGAATCTAATTCTTATCGCACAAGGAAACCAATATCAAGTCTAGATTCATTCCCAATCAAATTAAAACTCAATCAGGAAAATCTAACTTATCCCTGGACTTCTAATAGAGGAAGGAGTCGAACTCGTTCCCCTACTCTATCCATGCGCGCGCGCGCTTCCTAGGGACAGTAGGTGGGTCCCAATTTTGGGACCCACTTATAGTTCTAAGGCAATTCAAACTCCAAGTAGATTTTGCCCAAGTGCATATGTTAAGTCTAAATTAACATATCCTTTATAATAAAACCTCCATTATATTTCCAAAATATAATCTTTAATTGTATTTACATAAAATACAATTAATCAGTCAATTCAAAAAATAATTCCAAATCATTAATTGAGCCACTATATATTATAATTAATTCCAAATCAATTATAATCCATCAATCACAAGTAATCCAAAATTAATTGCGATTCCATCTTCAAGGATATTCTGATAGGCTGAATCACCACATAGTGTGACCCATAGGGCCTCATCGTATTAAGAAAGTCCTAGACTAGGCAACATGGAATTCCTAGACGGTTCCATTTCCAATATTAATACGTGAGGACGTTTGAGAGGTTTCTCAAAGCTAACCCTTTCGTTGCGAAGCCTGTTGCGCTCAACGCGGCGATGGTAACGTCCCTTCATCTGACTTGCTCGAATGTATCTAGGATCGATGAAGTGTCTATCCCAATAATACATCCACGGGCGTCTTCAGTGAGTTGCATGGTGAATCCAATATCTATTATGACCATCATAATAATATTGATACGCTGGCCAGCGGTTTTACCATCACAACTATGAACGACTATGAGCAGTGCTCTCCTATGCTACACTTGAGAGATGAATCCTTCACAGAATCACTTATCACCCCCATTTGTATGTAGCCATAATCCTGGATCGTGTCTTAGGTCAGCTGCTTATTCAAAGCTGACATCGACGGGTCCACCAAGGATATGGGGCAACAAATGTGATGATAAAGTCCTGTAAGTACAAAGGACGAATGACATCACTTCGACAACTCACCGGTTCCCATAGACACGTCGGTGTAGAGTATACATCGATGGGAGTGTCCGGTGGGTACTTCCATTGTTCGATAAAGCTTCTTCGAACAACTATGCGCTGTTATGGGAACATTCCTTGATTGTCCAACAATCCGTTTCGTGGCCGTGGGATCGGCTCACACTTGCTCCAACAAGTATAACCTCCACGCATACTAGTCTTGTCAGGTTCATTCAGACCCCCACATCCGAGATGAACCACGACTAGGGAGAGTTTGGGATAGATGATAACTCACATAGCTCCCACTAACTGTGTGATCGGTCATCTATCCGAGGGGACATGTTTAATATCAATACAGACAGTAATAAAGATATGACATGCTGCATCCTGGTGTAATATAAATATGAAAGCGATACTCAATAGTAAAATGCAACAAACATATATTATATTACGTTGACCTGTGTAATAGTACATATATGCCCTCTATAAGGGCACCATGCCCTTAGTAAGGACTGTCTCTAGGACATATACACTATCAATCTCCCACTTGGACTAGAGCCAGTCACCTTTATGCCTAATTCCTAGATTAGCATAATGTCTTAAGTGGACTTCCACTGATAAGACCTTGGTGAAAGGATCTGCCACGTTGTCCGTGGTAGAGACACGTTCTATACTAACTTCTCCTGTATCAATAATCTCACGTATAACGTGATACTTTGTAAGTACATGTTTGTTCTTGTTTGTAGATCTACGCTCCTTAGCTTGAGCGACGGCGCCCCTATTGTCCCAATAAATCGTTATTGGACTAGGAGCAGGAACAACCCTCAATTCCTTCAAGAACTCTGAAATCCAGACAGCTTCTTTCGAAGTTTCTGATCCAGCAATGTACTCGGCTTCTGTGGATGAGTCAGCAATCGTGGCTTGCTTAGAACTCTTCCAACATATAGCTCCTCCGTTCAATTTGAATACGTATCCTGTCTGTGACTCAAAGTCATCAGGATCTGATTCAAATCCAGCGTCGACATAACCAGACATCTTTAATTCTGGTTCTCCACCAAACACCAAGAACATTTCCTTAGTCCGTCGAAGGTACTTAAGAATGTTCTTTACAGCAGTCCAGTGAGGTACTCCTGGATTCTGTTGGTGTCGACAAGTGACACTAAGCGCATATGCCACATCGGGCCTTGTGCAATTCATTGCATACATTATAGACTCTACTGCCGAAGCATAGGGCACACGACTCATTGCATTTCTTTCTTCATCAGTTTTAGGACCATCCTTAACTGATAAGACAATCCCACGCCTAGCTGGGAGAAAGTATCTCTTTGAGTCGTCCATCTTATAACGCTTTAGTATTTTGTCAATGTAGGTGGACTGTGTCAATCCTAACATCCTCTTGGATCTATCTCTATAGATCTTGATCCCTAGGATGTTCACCCAAGTCCTTCATTGAGAAGGTACTTGATAACCAAACTTTAGTCTCTTCTAGCATAGAGACATTGTTTCCCATGATCAAAATGTCATCAACATAGATGATCATGAAAACGACTCTCTTGTCGCTGTGCCTAGTGTAGACACAGGGATCTTCCTTGCTTCTGATGAAGTCAAACGATTTGACAGCTTCATCAAAGCGGATATTCCAGCTCCTAGACGCTTGCTTTAGCCTATAGATGGATCTCTGTAATTTACATACAGCAGTTGGCCTGGTTTTACTAATAAAACCTTCCGGCTGTACCATATAGACCTATTCCTCAAGGTTGCCATTGAGGAAGGAAGTCTTTACATCCATCTGCCCAATCTCATAATCATAGTAGGCAGCTATCGCAAGTAGAATTCGAATGGACTTCAATTTTGCTACCGGTGAAAAGGTTTCATCGTAATCGATGCCATACCTTTGCGTGTAGCCTTTCGCCACAAGCCTAGCTTTGTGCGTTTGTACCTTGCCATCGGCATCTGTCTTTCGTTTAAAGACCCATTTGCACCCAATAGGTCTAACCCATTGGGGCAAGTCTACCAAGTTCCAAACTTGGTTCAGGTACATGGAGTCCATTTCCAATTCCATGGCCTCTTGCCATTTGTCTGAGTCAATATCAATTATTGCCTCTTTGTAGGTCTCGGGATCTTCCCGGTCTGATAAACCGACATCAAGTTCACTGATGTCTTCTATCATAAGGCTTTGCTTCTGAGGTCCTTTTAGGATCCTCTTCGACCTACGGAGCTCGACTGGTTCTGGTGCTTTTCTTTTCTGGATTCGTGTAACATGAACATTATCAGTGGGCACTGATGCAGCTAGTCGCACCACGCGACCCTGTTCCCTAGCGGGAGGCTGCTCTTGTGCAACTCGTTGCACAGTTTGATTGACAACGGGTTCTATTGGTGTGGTTTCAACTGTTGATCTAATCACAGGACTCCCACTGACTATGACATGCCTAGCAAGTGTCATATCATTACCCTTGTCTGCTTCGAAAGCTCCCACTGAACTTGAGTCCAAATCAGAAGATTTAGAGAACTCATGTTCGCGCGTGTCAAAGTCTTGAATTTCTTCAAGTTCTATCATGTCATCTAACCTCTCTTCTTCGAGGTATTCTGCTTCTAAAAACTTAACGTTTCTAGATACTATCACCTAGTGATCTTTAGCATGATAGAATTCATAGCCTCTCGTCTAACGAGGATAGCCTATGAAATATACTTTGACACCCTTGGCATCTAACTTATCAGTGAGCATCAGTTTGACTATCGCAAGACAGCCCCATGGTCTAAGATAGCCCAGTGAGGGCTTCTTTCCTTTCCATAACTCACAAGGAGTTTTCTCCACTGATTTAGATGGTACACGGTTCAGAATGTAGATTGCAGTTTGAAGTGCATATCCCCATAGATGTTTTGGAAGAGTCGAGAATCCAATCATTGATCTCACCATGTCTAACAGGGTTCGATTCCTTCTCTCAGACACACCATTTAACTATGGTGTTCCAGGAGGAGTCCATTGCGATTGAATTTCATTTCCTTCAAGTAGTCGATAAATTCTTCACTAAGGCATTCACCTCCTCGATCTGATCGAAGAGTGACTATCCTTAGGTTCAATTCATTCTCGACCTCATTCCTAAACTCCTTGAATTTCCAAAGGTCTCGGATTTATTTGTCATAAGATAAATATATCCATACCTTGAGAAATCGTCACTAAAGGTAACGAAGTAAGGATAACCCCCACACGCATGGACTTTAAAGGTCCACATACATCGGTATGTATGAGCTCTAAGCAGCGAGTGGCACGAACACCTTGTCCAACAAAAGGTTTGTTCGTCATCTTACCCTTAACACATGATTTGCATGTACCATATGATTCAAAATCCAATTGGTCTAAGTAGTCCAACTTCCTTAGTCTTTGAATCTGTGTTTCATTGATATGGACTAGCCAACAATGCCATAGATAAGATGGATTATTCTTCCTACTTGAAGACGGTTGTTTGTTATGTATTTGAAATAAAGGTAGACTACTTTAAAAAATATATAAACCATTCTTCCTACTTGAAGACGGGTCCACCAAGGATATGGGGCAACGAATGTGATGATAAAGTCCTGTAAGTACAAAGGACGAATGGCATCACATCGACAACTCACCGGTTCCCATAGACACGTCGGTGTAGAGTATACATCGATGGGAGTGTCCGGTGGGTACTTCCATTGTTCGATAAAGCTTCTTCGAACAACTATGCGCAGTTATGGGAACGTTCATTGATTGTCCAACAATCCGTTCCGTGGCCGTGGGATCGGCTCACACTTGCTCCAACAAGTATAACCTCCACGCATACTAGTCTTGTCAGGTTCATTCAGACTCCCACATCCGAGATGAACCACGACTAGGGAGAGTTTTGGATAGATGATAACTCACATAGCTCCCACTAACTGTGTGATCGGTCATCTATCCGAGGGGACATGTTTAATATCAATACAGACAGTAATAAAGATATGACATGCTGCAGCCTGGTGTAATATAAATATGAAAGCGATACTCAATAGTAAAATGCAACAAACATATATTATATTACGTTGACCTGTGTAATAGTACATATATGGCCTCTATAAGGGCACCATGCCCTTAGTAAGGACTGTCTCTAGGACATATA
The DNA here is from genome assembly GCA_028274465.1 of Plantago ovata. NCBI lineage: Eukaryota > Viridiplantae > Streptophyta > Magnoliopsida > Lamiales > Plantaginaceae > Plantago > Plantago ovata. The sequence continues at coordinate 18,418,866 of CM051458.1, forward strand.
CACTATCAATAATCCTGAGAGAATGACACTCGAGTCATTCTACTACTACACTACGGTTTTCGTTGTAGTTGTGGATTGCCTTTGGCTAAATAACAAATTTATTTGATTGACCTTGACACGTTCATCAAATTGGCGCCGTTGCCGGGGACTATACTCCTTTTTTCTGTTTAATTTGTTTATATTTTCAGCTTTCAATTCCTAATTCTATTAGTTTTAGTTTCCTATTTAATCTATCTCTGATACTCCTTTCCTAGCTTGTCACAGATATTCAGGCCTTGAGATGGCTCGCCCACTTTTGAAATCATGGGTTCAACCCAACAAAGCACTGATGAGAGGTCCAACTATTGTTCTTTCTGCTGCAACTCGAGATTTGGAAATCAAAAGTTGCATGTACCAGCAACTCCCGAGGTTCTATGGGTTGGCTAGGGAAGATGTTATGGGATACCTAAATGATATTGACGACTTTATCAACAATCTTCCAAGGCCCGGAGCAGGGATAACGGACGATGAGCTAAGGATGAAGGTTTTTGCTTTGGGGCTTGGTGATAAAGCCAAGGCATGGTTAGGCTCTCTGGAAGCCGGATCACTAGACACCTGGGACAAGGTGTATTCTGCTTTTATGGAGAAATACTTTCCTCACACATTGACTACCGCGCTTAAGGCGCAAATCACAGATTCAAACAGGACTATAATGAGACCATCTACACCGCTTTCGAGAGGTTCAAGGACCTCATGCACAAGTGTCCACACCATGGTTTTGGGCTTCCTGATCTTGTCCAGCACTTCTACAATGGACTCACATATGAGAGTCAACAGGTGGTGGATTTCCAATGCCGTGGTACTATCTGGGAAGAGACGGTCGAGGATGTGTGGGCGTGTTTCGAAAGGCTTGCTAAAGGATCTCAATCCAAGGATCCAAGAGCAATGGTTAGAAGGCGTGGACCTGAGGCCCCACCAAACCAGGAGATCCCAATGCATGAAGTGAATGGTGTGAGTGGCGATAGGTTCGAAGGTTTCGCCAATCAGATGAGGCAAGCTCTAAGTGGCCTAATCGGAACTTCTCTCTCCAACGAGGTATGTAGGGTGTGCAAGAATTATGGGCATTGGGCTCATATGTGTAGATCAGATCTAGCACGAGAAGATGTTCACTTGGGAAACCGTAGTAATCCTACTCCTAAGGACGAAGCATCTACATCCAAGTCAGCAACTCTCATGGATAATTTACAGAAATTGGTGGATTTCACCCAAGTGTATTTGAAGAGATACGAGGAGGATTCGGCAAAGATCAATGCTCGTCTGGATCAATTGGAAGCTAGAGCTAGTAGAGAGCAAGGGAAGTTACATAGCAGCACTGATAGGTCCATGTCGATCAACTTGGTGGGAGATCAACCAGTGGAAATCACCATTAAGCAAGTTGCTAAGTGCGAGTGTTACAAGGATGAAGAGCCTCCACTAGCCAAGGAAGAAGAGAAGGACCTTGGTACTGATGAGAGTGGAAAGAAGCAAGAGAATCCCGAGCCACTCCCTCAAAGTTTCGATGTTAAGGTCGGGATTGGCGAACTTGAAGATGTCCGTGCCACACTAGACACGGGATCTTACTCAAACGTGCTCCCTTTGAATGTGTTTGAGAAGAGTAACCTTGGAAAACTATCTGACCATAGGGCTATTGTGCAACTGGCGGATGGATCCTTTGTGAGACCAGAAGGCGTTTTGAAAAATGTGTTGGTCAAGATTGGTGAAGCATCTGTATACACCAATTTTGTAGTTATGCCGGCGTCTGCACCTGGGACGGGGGATGTCATTCTCTTGGGACGAACGTTCTTGACTAAGCTACGCTCCGTGATGGACATCTGCCAAAGAACTTGCACTATTGAAGTGGAAGGCAAGCAACATGTGTTGCAAGCCATATCTAATCCACTTGAACCGCCTGATAATTCTTTCACTACTCACTACTGTGGTCTTGCAGCCTATATTATTTCTTATTCACAGGTTCGTGGCATGGAGATGAGATCGATGAAGGGGAAGTCTAGTACCCGCAGTGTTAGGAAACTTGTAATTTTGATGAGCAATTAACCATGCTAAATTAAGATCAGTCCAGTTACTAGTACTCTTAAGGTCCATAGGAATTTAGAATTTTAAGGACATTGTAAAAGAGGAACGTTTGCTGATGACTTAGTTAGGTATTAGATAAGTTATTTCTTTTGTGTATGACGTATTTTATTTTCTGAGAAGAAAATATCTTATTGACACATTTGCATATGATGTATTTTATTTTCTGAAAAGAAAATATCTTATTGATGCTTAGCTTTAATGAATCTTATTTTCTGAAAAGAAAATAACCTATTGAAGCATTGGCTGAAGATATATTTTGTTTATTACAAACATATTGTTGAAGCAAATAAGAAACCGGTCAGAATCTTGAAGACTTTTGAAGATTTGAAGACTTGAAGACTTGAAGCCTTGAAGATTGCTGAAGACTGGTAAGGCACGTGTTTTCTCAGAAAGTGGAATGTTCAGCAACAGCATTGCATAAGTGAAAATCTGAAAGACATAGTAGGTTGTGCTTGCTGAAACTGAGACTGAACACTTGCTGATGAACATATGTGACCTCTTGCTGAATGTACGAGAATTTGCGCTCCAATGTTACTGTTTGAATTGTATTCAAATGTGCATTTAATGCAAAGCTTACACGCGAAGGACATGAAGACTAGAAGACAAACAAAGTCGCTGCTGAAAGTACAAAAGCAAGATAGTGACATGTTAAGGAACAAAAGCCTTAGGATTTGAAATTCAAACGGCTCCTTACTTGCACTATAAATAGAGGTCATCCGGCAAAGAGTTGAAGTGTGTCAACAACGTGATCAAACTCTCACTTGTGCTTAAAAACTCACAAACCTTCAATCACTCTTACTGCCATTGATCCGTTCCAAGACTTAAAGCTTGAAAAAGCTACTTGTGAAGAAGTAGAACAAACTCGGCTAAGAAATTAGTTTAGTGTTCTTTCTTTCGAACAAGAACAAGTCTTGACACCAGAAACAATCAAACTTGTTTACTGCAAAGTATTCCAAGTTGTGTTTCTTAGATTACTTGTTGTAACTGAATAAGTTATAATTAAGTCATCTCACCCAAAATCTCTCTAACTGAAAATACACCCTTTCAGGCGTGATATTCAGGGGGAACTTAATCGAGCATAGTTTTGCTGATTAAAAGTACCAAGTTTGGTGGAGAACAAGGTTGAGTTCTCTAGTTTAGGTTGGAGACAAAGCAAGTGTGGTTTGGTTTCTGTTGAATCGCTTTAGATAGGAGATTGTAAGGAACCTCAATCATATCTTAGTGGATTCAGTCCTAGAAAGGACAAAGTGGATTAGTTGAGAGATTACGCCACTCTCAGATACCACTATAAAAGCGTTTGTGTGATTTACTTACTGCATTTAGCTTTCAGCAAATTATATCTGTTTGTACACTGTCACTCACTTCACTTGCTGAAAACTCTTTACTTGCTGAAAGAGCACTTATTGTTTCAAAGACTTCCGCTCTCTGATTTCAAGTATCAGCAAACCAAGCTACTGTAAGTAACTTACGCTTGCTGAGAAAGTTAAGTATCAGCAACCTCATTACTGAAAAGTAATAAGTACTTGCTGAGAAAGTTTTTAAACGACGAAAGTTTGAAAAGACTATTCACCCCCCCCCTCTAGTCTTTTCTTGTTGTTTAAAGGGACCAACAAGTGGTATCAGAGCAGGAGGTTCTTTAGCCTTCTGCACTGAACCTAGATCCCCTTAAGTGCTTTCCTTAAATCACTCTCACTTGATCAGTTTGGTAGTGCTTTGCTGACAGGATGTCTTTAGGAGATGCTCCCTTGTTGAAGCTGGAAAATTACGAGAAATGGCGAAACAACATGATGCTACATCTTGAGGCCATTAGTGATGAGATGGTAACCGTCATTAATGATGGACCTATCAAGATCAATAAGATTGAAAGGAGTTTCCCTCACAAGACCACTGAAGCTGGGAAGGAAACCATCCTTGGCGAACCATCAGATACTGTTGTGCCAAAACCAAGAGAGGAATGGACTTCTGACGAAGCTAAGAGATTCCGTCTTGATGGCCAAGCAAGAAACATCATCATCAGATCAACTCCAGATACCATACAGTGCAAACTGTGGGGTGCTAAGACTGCAAAGGAAGCTTGGAAAATGGTTCAAGACCTTTGTGCTGGATCTGACAAGACCAAGGAAAACAAACTAGAAGTACTTAAATTAAAGTTTCAAAACTTTAAGCAAGGTGCTAACGAGTCACTGGAAGACTTGGACTTCAGATTCAAAACTCTTGTTAGTGAAATGGCAGCGCTGGGTGTTGGAAATCTTTATTCAGATTCTGAGAAAGTGAAAACTATCATCAAAAGTTTGAATCAAGAATGGATCCATACTCAGAATTTATATTATAATCAAGGAATGCCTGACATTACACCAACAAAGTTGTTCTCTCATCTTGCTACTGTCAATTATGAGACAAAGCAAAGGGAAAATGTGTTTGCTGAAAAATCGCAAAACATTGCTCTTGCTGCAAAGCCGTCGTCTTCTGAAAAGAAGAATGATAAAGAGCCTGCTGATGAAAATGCTTTAGTTGTTAAAAACATGAAGAAGTTCATCGGTAAGGAACTTGAAAGGCGAAAAGCAAAAGAGAAGCTGAAAAAGCATCTTGGTAACAACTACCATAAGTACAAGAATGATACTAGCTCGCTGAACAAGCAAGCTCAGCAAGCTACATCTTCAGAAGAACCAGCAGTTGGAAATGATCTATGTTTTACTGCAAAAAGCCTGGACACTCAAAGCTAGCTAATTGCCCTTGCTGAAAGGCCAGTCTGTTGCTGAAAGAAGAAGAAGTTAAAGAGCTTTCATTGCTGAAGAAAAAGAAGCTCAAGCAAAAACGATGCATTGGTGTATTGATACAAGCTCAAAAGACAGTGAGGATGAAAGTTCAAACCACCGACAATGAGAAGCTGATAGTGTATA
>CM051458.1:18423977-18461350 GCA_028274465.1 Plantago ovata
CACAGTAGTGAATAGTGAAAGACTATCGGGCGGATGAGGTGGATCAGCTTATGGCTTGCAACACATGTGCTTGCCATCACCGATGGTGAAAGTTCTTTGGTAGATGTCTATCACGGAGCGTAGCTTAGTCCAGAATGTTCGTCCTAAGAGTATGACATCCCCGTTCCCGGTGCAGAAGCGACATAATTACAAAATTCGGTGTGGACAGAGCTTCACCAACTTGACCAAAACATTTTCCCAACGCCTTCGGGTTCACAAGGATCCATCCGCCAGTTGCAACAATAGCCTTTGCTCAGATAGTTCTCCAGGTTACTTTTAAACACATTCAAGGGAATATGTTTGAGTCGGGATCCCGTGTCTAGTGTGGCACGTACATCTTCAAGCTCCCCAATCCCTACCTTAACATCGAAACTTTTAGGAGTGGCTCGGGATCCTCTTGCTCCTCATCACTTGTCAGACAAGGTCATTCTCTTCTTCCAGCCTGTAGAAGGTTCTTCTCTTGCAACACTCGCACTAAGCACCTTCTTGATGGTGATTTCAAAGGTAGATCACCAACCATGTAAAGGACATTCGACTTCTCAGTGTTGCTAGGCGTTTGCCTTGTTCCTACTTGCATCTCGGTCGATCAACTATGCAATCTTTGATGGGCAAGCCTAGGCTCTCTTCCAACCTATCACGTTGCCCTAGTCTTCTCGGAATCTTCTTCATCTGTTTGAGAAACTTTGTGTGTGATCAACCATCTTTTGCAAGTTCTCCATCAGTTGAGCCGACTTCGACTTCGGTGGCTCTTTCGGCGCGGGTTTTCGCAGTGATCATTACCATAGTTTAGCCTACTACGGTCTTGGTTGGGCCATAGTTTGGTTAGCGGTGCATATCCTTGATTGTTTCGGTTCCTCTCTCCAAAATCACCTCGAGGATTCCTAACGTCTTGTCGTAGCTAACTTCTTGGGTACCAAACTCCGTAGCAAAGGCTTCTTCTCGCCTCCTCGAGCCCAGTTGCCATCATCGTATGCCAGCTCCGATCTACACATATGAGCCCCATGCCCATAGTTCTTGCATATTCGGCATACTTCGTTCGAAACAGTGTTCCGGTGGCGCTCTTGAGGATTGCTTCAATTCGTTGGTAAAGCACTCGAATTGATCCCCATTCCCCCTATACATAGGGGCTTCTTGAGTCGGTGGAGCTTCAGGTCACGTCTCCTAACCATTGCTCTTGGGTCCTTGAACTGCGAACCCTTAGCAAGCCTTTCGAAAACTGCCAGACGGTTCTGGTTTCCTCCCAAATATTGCCTCGGCATTGGAAATCCACCACTTGTTGGTTCTCGAAGGTTAGTCCATTGTAAAGTGTTGGACTAGGTCAGAAAGTTCAAAACCATGGTGAGGGCACTTGTTCGTGAGATCTCGGAATCTCTCAAAGCGGTGTAGATGGTCTCATCATAGTCCTGCTTGAATCCAGTGATCTGCGCCTTTAGCGCGGTAGTCAAGGTGTGGGGGAAGTATTTCTCCATGAAAGCTGAAAAAACCTTCTCCCAAGTGTCCAACGAGCCTGCTGGTAGAGAACTCAACCATGACTTGGCTCTGTCGCCATGTCCCATAGCAAAAACCTTCATCCTCAACTCATCCGTTGTTATGTCAGCTCCTGGTCATGGAGTTGGTTGACGAAATCATCGATATCGTGCAAGTACCCCATCACATCTTCCCTTGATAAGCCATAGAACCTCGGAAGTTGTTGGAATGCGTGGTTCTTGATTTCCAGATCTCGAGTTGCAGACGAAAGAACAATCGTCGGTCCCCTCATACGATCCTTGGTGGGTTGTACCCATGCCTTCAGTGGTCTAGCTTCTGCCTTTCCGTCGATTCCTTGAAAAGACTAAGTAGAGATTCAGAGAAATCGGTATCCTCTATTTCCTCTAGTGCGCGCCTTTCGAGTAGTCACCTTCTTTGGTGGTAGACTCTGTCGATCTCAGCAATTGAATCAGCAAGCGGTGTTCCTGCAGAACGTGTATGCGGCATACACTATCTGTAACAGACTAGGAAAGCAGTATCAGAGAGAGATTAAAAAGGAAAACTAAAACTAATAGAATTAGGAATTGAAAGCTAAAAATATAAACAAATTAAACAGAAAAAAGGAGTATAGTCCCCCGGCAACGGCGCCAATTTGATGAACTCGGATGTCGTGCTCCGGATTCAGTCAAATAAATTTGTTATTTAGCCAAAGGCAATCCACAACTACAACGAAAACCGTAGTGTAGCAGTAGAATGACTCGAGTGTCGTTCTCTCAGGACTATAACTAGCTTTATCAAATCTAATTTAGAATATAAAAACAGCAAACAGATAGCAAAGGGGTTTCTAGCAGATAATGGAGATTGGTGATAATATGATCCTTCTTAGCATAACGGGTCGATAATCATGCATAAATTCCTCGGTCTTTCATAGAGATCTTTGAATCAATCTAGTGTCCTGTTGCAATTATTAAGCACTACGAAGATAATTGGTCTGACAAGTCAATCACTATTGTCCTAATGTGTTCCGTAATTATTCAACACTACGAAGATAAACTCGCGCACAGGTCGACGAGGGTCCAATTGTGCATAATAATTAATACAACATACGAGAATTTAGGTTGTGCCTGATCAACGAAATAAAGCAATGACACGGAGTATAATGCGCGATATAGCCATTAGCATGATTATCTTCCCTTCGCTAAGAATTCACATACTACCACCAACGATAAGTTTAGCTACTCATAATAGGCATGCAATCAACAGAAATCATAGAAGAAAACATGTTGAAAGAATATAATAAAATAAGTAGAATAAAACTGTAAGATACAAAGTTACCAAAGGTTGTCAATCTCCGGAGAATCGCGATCCTACGAGCTCCAAACTGCTATGAAAAAGAGTCCCCTAAGCTACGGACCCCCAGAACAGGCTCTGGGAAGTCCCTACCTAAAACTATAGAGAGAGGTGAGAAAGTAGGTCTGGAAAGATATGATTTTCGGAGAAAACTGAGCAACTATATATAGGCCTCGAATTATTGTGGGGCGGTTCGCCCCACACACGCGGCGGTTCGCCCGGTGTGGGGCGGTTCGCCCCACCTCTGCGGCGGTTCGCCCCGGAGAGAAATTCGCGGAATTCCGCGTTTTCGACGCGTTTTTGGATTTCTTCCCTTTTCGGACTCGGTTTCTGTCTTCTAGTAGCCTTCTAACCTCCAGATTCGGCCCCTAGGCTCCAAATCCTATCCGGAAACCTTCAGATACTCCAAATAGGCTTCTGGAACACCAATTCCTTGTCAACTTCAATATAATTGCCCGGAAATCTTCGAATTTCAACCAAAACCTGTAAAATAAAATCTAAAGGGAAACGTGACACTATTCTAATAAATGCACTAAAATATAGCTAAATTAAGCATAGAGGATAGCTAAAATAGGTGAAAAAGACTCGAATGAAAGTGTAAAATACACATTCATCATGCTACATCATGTCGACTAAAATGACTTCCAACGTTGCCATCGGGGAAGCGGGAACTAGTCAATACAAGGATGATCAACCCTTTGTCCACCATGCTCCGCATCGCTTTTACGCAGTGCAACGCTCCAAGAGGAAGTCCAAAAAGCCAAGTCCGACCAAAAGGCGAAGAAGAGCTGCTCAAAAGCAAGCAAAGGAAAGCCTAGTAGGGGAAGTAAAGGAACTGGAAGAGTACCAAGTGATACCTCCGGTACCACCAACATCCAAAAAGAAAAGTTTTTCGATGAAAACAAGATAGAAGCAAGGGAAACACTGGAAGAAGTCCAAGTGGTCGAAGGAAACCCTGATAAAGTTACCAAGATCGGAACGGAGATGACCAAGGAAGTAAGAATGAGAATTATCCAATGCTTGAAAGATAACAATGACGTCTTCGCATGGAGCACTGAGGATTTAAAAGGTATTGATCCAAGGGTGGCCGTTCACCGTCTGAATGTCGATCCTTCGGTCACTCACATTCGGGAAAGAGAAGAGATTTCAGTGTGAAGACAACGCTATCATTGAAGCCGAAGTGCAAAGACTACTGAAAGCGGGTCACATCAAAGAATTGAGATACTCCGACTAGGTTTGCAATGTAGTCCTGGTAGAAAAAGGGTCGGGCAAATGGAGAACGTGCAACAACTTCACTCGGCTCAATAAATTTTGCCCAAAGGATCCTTACTCGCTACCTCGGATCGACCAGCTAGACGATTCCACATCAGGTTGTGCACTTCTAAGTTTCATGGACGCGTACCAAGGGTTTTATCAGATCAAGATGGCCAAAGATGATATACCCAAAACTGCGTTCTTCACAAACGGTAATGTTTACTGTTTCAACGTGATGCCCTTCGGTCCCAAAAACGCGGGAGCGACCTACCATAGATTGGTCAACAAAATGTTCAAGGAAGAAATCGGAAAAACCATGGAGGTGTATGTCGACGACATGCTCGTCAAGAGCAAGACCGAGGAGCAACATGTCGAATACTTGACCAAGTGCTTCTCTATCTTGAGAAAGTACGGAATGAAGCTCAATCCGGCAAAGTGCACATTCGGTGTCAAAGGAGGGAAGTTCCTCGGGTACATGGTGACTGAAAGAGGGATCGAGGCGAACCCGGAAAAGATCAAAGCCATCCTAGATCTCCTGCATCCCCAAAGTTTGAACGAAGTGCAGCAGCTGGTCGGAAAATCGATCGCCTTGAGTAGATTCATCTCGAGATCGGCGGAGAAGAACCTTTCGTTTTTCAAAGTTCTACGGAAGAGCAACCACTTCGAATGGACTAAAGAGTGCGAGGAGGCTTTCGAGAAGCTCAAGGAATACCTACTCTCTCCGCCACTCTTGTCAAAAGCCATGGAGGGAGAGACAATAAGCTCAGTCCTAGTCCGCATCCAAGGGAATGACCACTTACCCATGTATTACTTGAGCAAAGTACTCGCTGGAGCCGAGACGAGATACATGGATATCGAACGACTAGCATTTGCCCTGGTCTACACGGCCAGACGACTCAAACCTTACTTTGGAGCACACAAGATAGTCGTGCTAAGGAAGCATCCCTTGAAGCAAGTATTTGGGAAACCAGAAAACTCAGGAAGATTGGCGAGATGGGCTATCGAATTAAGCGAATACGACTTCGAGTATCAAGCACCGATGGCCAAAAAATCCCAAGTCATAGCTGGTTTCCTGGTCGAGTATCCTTCCAAAGAAAACCGTAGGAAGTCCCTTCGAAGGATCAGAAAGCGATGATGGCCGAGCACGATAAACCTCAAGCAAGTAACGCAATGCAAGCTTTGGAAGATGCTTTGAAAGAGCTGAAAGAAATTTCTCAGAACAAGAGGAAGAGGCAAGAAGTCTTCATAGCCAAAGAAGCAAAAGATTCAAAGGCGGAAGAGGTCGTCGCTCCCCAATCGAAAGACCTCGTGGACCATGGAAACACTTGGATCCTCCAAGTGGATGGTTCATCATCAGGAAAAATGGAGGAATAGGCATCTACTTCAAAAGCCCCGGAGGAGCCGAACTCGAGTACGCTGTAACACTGGACTTTCCAGTGTCCAATAACGAAACCGAGTATGAAGCGATCCTCATAGCACTACGCATGGCCAAAGCTCTCGAAGTGAAGAAGCTACACCTCTTCACGGATTCACAATTAGCAGAGAAGCAAATCTCGGGGAAATTCAGAATAAAGAAAGACTCTTGGCGGAGTACAAAAGTGTGATCACTGAAGAAATTCAAAATTTGAAAGTTGTCAGATCGAGAAGTTCTCAAGAGATCTCAACCAACGGGCAGATGCACTCGCCAAGTATGCCTCGGCCTCAGGAGGAATAGATACCAGAAATGTAATACTCATGAAATCAACGCAATCATCCCTCTGGGCAGCTAAGCCAAACGTCTTGGCAGTAGACGATAGACCAAGCTGAATGCAAGGGATCACAGCCTATCTCATGAAGGGTACCCTCCCGATAGACAAGGTAGAAGCAAGAAAGATCAAAGGGAAAGTTGGTCGATACATCGTCCAAGGAGATCACTTATACAAAAGATCATTTGAAGGTGTTTATCTCAGATGCGTACATGAACAAGAAGTTCCCACAATCCTTGGAGAGATGCATCACGGAAGTTGCGGTGATCACGCAGGAGGGAGAACACTTGCCCAGAAGATTGTTCGACAAGGGTTCTACTGGCCGACCATCAAAGAGGATGCAGCCCAATTTGTTCGAAAGTGCGAAGAGTGTCAGCTACATGCAAACCTAACCAAAGTTCCTTCAAAGCCCCTCATGCCGATAATGATCACCTGCTCATTCGACATTTGGGGAATCGACATTTTTGGGCCTTTCCCGAGAGGAACCGGCCAGAAGAAATTTGTGATAGCAGTGGAATACTTCAGCAAATGGGCCGAAGTGGAAGCAGTATCCACAATTACCGAACAATGACTAATGAACTTTGTATGGCGCAACATCGTTTGCCGGTTCGAGCTCCAAAGAGTGATCATTTCCGATAACGGGTCACAATTTTGCGGGCACAAGTTCACTGAATGGTGCCAAGAAATGAAGATAGAGAGGAGATACACTTCGGTGGGACACCCCCAAGCCAATGGACAAACCGAGGCAGTTAACAAGATACTGGTTAAAAATTTGGAGAAGAGGTTCGCGACCAACAAAGATTGGGTCGATGAGCTAGATGGAGTAGTTTGGGCATATCGCACTACCTCCAAAGTAGCGACTAGGGAAACTCCTTTTGCCTTGGTCTATGCATCGGAAGCAGTCATACCAGCAGAGGTAGCAATGGAGACACTCAGAATCCAAGGGTATCAACCCGAGGACAATCACGACGCAAGGATGTTCGACTTGGAAACATTGGAGGAATCGAGGACCACCGCCCTTGCTAACATCTTGAGATACCAAGCTTTAATAACCAAATCATATAACAAGCATGTCAAGGAAAGAGACTTCCAAGTTGGAGACTTAGTACTCAGAAGGGCAGACATTCTAAGCAAAGTCGGGAAGATGCAACCCAACTGGGAAGGCCCATACAAAGTTGTAGAAGCAAGGTCCAACGGAAGCTACCTTCTTGAAGACATGGAAGGAAAAAGGCTGAAGAACTCATGGAATACCATCAACCTTCAGAGGTTTTATGCCTGAAGTGTTGCAGCTTGAAGAAATGTTTTGAAGTGCTCCTGTGGAAGGCCCCTACCTCTTTTTGGAAGAGAAGTTCCTTAACAACCTTAAGAAAAGTCAGATCCCTTTTTGTTTTCAGTTTTAAGAAGCAAGAGCATTGCGGAAGAATGAAAGTATGTAAGAAAACTGGCCTCGAAGCCCACCATTGTACTTGAATTTACGTCAAATCAATACAATGCATCAGTTTCACTCATTCAGTTTTCTTTTAAGCAAAAAACAAGAGAAGGGAAAGATCATCCGATCGGAAGTGCTGATAATGGTTAAACTCGACCAGCTCTCTAGAAAATTCGCTACATTGGTTAAATTGAACGGGTCATTGACCACATTCATGGCGCGATGACACATTTTTCTCGAGGAGTGTCATCAATATTGGTGTCTTTATACAGACAAACAAAATTAGGAATTGCGATTTGATCACGATGATCGACCAACAGTAAATTCGGCTAATCGATAAAAACACTTGTGTTTTTTTTGGAAAATTCTGCTAGTCGATAACACACTTGTGTTTTTCTCGGAAGAAAGATATGGTTGAATGATCGCTTACAATGTGGGTCGCTAATCGTTTGCAGGCAAAGCTGGATCTTTCTAAATATTTCGAAGTTATACGACATAACTAAAAGAAAGAAATATTATATAAGGAAAGCAATCGAGCATATTCAAAGGGAAAACTTGTTCGTACAAATGCCGCCAAGGGCCGAATGGATTACTTGTTTGAAAATGAAGGCAATGGATTACTTGTTTGAAAATGAAAGCAATAAAGTTACAAAAATTCACCGAGCATACTCGGGCTTCAACGAGTGCGACTGACGGTGTAGTCGCTCTGCGCACCTTGAGGGGTCGTCGCTCCCCGCTGCTCCTCGGCGCTCTGCTGATCTCCCGCTCCATCTTTAGCTCGCGTCTCACTGATGGACTTCTCATAAGTCTTTAGTTCGGGCTCGATGAAGTCCGCGGGGCGACCATGGACTGGAGCGTTCACGGTAATCCAGTCTGCATTCCGAAGTGGAGACTTCTCGAAGGGAAGTATGAGCCCTAGTCGCAAAACGTTGGGTACCCAAGAAGGAAGGAGTGGAACCTTACTTGGATAAGGAACAGTGGGATCGGCAACCAACTCCCCGGACTCGCAGGCCCGGTGCATCTCGGTCGTAACCGATTCTTCAGTATAGGGAGTGAAGTCCCCCTTTAAAAGCGGTTTTAGCTGCTCGGTCTCATCAACGTCAAAATCCTCGGAAAGCATCTTTATGGCCTTGAGCTGATCGACCGCAGCAAAGAAACCGTCCTCGCGAGCACTATCCCTTGCCTCCTTCATAGCCATTTTATAGGAGTCAGACACCTTGAAAGATCGGGCTCCTTCCATCCTCGTACCCTGGAGGAGCGACAGGAGGCGATCCTTGAACTTGGTCATGGCGATCGACAAGGTAGAATAGGCAACCATATACCCGCTTGTTTGCGCCTTCTCCTTCTTAAGCTCCTTCTCCAAGAAATCAACCCGGGCGAGCGACTTCTTCATCTCCAACTCGGCGGCCTTATTTTTTGATCGCTCATCCGCCAAGTTTGTCTCCAGATCTTCGATCACTTTGGAGACATCGGAGCGATCAGTAGCTATATGGCCATACGCCATCGTCAGGTCCTCGAGCTGTATAACATAAAAGATAGACATGAGATGGAGATAGCGAGGAGAATAAAAGGTACTTAGTAAAATTGGGAACTTGATTCATACCTTGCGCGAGCAGATACTCAGAGCGTGGGCTCGATCGAGGTCGGTCATCTGAATATACCGTTTCACCTAAGCATCTCGATCGACCTCTTTGGATCTACTCTTCTTCCTCGCGGGATCGACTGAGGGACCAGATCCACCGAGCTCGAGGATCCTCTTTTGAGCCGCCGGCCTTTGTGCGGGGCATTGCGAGCAGGAGCAGATTGAGCAGGCTGCTTCTCGGGATTCTTCACGCCCTTGCCATGATCGACAGGGCCAGCAGCCACGACCTCAACATCGTCCGCAGGAGGAGCATTCGCTTCGCTCTCATTTTTAGCCTGGAGCGCGAGTATGCAGTCGTCCAAAGTCTCGGGCACTAGGTGTTTCTTCCTTATCGCTCCTCGATAAAAAAGCTTGGGAACACCCCATTCCGCGTCCTCATCGCTCATACCAGGAAGCTTCTTTTTCTTGACGTAAATATACATGTGCCACCACCGGTATCCCTAGGACGAAGGCGCGTCCTTGATGAACGAGAAGCCGGGGCGAGTAGAGAAGTAGTAGAAAAATTTATTGCCTCCACTCATCGACACACAGAATATCTGATTGAAATTCCGGAAGTTGAGCTCGATCCCTTTCTTTTGGCAGTAAACGCCGAAACAGATAAGAGTCCCGAACGAGCTAGGAATCAATTGCCAAGGAGCGATCCCAAGCTGATTAAAGATGTCCTTAAAGGCATCGCAGAAAGGAAGGATCCATCCTCGCTCCAAGGCTAAAAGATGTACGGCCATGTTGCCCGGGGAGCATTGTAAAATGTCTGATCGCGATTGGGTATAAGCATGTCGATCACATCCTCATCGAGATTGTAGTTAGACCAAATGGTCGGAATCTCCTTCTCGAGCACGGTAGAGGCGGTGGTCGGAATCATACCGTCCTCGTTGCGTTCGCGCTCAGGGTCGGGAAGATCAACATCTAAAGGACCACAAGTAAATTTCTTCTCGGTGGCCTTAGTGATTTTAACCTCATCGTCATCCTCGACCGGAGCAGTCGCCTTCCTCTTCGAGCGACCAGATTTCGTTTTGCTAGCTTTGCTAGGAGCGTCCTCCTGATCTTCGATCACAATGGGAGCGTCCTCCGTTTGATTGTCGATCCTGGGAAACTCGAAGTTGATAGTCCGAGGATCTATGGAGTGATAGCTTGTTTCTTCATCCTCTCGACCACCATCCTTAGCTTGGAACGTCGGGTCATAAAAAGAAGCCCCATCATTCCTTGGAAGAGACGGGGACCTTCTGCTGATCGGACCAGCTTCATCCCAATGACTTTCCTCATCATCTGAGGAGATTATCGTCCTCCTCGTGGTTGGGGAGGGAAGGTAACTCGACGACTTGGCTCCGGAAGAGAGACCTGTAAAGTATTAGGGCTGAGAGTATCATCTTCAGAGTCCGCCTCCTCGCTGTCTTCAGCTTGCTTAGAGTGTTCGCCCTCCTCGAACACTGCAATAGTGGGGACCAGACGGTCGGTGTAATCCATGTTTTCTACATGGATTTCTAAGGGATCCACTACATCCCGAGCGTGGTAATAGCGACCTCCGACGTGAGCAGCTTGCATCATGAGGTCATGGGGGATTCCAGTATCAGGGGGACCTCCTCAGCCTCTGTTCGATCATCAATAAAATCATCCTCGCTTCGTCTTTGCCTTTTACGAGGTCGCAACCTATACTCAACAGCCTCCTACTCAGATTCCTCAGAAAAGCGAGCCACTTCCCCGGCCTCAGACTCCTCTTTACCCTCCTCGCTCTCACCACCGGATGCTCGCTCTTCATCCTCACCATCCTGGTCATTTAAATTCTCCTTGGCCTCAAAGAAAGGCTCTATCGTGTTGTCGAGGAACCCGATCGATAGTGACGTCCCGGGTGACGCATCATGGTCGGACCCATAGTCCTCAGCCTCGCGACGATTTTGGCTATCCTCACTCCTCTCGGACATCCTAAGGGTAAGGCCAGAAAAAAGATGAGAAGGGTGGTTATATGTCCGAGAGGTCAGTTTATGTATATTCAATTTGTTCGACCCCCCGAACGGAGAAAAAATCACAAAAGAAGAAGTTACTCTAAGCAAGTAAAAAGGCGGACAAACAAGAGCGACCAACCGCTTAAATAAACGAGCGAACATGCATATTGACACTTATGCTACAGGAGGCAAGGGGAGTAACAATAAGTGAAAGGGGGAATTGCAACAAAACAAGTACAATAGTCCTACATTCACAAGCATATGGTGGAAAGTTCCCGGAAAGCGAATTTAGAGCAGTTAAGCAGTAATCGGAGACATTGCGCACGTCCGCCGACCGGAAAATATTCCGGCAACGGACGGAGCACTACTTCTAGTAATAAAAGCAACATTTGGGGTACAAATCAGCAGTACTTACTTGTTATCAAAGGTTAGAAGAACGGAAGCAGGCGAAATCTACCCGGAAACATCGACGGCCACCGGAAAAATGCAAATTTCAACACTCAGAAGCTCCTCGCTCGCTTGAAAGGGTGGTCGATCGCTCCGATTAGCTCTGAAAGAAAGTTTGGCGAAAAGTGAAAAATGAATCGGTCCACGCCTATTTATAGAAGGGTATCTCGGGAATTCGAACCGTCGTTTACCCCCGTTCGATCTGAGACGAACACGTGTCCACATCCGACGATTAAGATCACAGCCGCATCTTGAAAAGACAATTCTGCCCCTCACGCTCATGAATCGGCCCATGGTGTCGGTGGCCCGCGAATTACCTGTTCCCCTAGGTAATTCGTGTAACGGGAAGAGTTACAGTGATACAAAATAAGAAGTTCTCGATCATTCTGCCTAGAGCGACCAGCCAGAAAGAAAAATAATCACAGAAGAGATTCAAGCCTATTAATGATCGAGCGACGAGCCAAGAGAAGAAAGCGAAGAGAACGAAAAAATCGAGGATCGTATTTTTACCTTACAACGCTTACCCGGATCCGATCTCTACCCAGAAAACATACCTCTTTTTCTTAAGGTCCGAGCACCGTCTCCTCGGACCCTATAAAAAGGGTGGGAGGGATAGGAGGAGGGGAAACTAATAAGGTCTGAATACGAAATTCTTTTTTCGCCAATCACTAGTCGAGACATTTTTACAAAGTGCTCGACCAGACTTTTAAATAGTTCCACAACTATCTTCTACAAAGATACTTGGAAACTAGGGGGACATATGTTAGTGTTGAAATATGTCCAGCCCGCATTTACGAACTGGAGCGGCCTAAGAGCGCGATAGAGCCCTAAAAGACCGTTCCTCAAAGGCCTCGACCACCCTTCCAAGTACGTCACTGGAGGGTGACTCGACCAGGACTTTGAGGTCGGCCTCCAAGAAAGCTTACAAAGGAGAAGCTGACAAGGCGACTGAGAACCATCTCTAGGGAGCGACCACTATTGGTGGTCTATCGAGGACCTTACGTCAAGGAAATACCCTCAAATGACAGCTAGGCAAGGTCCTACTCGAGCTATAGATTGTGAGGAAGGCTCGAGCACCTAGGTCGACCACAACTGGTCGATCACTAGGTGGCCCGCCTTCCGGAAGGATCCATCAAGTCTCAAAATGCCTAAAGTGCCCTCCAAACCCTAGGTCAGATCTTTGGTCAAAGCTCATGGACCTCCTTAATGGGCTTGGGCCAAAGAAGGCTTTAATCTCAGCCGGACACTTGTCACAATCCTACACAAAGTGACAATAAAATACTCTGAGTATAAAAGGAGACCTCATTCATTACCCAACGGGTAAGCAATCAATACTCACCTACACTCAATATTTCTCTCACTACGGAATCCTACAACTCCCTACTCGTAAAGTCGACACTCTGGTCTGATATACGACAGACCGGGTAATAGACACTAACCCCCCCCCCCTCTAGTGGATTTCAGGTACTGAAGGACTTTATACTTATACTCAAAGGAACACCCTTTGAGCGGAGATTGAAGTGTTACCCTTAGAAGAAGACTTGTAACCAATTAGAACATTGAACGAATTACCATTCAACATTTACCGAATTAAATTAAAATAAAAATATCAAACTTTCACTACAAGAAAAACGCAAAAATTAATTACACAATATATCTACCTTTTTTGGCTTCAAAATGTAAGTATAAATAGATGACTCCACAGTCCACACCCTCATTTCTCCATCCCTGTCTCTTCTCAATTCCAGCTCCTCCTTATAATTTTGATGGTGAAGAACTCGAAACAAATCAAGGTATCCACCGAATTCGTGAGATCTTCCGATCGATTAGTTAATTTCTAACCCAAATATTCAAGGTCGTCTTCTTATGCGTCAATCACAATCGATGTGTTTTGTTGTTGTAAGATCCGACCAATAGTTCATTTCATTGATTCATCCCTAACCGACACCTCTTAAAAATTTCTTCTCCTCTTTTTTTTTTTTTTCAATGGTGAGAGATTCAAAACGAATCAAGCTACTCGCTAAATTAATTCGTACGTCCTTCCGATCGATGAGTTAATTTTTAACGGTATAATTTGCTAGATAGTAAATCAAGTATATTTCATTTCTATTATTGTTGTTGGATTTGGGATTTAGATTTGGATTTCTTTGACACTTCTTGGTGCATGGCAGTGGGTACGTCTAATGTGGTTAGTTTGCAATGCCATTGGATTTTGCTAATATGGGGAGAACGAGTTGTTGAGTGATGTCAAGAATTTGTATTCATTCTCTTAGTTACGGTTTGGAGATTATTGTTCCTTTTGTCATGGGAATGGTTAGGATTATGAGTTGACTTTTTTCACTCGGATTCCGGAGTATGTTCCGTGTATTTTGTTGTAATTGTTATCGGATCATTTCTTATACTCATTTATTAATAAATTTTTTTGTTGTTGTTTCAAAAAAAAAAAAAATCTATTGTTGTTGTTTGTTAGAGACGGCAAGTAAAATAACAAACACCGTTGATTCATCCAAAACCGATTACATTAAACATGATATCGTTCGTCTAGGTGTTTGTTTTCATTTATCGTTTTTTTTCCTTCATCTTAAATATTAATCTAATTTTTATTCCAGTACAATAGATTTCATTCATTAATCCCATTAGGAAGCTTTCATTCTCCCACGTTTATGTAGTAAAAAGGAATTCCAATTAGGAAGCTTTGTTTTCTCCTTTAATCACAAAGTAAATTTATGGTTTTTTTTAAACGGCAAATTTTTATTAAAACAGTGAGCATAAGAAATGCTCAGAAACAAACTACAGCAGAAATACACGGAGACAAACCTCCGGAACACCAACCAATTCGAAATTGAAACAAGCCACAACCAATAACTTCAACCACTTACAATCTATCACCAGCTAACCCAATCCAAAAACAATCTCAACCCCTACTCAAACCAAAAATTAGCCACTAAGGAATCACAAAGCTTTAATCAACCGCTCAACAAAAGCCACAATCTCATCACAATAATGCCAAAATCACGTGCCATATGTCACAATCACCAAACCACATCGCATGTACCTGTGAACAATTCAAATACCAAAACAACCAACAATGCTAAACTTAATCCACTTTTTAGAATGAAAACCGTACTAACTTGGGTCCTACACCCGTACAGACACACCGTGACCGAGAGCAACCAACCCCTTAGAATGAAGAAGCAGAGGACAAGGTAATTAGCCCCATCGTACCAAATCACCGTGATTGGAAATTAACCAAAAGGACTCTCAATCCCTTAGAATGTGCCATATGAAGCAAGGAATTTAAACCACAAGCCACGTTTTCACCCTAAAAAATAAGAAGCTCAATAAAAGATCCACAACATCCACCTTCACTAATACTCCTCAAAGCCACTGCAAAGAAAACTCCCAACCAAGCCAAGATCATATAGAAACTATTCGAAGAAAAACTCCACAACCACAACCAACCGAAATACAAAAACAAGAAATCCAAGATAAGCTACCCAACTTGAGATGCTACCCATACAAACAACACACAAGCACCCCAACAATCGGGCACATCACAACAAGGACATGTTATCCGACCATTAAGGAGTACCTACATATTGTAATTTAAAGTACGGACACCTCAAGAGGACTTATAAAACCCACAATAATACCAACCTCAAAAACCTCATAAAATAAGGATAAACATACCCGCTAAGATCAGCATACGAAGCCCGAGGATATAAAGACGACCCCCTGAACAGTAACCGAAATCTGCTCAACTAAATCCGCAGCAACCACTGACCATCACCACAACCGGCAAGTTCACCAAAGATACCACATTCTGAAAAATTCCCTAGATTCAAAAAACATACCTTTCACCCCACCAATTTGTAGCGACATTCAATTATAACCTTTCAAACAAGACAAAGGTGCAAGAACCCAAGAATTGAAATGATAATGATTTAACAAGATATCTTTCCCTTTGAACCAAACCCAAAGCATGATCATGATTTTCTCAAAAACTTGAAATTCACTTAGGACCTCCCCTTGGAACAACAAAATGTTACGCGCATTCCAAATATTCCACAATGTAGCACACCAAAAAGCATGTCAGTACTTTTTCAAACAATGAACTTTATAAGAAGAGTGGTTTTCAAGAGATACCTCTATATTGACACCAACATTACCAACAACACCCACCCAATTATACATTAAATTCCAAACTTTTTGGGCAAACAAACACTCACAAAATACGTGTATTGCATTTTCTAGACCCACCCCATCACATCTTTTACAAACTCTATCATCCACACTCATAAACACCCCTCTCGAATGAAGATTATCTTTAGTAGGAATTTTGTTTTGAAGAACTTTCCATACAAAAGCATTCACCTTTTTGGGTACACAATTATTCCACTCAACTTTCGACCATTTCTTCATGCAATTCTCCTCACCTTTAACATTTAAAATTCGATAAGCATCTCTATTAGTGTAAACATTCGAATCAACACCCAACCACACATAACAATCATCACTCCTTCTCTTAGACTAAAATCATGCAAATTAGATTCAATACAAGCAACCCAAGCTTTCTCCCTATCCCTAAGCTCTCGACACCACGCCCATCTAAAAACAACAACACCTTCACAAACCACCAAACGATCATGAATTGAACAATTTTTATCCCTCTCTAGTCTAAACAATCTAGGAAACAACTCACTTAAACAATCACCAAGTTCCCCCACTTCTCACCCCAAAAACTTGTTTTCTTGCCATCACCAATAGACCTCACACAATTTT
Organism: Plantago ovata; assembly: GCA_028274465.1. Taxonomy (NCBI): domain Eukaryota; kingdom Viridiplantae; phylum Streptophyta; class Magnoliopsida; order Lamiales; family Plantaginaceae; genus Plantago; species Plantago ovata. The sequence goes on from CM051458.1 coordinate 18,440,073, forward strand.
CAGCAAACCAATTCTTTTAAGAGCACCTACAATAATATCATTCCACCATTCGGACCAACAAGATTTCTTTTCCCACCCTCTCTAATCAAATCTACACACTCCCTCAACTTCCCGTACTTTGAATCAAGAACTTGCACCCAAAGATCATTACAACCGTTTAAAAGTTTCCACACTCACTTCCCAAGAAGAGCCAAGTTAAATTTTCAATATTTTTCAACCCCAAACCCCCCTCCTCTTTAGCTTCACAAACCCTCTCCCACTTCACCCAAGCAATTTTCATTTTATCTTTAGCCAAGCCCCCCCCCCCCCCACACAAAGTTCCGTTGTAGCCCCACAATCTCTTTAGCCACTTCTTAGGAATTTTAAAAAAAGATAGATAGTAAATAGGGAGAGCAATCAAGAACCGACTTAGCTAACACCAAACGACCCCCAAAGGATAGAAATTGTTCTCCCACACCCCCAACCGCTTCTCCACTCTCTCTTTTACCTTCACCAAGACTTACCACTTCTAGCACGACAACCCACCGGCAACCCCAAGTAATTAAAAGGTAATTTTCCCACCTCACAATTAAGGTAATTTGCCCCAATCAACATCTCACTATCCGCCACCCCAAACCCAAATAAGTTACTTTTTCCAAAATTTATCTTAAGCCCGGATAAAAGTTCAAAAGTTCTTAGGACACTTTTTAAAGTAGAGAAGTTTTCATCACACCATTCCCCAAAAATATTGTATCATCCGCAAATTGTAAATGTGACGCCGGAATTTTATTTTTACCCACCAAAACCGGTTTATACAATCCCACATTACATGCCCTTTTGATCATTCTACACAAGCCCTCCGCTACAACTAAATAGAGGAAAGGAGATAGGGGATCCCCTTGACGCAATCCACGCCCCACAACAAATTCCTTAGTAGGGCTCCCATTCACAAGAACGGACGCACTTACACTAGACACACATTCTTTAATCCACTTAATCCACAATTCACCAAATCCCAACACTTTCAACATATCAAACAGAAAATCCCACCTAACATAATCATAAGCCTTATCAAAATCAATTTTAAACACAAACACCTTTTTTTTCTTTCTTAGAACCTCATCAACAATTTCATTAGCCACCACCACTCCATCAAGAATATTTCTTTCACCAATAAAAGCAGATTGATTTCCGAAATAATTTTAAAAATAAATCACAAGGTTGATTGATTTTAACTCAGACAAAAACTCTACAATTAAAAATAAAAAACTCCACTGATTCCTTTCTCCGTTTAATACTGAAAATCTCAATTAATTAGGAATTAGGAAGCTTTAAATTTTATTTGAATTCCACAATTGTTATTTTGGTAATTAAAAGTGTTGACTTCCAATGTAAGCCATAAGAAATTTTGTGTTTTAAATTCATAAGACTATATATGTTAATGTGTTAATGAAAATTGACAATTAAGGCTAAAAATAGATTTTACTACAATTGATTTTTAAAAGAAAATTGATTGTATATGCCACATTTTTTTTAAATAGCGTTTCAATTCGAATGCAAATCCTAGCTACTTTAACACTATAAATACATAACATTTTTCTACTTTTTCTCCAAAATACATAGCAGCCTGCACATTCAACAAAATATAATTAATTCAAAAATCTCTAAATCGAAGCCAAAACAGAAGAACATCGTCCGGTGAATTCACAAATTACGACCTGGCATGAACGCATTTTTTATCACATTAATATTATGGTTGTACCTGGTGGAAGATTGATGCTTTAGGTTTCGTTGCTTTTAAGTTTTATCAGATTATGATCGAGCCATTTTATATTGAGCACCAACCGGTTAATGAAGTTGGGCTTCTGTTTGTTTTGTGTTGCTTTCGTTCACGGTAATTCCACTTTCGCCATTTTGTTTTGTCAATTTCAATACCTGATTGAATGAATTGATTTTAATTTATTATTGTGAAGTATACCTTAGACACGATTCGCCATTCAGATTTGCGATTGCACATGAAACATTTAGAAGGGGTATATGCATTCGTTCTCCATGAGGTACTACAACCTGTTTATATCTCCTGGGCTTATCTTATCCATGCAATTCGAATGAGGTATGTCCATTGCAGTTTGCATTGTTAACTTTATATTTTAGGGCATAATTGTATATAGTTTGTATAAATAGTGACTCTAATTTACCTCAAGTCTCTCTTTTTCATCGTTTTTGTTGTACTTGCTACAGTTCAATTGAAGTTCCTAGAGGAAGTGTTGACCGAGTGATGTTGGAATCCTCGGAAAGATTGCACAAGTATGTGCATCGTATCTGTAGTTTGTATTTGGTACATACATGCTCTTTTTTTGCTATTGCAATTGTATAAAATTATTTTATTTGTTTGTGATAAAATAGAAACATGGTGAAAGTCATCTTCCGGAACAAGAGATGGGATGCCATTTTCCATGGAGGATATTGGAACTTCTCGCGTGTGGAACTTGCGTTATTGGTATGGAGTTATGCAAGTTGGATATAATTTCAATGATTTATTATTTTTACCCATTCATGCATGGATCAACAAGTATTAGATATTGGGGCCGATAAGAATAAAGGTTTATGCAATTATAGAATACCAAATTTTTAACTAATGAAGGCCTGTGGAACATGTTCTATTTTTCTCTTCAGGTTCATATTATTTGCAAATATTGATATTTTGATATCAATTATTTTCTTTGAATTTATATTTCTTCATGCGTGGTTGCAGATAGAAACTATATAAGATGTTTGCATAAAGATGGACTGAGCTTTGTTTATTAATGAAGGTATGCTCCTCCCTCATTTTACCTTACATCTACAATATTCTACTTTACTTTGATTTGCTCTAAAGCCAATGGCAAATTGAATAGAAAAAGAACACTACAAACATTCAAAATCTAATCTACCTTACTGCTTATTGAGAATGCATCTTAAATTGATTCATATCTAAATGTGGTTATTTATTTGAGGCACGACTCATGCACTTATGTTGTTAGGTTTCTTACTCTTATTTTGTTGACCAGGGCAAGGTGGTGAATGTTCCAGAGATTGGTAGCAGTCTATGGATGAGGATGATTACTGACTTGCAGTTGGTGATGATTATATAGGGAGATGTTTATATAGAGGAGATGGCCTAAAATGTATTTAGTCACATATATATCATCAGATTTTGATTTGGTCAAGGTTTAGTTTTGTTGCATCAAGTAGTGATGACCTTTTTGCTTGAAAACTCATGGTTCATCAAGAAGTGAGTCCAGAAGTCATTAGAGCTCAATAAGAGTAGCCGCATGTGATAGATTTATGTTATTAATTTCTTTGTTATTTTTTAGCCACTTTAAAAACTTTTTTTTTCTTCTTCCTAATGCAAGTTGCTTTGTATCCTTAGCTTACCAAGCTTCTGCATTAATAGTCGATTAAAATACAAGTGAACTACATTTTATTAGTGTTTTTTTAATGTTTATTGCACAAACCTTTCAACATGGCACTATGTGTTTTCGCTCATTCTGTCAATGATAAATATTACTCCCTCCACCCCAAAATAATTTACCCAATTTCTATTCACATAAGCATTTTAAAAATCAAACTTATGAAAATGAGAAAATGTTAAAAATATTTGGTGATAATTTTTTTAGCAATATAATGAACGAAAGAATGATAATATAGGCTAGTTGGAGTGAGAAAGTATTATATCAAGTTCAACTCCAAAATTTCTAATTTCTAATGGTTCACAATTTCGACCTTGGTATCATATCGAATTTGATGATGTACAAGTTTTCATTTTGTGTTATTTGGTTCGACTATACAATTTTGTTTAGTTCACCATTTTGATCATGATTTTCAGGGCACTCCCATTTATGTTTGGCCAGGCTTAGTAATTTGATGCACCTTGATCTTTTTTATCAGTTGATCTATTTTTATAAATAACGTCAAGGGCCAAATTAGGCTACAGATAAAAAAGTTATTGCCACAAATTAGGCTATGTAATTTTATTTTAAAGGACTCATTGTTACATCAAGCTTACGTGTACATTAATATCACTTATGAACACAAAAGTCTCCATTTAAAGAAGTAACAACTCCAACTGTATACTCCTACATATAACACGGCTGTAGAAGAAGAAGATTAGAAACAGAAAAAAAAAAAAAAAAGAAGAAGAAAATAGAAATAAAGATAAGTAAAAAAGAAAAAGAAACAAATATAAAAGCAAAGAGAGAAGAAAAATAATGTGTTGGGTCATATTTTGAAATACAAATTTTGTTGGAAGTTTGATTTAGTAAGTTATGTGGTGTTGATTTTGTAAAATAGAAAATATAGAGTCAAATGTGCAGTAAACGAAAACTGAAGTTGGTTGTTTGAGATAATTTAAGCAGGGGTAAAATTGTATTTTCTAGGTCATAATTATACGAAAGCCAAAGTCAAGGATCTAGATGTAGTTAAAGTTATCTAACAAATGGTGTAGATGTAATTGATGGAAAAAGTGGTCACTCAGACGTAATTGATGCCGATAACAGGGGATTTGTAAATAAAATCCCTTTTTATTTATGATTCAAGACCTTTTGCTATTGACGTTTGATGTTTTTGGTTTACTTTGAGACTTAAGTACCTTTTCAACGATACCATTGATTTGATCACTTTTATTTTTACTATTATTTTTATTATTTTATGCCAGTTTAAAATTATATCATATAGTTGCATTGCCATGGGTTATCCATTATTAATTATAACCATTGAGATTTAGAAATTTTATTTTCATTGATTATTTTACTTTGCCATTTTATCTTTTCTACATTGTAATCCAAAGGGTCACCATTGAGGTGGAAAATAAAAGGGAATTTGCCAGATGATTGTTGCGTATTGGAGATGGTCGTGTATAAGGAGGAATGAATATCAAGGTAGTTGATTTCAAAATTCACAATTTCATACTTATTTTGAGGCTCCGTGTTTGAAGACAAAATGGCATAGCATACTTTGCTCCTGGATCATCTTGGCGATGGGTTGGGTTGTATTTTCAGAAGAAATTCATTCTAAATACAATAAGAGTATGAGGTTTGTCAAAGAACATGACAAGGTATATCCATGTCTGACGATAGTGGAGTATAAGAATACTTACTGTGTATTTACATGAAAGATATAATATTGTACTTTCCGTGGTATTGCCTCCATACTTCTACCAAAATTTCGTATTATGCATTCTAGATGTATACCATTGGAGGTTGACGTACGAGATCACTGTTTGCAGTAGAATATTTCTCGACTGTGGTTTCCATGGGTAAACTTTGTGGCTTTATCATCCATGAATACTCCCTATTAAATTTTGCAGGGTTGCAAAAGTTTGCAATTTTCAACATGAAAATTTGAGTTTCAAGACTTTTATAGTGGGGAAATAGCTCACATTTTGAAACACTAAGGGACAATTTGAATCTTCAAACTTCAGCGTCCAATTCTTGAATAATATTAACTAATTCATAGTAAAGCTTGAAGCTGTGTGAGATTGTTAATGTTTGAGAAGGACATTATGCTCAACTCTGCGTGGAAGACGTGACATTGTTTTTCCCGTTGCTTCTAGCGGTATTGTCTCCCCCTAACTAACTAAAGGTCGTACATCGCATTCCAAATTTAGCATACCATTAATTGGAGATTAATGAGACCACTGTTTGAAGTAGAATATTTTTCAACAATGAGTGATCGGGATTGCTAAAGAATACCAAAATCATTTTATGAGAAGAAGAAGCCCCTATGATGAATAGATCCTGTTTTGAGGCTCTAAACGGGGTCTTAATTAGGGACGTTATCAGAGGTCCATATGCATGGATTGACCTTGAGCAAGTCGCTCGATGGATTAGTTGTTGGAATAAGATAATCTTTTTTTAGTTATGGGGCTATAAGAGGATACTAACCTGATATCGAAAATATAATAACCCTGATGAGTGTTATTTTATTTATTTTTTATTTTTTTGTTTCTTCGTCTTCTTTCCATTTTTTTATAATCATTAGTGAAATGTTACTCTTATCATGTTTAATACTTAATAATAATTTTTTTTAAATAACAAAAAACTTTATTAATAAAATAGTGAATTAACGATATTACAGAATAATACCAATCTCATCACATGGGATGAATCCCCTATGACAAGCAGGTTTAATTTGAAGCTCATAGTCAGAGTCTTAAAGACGTTATCAGAGGTCATGATGAGTTGACCTCGAGAATGTTGTTTGGTGGATTGTTTGTGTTTTTTTTTTCTGCGATTTTCTACATATGTTGCCAGTTATACTTGAGGATGTTAGACATAACATTCTCCATCATTTAAGAGGATTTAGGGTGCATGCAATGTATTGAAGTTGACAAACAACATGTGCTTGCAAGTTAGTGATTTCTCATGTACTTCCTCTATTCCATTAGTATCTTCTTACGTGGTAAATAAAATACACAAATTAAGAAATAATATTAAAATTTAATTTATATGGTGTATTTAGTTGTAACTCTGTTCATTTCACCTTAAAATTAGTTCCGCTAAGTTCAGTTCGTATCATTTTGTTTTAGTTAAGTTCAACTCAGATTCGTTCAGTTTAATTTGGCTTGGTTGAAATTTATTCTTAGAATTTGAATCCAGTTCAAATTTATTAAGTCCAATTCAGAGGTTTTTTTTTTTTTTTTTTTTTTTTGTGAATCTAAGATAGTAAGTGGGTAATTTATGCTATATATGTTCATTTCACCTTACATTTAATTGTATTAAGTTCACTTCAGTTCAGGTTTGCTTAATTCAAATTTATTCTTCAAACAAGTCATGTTCAGTTCACGTTTATTCAATTAAGTTTAATTTTGATAAGGTAAGTTCAGTCTTGGTAAGTTAAGTTCAGTTCGAATTTATTGCATTCAGTTTAGAGTTTTTCATGCAAATTGAATAGAGGCTAAAGTATGGGAGTGATTAATAAATTAGTACTGCTAGGGTCAAGCAGGAAATACGCAATTTTAAAATTTCGAGTCGAAAATTTTGGGACCAGGTTTTTTTCGAGATTGAGACTTTAGGATACGGGACGAGATCATGCGGGAATTTTTGCTTCCATTTTATTTTCCAAATTTTTTAAGACAAAAAGTTATGCCCTACCATGCACGAGATATAATTCAACATTTTGAAAACAATTTCATCAATATAAAAATTTGAAACATTTCCCGTCGTAATTAAAATCTTAGGAAGTAGTAGTATTAATCACACAGACCAAATCAAACAACTCTAGCAATGAAGTATATAAAAAATGAGTAGTTTATAAAACAATGATGAACATTAAGAGATATGAAAAAACTAATTATATCCATATATAATTAATCCCATCAGAGTCCAAATTCATTTAAGAAACAAAATCAATCCCAATATCATCCCCAATTTATATATAAGAATTCGAAAAATGTATACTATATCATTCTTAATAGAGATCTTTATACTATATACTTTTGTTTAAAACACCAAAATCTATACTATATTGAAAATTAATCAAATCAATTCATATGAAGATTTTCAGGAAAAGAATATTTTTATTTTTAGGAAAAGATATGAAGGTTGAGACTTATATAATACAATCGATTGAAGTAATATGTTCATAATTTTTTTTTTAATGAATCTCATATATTCATAAGTCGAAAGATGATGAAACACTTGAGTCAATCATTACATGAGGATGGAATTGAGCATCACGTAGAGGGTATCAAGTCTTATTGCCCAAACAATCATATTTGACTCACAGGACTATTATTCACAATGAAGGAGACGTCGAAGATATTTCATGCAATCAATGTGTTGCTGACTTTGAAATAGAATATTTTATTTGCCCATTTAGTTTCTACCATGCCCTCAACTTCAACACATTTTCACTTTTCAAAGTTTATATGTAATTTTATATTTTCTTCCATTATTGTTGTTGGTTTACTACAATGGTTGATAGTGGAATATATGGAACATTATTTAAGTTATAATTTCTTATCAACATTTTTTGGATTTTTATTTTCATAAAATTATTTAACTAATTGAGTTGATTAATGCAGATCTTCAAATAAATAAAAGTATTTATTTTCCTGACTATTTATACTTTGGAATTAGAATAGCAAATTTTGAGGAAATAGAGATCGTTATGTCATGCTGAATGTCGACCTGTAACGAAAGATGGCTCGCCTGTAAAGCTCGGGCATAATATTGACCTGTCTGTTGATATCTAAAATTGTATATTAATTGTTGTAACATAAATTGGTGAAAAAGGTTCATTTAGTGGACTATATTCAAGTTTTTAACGAAGTGTGACATCAATTGGTGAAATTGTAACTTTTAGCGACTATGACAATATTTTTAAATAGATGTAAAATGTTATTTTAATATTTTTATACATTTATGTACTTTTTGATAATATCATTCCTTTTTATAATTTTCTCTCCTCTATTGTCGAATAATCTTCTTATAATCGATACACCCACGTACTTTTGTAACAATATAATTTATCTTCTAACTTTTTCCTCCTCTTAGGTCCAACTATCCTTTTGAATTAACACATATAAGCTCAGCTTTATATCATACCGTGGAATTGCGTATATAACAAACATCCGTGGATTGGCATTTAGAGCGAAACAGAGTGTGATCGCAAAATAGTCGAGAGAAAAGAGTGGCAAGTCTCTCCTCTTCCTGTCCTCCCACATTCGTGATGGAAAAGAAGACCCACCCCATGGAATCGATTGAGTTCCGATCGAACTATTTCTACCGATCTCTTCTCTAAAAGGCGGCCATCGCCACAGGTTATTACTAGTTGGTTTAGTATAGCTAAGAGTATTATGCTGGCCAAAAAAGATTGGCTTATAAGTATACCTAAGAGTATTATGCTTTCAATTGCCAAGAAATTACTAGGGGTAAGTGTACCTCCTTATTTGCTGATTGAATTGGTAACTGAGATATTGGTATTGTGACCAATCAAATCAATTGCTCGTTTTATGTGCGTTTCCAAATCATGATATACCCTTTTTAGAGACCCTCTTTTTATTAAAAACCACGGCATCAAACAGGGTACCAGAGGTACCATGTTGCTCCTGAGGCGTCGAAGTCCTCCACCACTAGTTCACAAAGACTTCTTGTCCTTCCACAATTTGGATTCCCCGGAACAAGAGGTGCGTCCATCCATACCAATCTCCGAATATAAACATGTGTTTGATGGCCCTCACCGTGATACTATGGAGATGAGATTCCTAATATTAGTTGGTCCCTTTACATAATTAAATTCTCAATGACGGTAAGTTCTTACAACATATATACTTCCAACAAACCTGAATTCCAAACTTTGATTATAAGTTATAACATCAATACTCAACTTCCGCTCAAGAATCATGATCCCAGATCTTGAATTGAAGTTGTTCAATCACAAAGCAATTCGCCATTGCCCATCCTATTCCTCCTCTTGAATTTTCGCATTCTTGCTTTTGCATGTGGTGGTGGCAGTAACAACAACGGTTATGGATGGACGTGTAGCGTGCTATTTAATTATAAATAAAATAGAAAATAAATTACTAGTTAAATAGTGGATAAAGAATGTAAATTTGAAAACACATCATGCACGAATTTTTCGTCGTAGGAGACTAAGGCTTTGTGTTCTCTACGTAAGGGAAAATGAGACTCAAAGGAACTAGAAAATACATCAAAATCTCGCTGATCCATTTAATAATTCGCGGGTCATGTTATAACCCGAAATTGAACTGGGTCATCCTCCCTAACCCGTTCAAATCGACGACATATTTCATTCTCTTCTCGCCGTTTCTCCCTCACATCTCTCTCTGCAACAAAAGCTTCGATTCTCGCCTTCATCATCGTGATCATCATCGTTTCTATCTTCAACGAATATTAGGATGAACGATTTCTCTCCTAGATCGTTGAATGAATTGAACAATTTGAGGATTAGATTGGCTCAATTGAAGAATTCGAGAAGGAGAAAACGTTCTAAGCAAATTAAGGATTCACCAGCGGTTGAAGTCGATCATGAAGACACAGGAGACGTTCTCATCACTGAAGGATTTGCCATGAGACAGTCCGAATTTGATGAAGAAGAAGATTTCAGTGAATTTGCTGAAGAATTTGTTGAAGATATGATGAAATACCTAGAGATCCAGAATTTACAGAAGGATTTGCGATGAGACAGTCAGAATTTGATACAGAAGATGATTTCATTGAATTTGCTGAAGGAATTGTTGAAAACATTGATTCAGAATTTGCAGAAGAATTTGGTGATGAACATGAAGCTGATAAACATGAAGCTTCAGCTAATAAGCAGAAAGCAACTTCTGAACAATCAGGTTTGTTTTCAATTTGTTTGAGTTTTATGTATTATTCGTTGAGTTTAATGAAATAACTTTTTGAGTTTTACTCTGTAACGTACTGTATGTTACAATTTCATATGAGTTTTATGTATTATTGGTTTGAGTTTTGATTCCAAGTTTTAGAGTTTTTCTTTGTAAAAGTTCTGTATGTTACAATTCTGATTTGAGTTTTATGGATAATTTGTTTGAGTTTTACTCTTTAGATTCTTGAGTTTTATTCATAGACTGATTGAGTTTTATAATAATTCACTGCAGAGGAAATACCACTCTCTTTTGATGGTTTAAAGAAGGAAAAATGGGAACATTTTGAGGATGTGTTCAACTACTTCTGGAATTTGGGAATGTCAGTTCACCAAATTGAGCAACGCATTGGAAATGATAACAACGAACTCTACTTTGCTACTACATCAAAGGAGATAGACGTGGAGGTGGAGCATACGATTGATGAGAATGATCGCAGTCGTACAAGCTTGGAGAATGGCATACTATTCAAGGTGGTTTAGGGATTATTATATATGTCGAAAAATACTATAGCATTCATAGTAGATTAGGAAGTTGATATTATAATCTTAGAAACTTATGTTTGTAATGTATATGTGTTTGTGAAAACTGATGTATATGTGTTTGTAATAAAGTAATGTATAACTGTTTGTAATATATATATGTGTTTGTTATGGAATAATGTATATGAGTTTTATATGTTGTTATTTTTGAGTTTTACATGTTGGTAGTTTGAGGTTTAATTCAAACAACAACTACCATACAATGAACAACTAGCAACATTCATATAAAATGATGTTTTATATGTTTGAGTTTTATATGCTATTTGTTTGAGTTTTATATTATGCTTGTTTGAGTTTTACATCTGTATTAAAAAAGGTGTACAAAAACCTTCATATAAAATTGAGAATCCTCAAAAAGTCATACAATTTACAGAAAATAAAGAGATCCCTGACTGAATCATGTGAATGGTCCTTAAAATTATTCCTGCATTGAGTTTTATATGTTGTTATTTTGAGTTTTACATGTTGCTAGTATAAGGTTTAGCAAGACCAGAAATTCAACAAGGGATACAGAAACTAGCCTACAATGAACAACTACCAACATTCATATAAAAAATGAGAATCAGTAAAACTCAAACGCAGAGTAAGTAAAACTCAAACACAGTATAAGTAAAACTCAAACAAAAAATATTTGAAAACCAAAAAACTGAACAACAAAAATGTACAAAAACATTCATATACAATTCAGAATTCTCAACAAAGTCATAAAATTTAAAAAAATAAAGAGATCCCTAAATCATGTTAATGGTCCTTAAAAATCACAAATATCTCTAAAATTGATTCAATTTTCCAATAGACTATTTCTTCAATTTTCTTCTCTGACCCATCTTTTTCTCAAACTCACTGCAGATATGTTCTCTTTCATTTTCTGCAAAGTTTCTGACACTCTCAATCAACCGATTCTTCCTTGTATTTGCATCAGACAGACCAATTGAAGCAATTATTTCAGCTCGTGCTTTCCGCCTTTCAGCAACCTGTTAAATTATAAAAATAAAAAAAGAAAATCAAGTACATATAGATTTCAAAGATTATATTTTCATAACTCACTACATAATGCATATAAACCTCAAATAACATATACTCAAACCTCAGTAATGTACTATTAATAAAACAGAAGAATAAAACAGACACATAAAATCAGACTCAAAATAAACTCAAACATGATATACATAAACCTCAAACTTAACAACAATAAAACTCAAACTTATTGGAGCTCATGACAGACACATCATCAGAAGGTATCTCAAAGTCTTTTTCCTTTTGATTCCCTACAAAACAGCATACAAGAGTTAACACAACTTAACTCAAACATACAATCTAACAAGCACCACATAAAACTCTAAAACAAACATCATATAAAATTCAAACCTCAAACTAAAACTAAGCGTGTATATTTTTCTAAAAGCCTAGATGATTTGATGAACCCTAAATATCATGAAAATTAATTGAATTACTTCTATGAATGTTCAATGTTAAACTCAGTCTGGAATGCATATAAAAATCATGGACAGTGGTAAAACTCAAACAAACACCAAAATAAAACTCAAAACAAAGAGCATATAAAACTCAAACATACACTAAAACCTCAAACTAAAACTAAGGGTGTATCAAACCTCAAACACACTTACCATCATCTCTGTTTGTAGGTTGTTTCCTCATTGACCTACGAGGTTGTTGAACCTTTACAGTAGCATCACTGGGCTCATTCCTCGTTGACCTACGAACATTTTGAACCTTTTTTCGGTGCTCCCTTTACAGTAGCATCAACTCCCTTACCTTTCTTTTCATTAGAATCATAAGTGCAAATATTAACCATGATTGCTGCAAAAAAAAAACACAAAGAAGATAAACTCAAAACACTCAAACTCAAGTAAAACTCAAACATAATATAAGTAAAACTCAAATATAATATGAGCATGGACAGCAGTGGTAAATTTGTGTTAAATTCAATAAGCTACAGAATGGAAAAGGAACCATTATCATTGAGTTAAATTTGAATAAAAAATGCATATAAAAATATGAGCATGGACAGCAGTGGTAAAACTCAAACATGCATCAAATAAAACTCAAACAAACATCATATGAAACTCAAAAAATGAAATTTATCCTTAAGCACCATATTAATGTATAGAAGTTTGAGTTTTATCTGAAGCAGGTTTGAGTTTTATCTTTGCATAATAGAAAAGGAAAAATTATAATTTCACAAAGATACATGTTTCATTTTTATATGATCCATGTTTGAGTTTTATCTTTGAAAAAAAATGGAAAAGGAACAATTATAATTCAATAAGCTACATAATGGAAAAGGAATCATTATCATTGTGTTAAATTTGAATAAAAAATGCATATAAAAATATGAGCATGGACAACAGTGGTAAAACTCAAACATGCATCAAATAAAACTCAAACAAACATCATATGAAACTCATAAAAATGAAATTTATCCTCAAGCACCATATTAATGTATAGAAGTTTGAGTTTTATCTGAAGCAAGTTTGAGTTTTATCTTTGCAGAATAGAAAAGGAAAACTTATAATTTCACAAAGATACAGGTTTCAGTTTTATATGATCCATGTTTGAGTTTTATCTTTGAAAAAAAAATGGAAAAGGAACAATTATAATTCAATAAGCTACAGAACGGAAAAGGAACCATTATCATTGTGTTAAATTTGAATAAAAAATGCATATAAACATATGAGCATGGACAACAGTGGTAAAACTCAAACATGCATCAAATAAAACTCAAACAAACATCATATGAAACTCAATGCATAAATTATACAGCATAATTTAAACAGAAACTCAATGCTATATAAGACAAACCTTAACACACTGAATCAAACCAAACAGTATTTGTAAACCTCAAAGTAAACCTTACAAACAAACAACATAGAATATCGATCACCAGCAAAAATCGAATAAATGAACAGAAAAAAATGCAGGAACCACTATCATTGTGTTAAATTTGAATAAAAAATGCATATAAAAATATGAGCATGGACAGCAGTGGTAAAACTCAAACATGCATCAAATAAAACTCAAACAAACATCATATGAAACTCAAAAAAAATGAAATTATGTAAAACGGATGAATGGAAACCACACAGAGCAAACCTTATGCATAAATTATGCAGCATAATTTAAACAGAAACTCAATGCTATCTAAGACAAACCTTAACACACTGAATCAAACCAAACAGTATTTGTAAACCTCAAAGTAAACCTTACAAACAAACAACATAGAATATCGATCACCAGCAAAAATCGAATAAATGAACAGAAAAAAATGCAGGAAACACAGATCGAAACATAGATGAAAACGAGCGCATGCGAAATCGAGCAGAAGTGAATGAAGCTAGCTTCGACTTACATAAAATCGACCAAAATCGAAAACACGGAGATCGAGAAACTTACATAAATGTGAGGGAAGAAATCGAGCAAAAGTAAGCTTTGACTTGTGAGGATTAACTGCATAAACATAGCAAAATCGGAGAGAATGTAGAGTTAGAGTTAGACGTAAAGGATAGAGAACCTCATCGCGGAGGAGACGATTCAGGCGGCGGAGACGATGATTCAAGCGAAAATGAGTAACCTAGGGTTTCGAAAATGACTGAAAAACAACAGAAAGGAACGAAATCAAACCTTCAACAGCTGAAGAAGACGAACACGATGACGACGAACTTAATTCAGGCGGAGGAGACGACGTCTGAAGCTTCGATTGCGCGGCGACGAGAACATTTCAGGCGGAGGAGACTTTCTCTCTCTACTTTATCTCTCTACTCTCTGATATTTCAAACGATAAATGACGGAAACTGAAAAGAAATGGGTCAATTCTATTATTTATTGATAACCCGTTTAATGACCCGAAACGAGTAAACCGGGTTATAACATAACCCGCGAGATTTGATACAGTAGAATGGATGATCCGGAATGCTTTGGTCTCACGGTCTCAACTTACAAATTGAAATTGTAAAAGCAAAAAAGGGAAAAAGGTAAACTAAACTAATTTGAACGGATACAATTGGGGTGGGCTTGCTTGGTCCAGCTTCTGCTAAAGCCCAAAACAATAAGCCCAAGCCTGCTACCAAAGGTTCCTAATGAACAACATGGAGTAATTCTCAAGTAGCCCATTACTGTTAGAATCTTCATTAAGTGTCCATGCTAAGTAGTCTAATTTTCTGAATCAGACATAATCAATGGTTAACTTCTCCTGGTGACCTCTCTTCTTTAATTTGCTCAGCCTTTTCAACCGAATAAACTGCTTACCCGCTTAACCATACTCTTTCAAGCTTCTTTTACTGGCGGGTGAATTGAATCAAAAGTTCGTTCATATACTGGTATACCACCAACTGTTTGATGAAATGTCCCTGAGAAGTAATTAGTTACTTGAACTCATTGATTGATTACTTTGTTACGAATGGAGACTTCAGTCTGTTATATGCAAGCTTATCGAGTTTATAGCTGCAAAAGTCTTGTTTGAGTTTCAAATGGAACAGCAGTGCTTGCTGCAGGAGGCCATAGCAAGAAACCTCACAACAGAAACACAAAACAGACCAAAAACATCCGTTATCCACGCCGAAGGTTTCCGTCGAGTTCTTTACCAGGAATCTGCTCAGCGCAAAACCCGTTTGAGTGAGTTTGAAACTGCACCCTCTAGTAGTGATTATGTTGAAGATGATGTCAGTGATAGAGATGATGGGAGTACAGTATGGGATTCTGATGAGATTGAAGCCATTCCATCTCTTTTCCAGGGAAGGGTACATCAGAAGCCTGGAAAGTTAAGCAGGGAGAGGCCTTTGCCACTTCCTCTTCCTCACAAGATTCGTCCGTTGGGACTGCCAACTCAGAAATAGCGTGTCAGGAGTCATCATGGTGCTTCTGAGAGGCAACCGGTGATATCAGGTTTACAAGAGCCGGATCATCTATGAGGCAATGGTAAGGGGTTTTTATTATAGGGGGAAATTTGGGACTTTCTTGGAATCTTCTCATAGCTGCCACGAAAGTTGATAGAATGTTGGATCCTGGTGTTTATGTTAAGCTAATACTACAATTGGTGAAAAATCCTGATAAAAGAATGCTTATTTTGCCCATGTTGGAGGAGCTTGGCAAAAGAGCTAGAGGATCTTGAATTGACTCAACCGGACTGCACCGCTGTGATGAAATTGTGTAAAGATGGGGAAGTTTGATATTGTTGAGGCTTCATATCATTGGTTCAAAATATCTGGCAGAACACCAATTGTAGCTGTGCAGATGACTTTGATACATAACCGTTGGTCGGAGAATAAGTATATGGATGCAATGGCTATTCTGTGGGGAAATGGAGGCTTCAAATTGTACATTTAAACTCCCAGATTTTGGTGTCATTATAATGCTTTTTGTTGCACTAAACAATCTTTCAAGGAGCTCTAGATACTTTTCTAAGCTGAAGGAATCTGGTGTCGCTCCTACTTATGACATGTGTAGGGATCGATGTAAGAATGCATATGGTTTCTAGTAGTTCTGGATAAGTGTAGAGAAATATTTTGACAAGCTGAGAATGTTGGATTCAGGTGGGATGAGGCAACAAGACTATTTGCAAGAACATACAGGGCAAGCACGAGACCATATACATGGTCATGGTTCTTGCAGTTCTTGCAACTTTGTAATTTTTAAAAATATATCAATAAATATACAGGCAACCATGGCCTCTATAAATTCACATGAAACTAGTTTCACACATTTCATTTTGTAAAACACAGAGTCTAGATTCTGTTCTTTGAACCAGTCAGGGAGCAAGTGCGAACACAGCAACCACAAGAAATAGACATGGAGGAAGCCTCAAAACGACGACCTAGGAACACAACCACAACAGTGTTTCAATCTGGTAAGTGGAAAGAATTCTCATTCTGATAGTTGATTGATTTGTTTTGTGAATCGGAGCCTTGGGCTTGAAGTTTTATCAGGTTTTGACATTGAAATCTACAATATCAACTTCATAAGTTTAAAAGTTTGTAGTATTAATTAACATTTTAGTGTTCCTTGCATTCAGTTAATAAGTAGTTGCTTTTATTGTGTTTCTAAATGCATATGCAATTTTATGGTTACATTCCCCAATAAGTTTGGTGTTTTAGTGATTATAGCAAAAATTACGCAAAGTTGGCATTTTATATCTGAATTTATTGCCCATGTCGCAAGTTTGGCCAGCCAAAAGTGCGCTGATGAAAGTCGCAAAATTATCACCGCAGAAAACATAATCTCAGCCATGACTTGCGTAGCTGGGTTTGATAACTATGTTGAACCACTGACCCTAATTTACCTAAGCAATATGCGACAGGTAAATGATAAGGACCACCCACCTCGCCGCCGCATGACACTGACGACACCAATTCATCCCAGGAAGAAGAAGCTCTCTGTGCGGGCGTGGCCAAGCACGGTGCCTGAAAGTGGAAGCTTATTAAGAGTGACTCTCAAGGTATCTTCTTCTATCTCTACCAATCAATCAGCTCCTGTTTGTTTCCTTGTGTTTGATATGTTAATCATCAATAGTTATTAGTCTCTATAGAAGCTTAAATTTCCAAATGCATATAATTATTGATCTTCTGTAGCTAGCTAGCTAGATTGAAACTGTAATTGATGATAAATTAACTAGTGATGATATTAAAATATGCCATTGTAAGTCGTCGATCTAACCTACAATCAAAACCTGTCATCAAATCCTGACGCATTAGTCAACTGAGGGTCCCCATCGATTAACGACTAAATGAAATACTCCATGTACATGGGATACTACATGTTCCTGTGTTGCTTCCTAATTCATTTGATTAAGAATTTAAGATGACCAATCTTGTGCCAAGAACACTTTCATGATTCATAAGTAAAAGGCTTGCTCTACATATATATATAAACTCAACTAATTCATAAGTAAAATTCGTGAAATTAACTGACGACACTGTGTGTTTCAATTTGATATTTACTGGCTACCAATCAAAACCTGAAACCTCAAGCTACTTGGCCATCTCCTGTTGCGAATTATGGGCAAATACCACCCGCTACTTGCTCGGTTAATCCTGATGGTGACATTCCTTTGTCGCAATGGATGCGCAATATGCACAATTTAGGATGCGTAGAATATGCGCAAATGATTGTTAGGTGTGTTAGAGCAAGTAATCTTGAAGAGTTGAAGTATGGACTATGGAGTGTTTCAGTGTATATATCTTCAAGGCGTAATATTGATTTATTTTTTTTATTTTTTATTTTTATTTTTGTCAATCTTTCTTCTCCAGGCCTCGAAATTGGAATTGTTACTGCAGCAGAAATTGGAGCTGTTTTAAACTTTCTTCGGAGCTGGTTCTGTTGTGAAAGAAGTGGATGGAGAACTTGTTCTCCTTTATTACATTGGTTCAGTTCATATGAACTAATGTAATAAATCACTAGTAGCTAATCTTGTGATTGGATTCGTGTTTAACTACATTATATTCTGGTAATGAATCAGTAGCCCTGTGATCGGATTTGTGTTTAACTATATTCAATTTTGTGAGATTTCAGCTTAATCTCATTCTTATTATGCACGTTCTTTTCAAAGTCATGATAAGATGAACTGAACAAGTCGTCTAACAAACTGTTCACGGCTTTGTATCCAACCATAGTAGTGAATTGATCATGTTTCAGGAACACTTGACTATAAAAACACACAAACAGGAATTAATCTTCATATTCTGTTCCGAGTCATTTACTTATATATGAAGATCATCTATTCATCTCCAAAAGAAGGTTTGCCAGTGCGATTTCAGCTTCTGGATTTTCCTGAATGAGGCAGTGTCAGTAAGAGTTTCTTCAATTCCACTTGCTCCCCTTCTCCATTCCTTCCACAACACACCTCTCTTCCATCAGGTACTAATTAATTCGGGCTCTTTGTATTTTACTGTTTTCCTGTAATTGTTCTGATTAGTAATGTACTTTTTCATTGCATATTAGACTGTTAGAGACTTGACAGACATTGATATCAAGCTTTGTGGCAAGAACAAGGAAGCTTCTCTCCAACACAAGGCCACTGGCATCAAGAACAAGGAATCATCTCTCGAGCATATGGTAATGAATGATTTTCCAGAGGAGATAAATTATCCCGCTGCTTTACTCTAAGGTTGATGAAATATTATTATAATGCATTTTTTGTCCACTCTTCTTTCTCTGTTCTCTTACATTTCACTATTTCATTTGAATGCTACTGTGTGTGTGCTTATGAGTTAGACTAAATTATAGTAAGACTTATGCTTCACGATTATATATTTGCACGGTCGACACACAGAAATGTAAGAAAAATGGATTAGAATCGTTGTTTCGGATTGTTGAAAAACGAAACGTTTTGGTAATAAAATGCGGAAATTATATATGTATTTAGAGAGTTTCGAAACTCTGTATTGATTTCATCTGGTATGGAGCCTTGTTGCCTTTCTTTGTCTCTAATTTGAGTCCCTGGGTATTGTGGGAAATGCTACTTTGTGTTTCGCTTATGACTTAGACTAAATTATAAGACTGATGATTTCGCGAATATTTATTTCAGTTTTACCAACACATAGAATTGTAAGAAACATGGACTAGAATCTTGGTTGAGACACAAAACGTTTTGGAAATAAAAATGCATTAATTGTATGAGTAAAAAGTTCATGTACTCCGTATTTAAGTATTTTAGAGATTTTTAAAATTCCATATTGATTTCATCTCAATGAGCTGAAATTTGGATGTCTGGTGTGTAGATTTGAAACCGTGGTAAGAATACAGTACCAAATTGATTCTTTGTTTCGTTCCGATTATGAGACCTTTGTGCCTTTCTTTGTTTTTAATTTGAGTCCTTGGGTATTGTGGGAAATATCTCTACATTTTTGAAAAGTCTGTATTTCTCACTTGCTTCAATATATATCAAGTTGCTATCTTACTCCAGAAACTTGGTTGCTTTACTCATTTTGATATTATCTTTTTCCTCTTGCATGAATACAGCACTGCGCATTGCTCCAGCTGATGTGGAAGACACGAATATAAGTCTGCTTGCAACTCTCTCTACGTGAATCGTGCTTCTTCACTGCATGTGAGTTGCAGTTTGTGGCTATTGTTAACAAGTACTTGGAATTTTTACATATGGATCACATTCTGGTACTTAGAACTGCTTGAACTTGAGAATAATCCATTTTCTTGAACTGGTTAACTCTTCAACTTAAGAATTACAGCTCTTGAACCCAAAACAGTCAAGTCTGTAAGACCAGGATTAGAGACTGAAATGAAATCATGACTTTGAGTTTAACTTCAAAACCAAAAATGCGATTGAAATCACCTCAGCTTGCAATGGAGAAGCTGAAATTATAAAACATTTTGTTCATCGTTGTTGCTTATTTGAGTCCTTTACCATTTGCTTTAAGCTCAGGTTGGCACCTTTCTTCGGAGACTTGGTTGCTTTTTCATTTTACTCATACCAGTATTATCTTTGTCCTCTTGCATGAATACAGTAGGCACTATGCACTGCTCGAGCTGATGTGGAAGACATGGATAAAAGTTTGGTGGTAACTCTCTACATGAATCGTGCTTCTTCATTGCATGTAAGTTGCACTTCGCGAATATTGTTAATGAATACTTTTTTCATAGAATTTTGATATATGGAATTATGGATGGATCACATTTTGGTACTTGGTTGGAAATGAACTGGTTAAGTGCTTGAACTTGAGAATTTCATCTTTTTAGCCCAAACAGTTAAGTCCACAGTCCAGGATTAGAGACTGAACTGAAATCATGACTTTTATTTTCAATTTCCCAACCAAAAGACCGGCTGTGGATGTGCAGCAGCCAGCCTCGACTAAACGTTCAGGTGAAACTTCTGAAAGTCAGCTACTCACTAAGCAGAAATGATCTGTTCATTCACTAGTTTTTCTCCGAAACCTACAATCAAGAATTCACCATATATAGGAGCAACATCCACACAAATGCTCTTCTGTAATCTTGAACATCTTAATTAACCTGGACTTGTTTTTCAAATGCTCCAAATATCCTAGAATGGTGGTTTCAGATTGTTGAAAAACGAAACGTGTTGGTCATAGAATGCAGAAACTGTATATGTATTTTAGAGAGTTTCAAAACTCTGTATTGATTTCATCTTAGCGAACTGAATACTTGAGACATTTGGTATGGAGCCTTGTTGCCTTTCATTGTCTCTAATTTGAGTCCCTGGGTATGGTGGGAAATGCTACTTTGTGTTTCGGTTATGAAACACAAAGTATCATACAATATATTTAATATATAAAGGGTTCTATATATAAATTGGACACAATCGTAAATCGTTGTAAAATAGCAGTGTGTTTCACTTTATTTTTTTCAATTTTGCCCCCACTGGATAAAGATATAAT
>CM051458.1:18461450-18488085 GCA_028274465.1 Plantago ovata
TGAATCTCGCATTCTACTCCTTTGACCAACCAGGTGGCCTTCCAGAATCCGTCTCCCCTGTAATCATGTCACTGTTGAAGCATGCTTTATCCATCTCCATCATCTTTTCCTACGATTGGTGCACAATCAATCATTGTCTCTGCACTGTCGAGTTGATAAATAATGACCGCTTTGTTGTCATGTGTTTTGCGTCTCTACTCAATTGTTGTACGTTTCTACTACTATTATTAGAATATAGATTCTTAGTTAGTTTATATCTCGTCTAATATCCTATTGTATTTAGATTCCTAGTATAGCCTAACTTAGTAGATTCTCTCTTGTAATTATATAAATATGTACATTGTTGTTAATAAGAATCACGGAATTCCATTCTTTCGTGGTATCACAATAGGTTTCGATTCTCTCGACCTAATACAGCTTCCGCCCTTCTCTCTTTTTCCTCTGCCCCTCGCCGTTCTGCCCACTGCAGAACGCTCCCGTCCCCCCTGCCTCCTCGCCGTTCTGCTCCCTACAGGCCGCTACCTTCTCTGTTTTCTATCCTTCCCTTCTCTGCCCCTCCTCGCTTTACCACCCTTCGGCATCATGGTCGATACCACCGTCACCAACGACACCTCATCCAAAGAAACATCATCGTTTCATCCTGCCCTCGCCGTCTCCAATATAAAAACTCACATCGCGGTGATTCTCGAGGTCGAGAATATTCAGTATGCTACGTGGGCTGAACTCTTTAAAGTTCATTGCCGGTCACATAAAGTTCTGGATCATATCATCCCTCCGAAGAAAAAGGATGACACATCTTCTGTTGCCGCCGATCTCACCGATGAACAGCAAGAGATGTGGGATACGTTGGATGCCACCGTGGTTCAGTGGATTTATTCCACCATCTCCACCGACCTTCTCAACACCGTCATTAAATCTGATGTGTCCGCGTTGACGTTATGGAACCATCTACGTAACTTGTTTCAAGACAACGCCAATTCCCGCGCCGTTGTTCTTGAACAGGAATTCAGCAATTGCCATCTCCGAGATTTCTCCTATGTCTTCGACTACTGTAAGCATCTCAAGTCTCTTTCTGATCAACTTCAGAATGTTGGTGCCCCGGTTCCTAACAATCGTTTGGTCTTGCGAATGATTGGTGGCCTCACTCCGGCGTATCACGGGGTAGCCTCGGTTATTCGTCATAAGAAGGTTCTTCCTCCGTTCTATGAAGTTCGATCCATGCTTATCCTCGAAGAAAGTAGCCTGAAGGAGGCTTGTGATGATGCCATGGTTGTTACTCAACGTGAATCCGATGACTTTGTGGATTCGCGTTCCTCTACTTCTTCTCGGGGCCGTAACAACAACAACCGTGGTCGCCGGCAGCAGCGGTCCAGCAAGCCTGCCACCGGGTACCTGCAGCAACAGGGCACTAGCCGCAACTCCGGGCGCTAGGGCAGCCAGCCGGGACCCTCTGCCCGGGCTCCCTTTGCCCAGTACCAGCCGTACCAGCAGCCTGCCCCATGGTGGACTTACCAGTAGCCGCCGTGGGCTGTTCCTCCCTGCCCGTACCCTACTATGCGACAGCAGCCGGCTCCGTCTGATCCCCGGCAGTCCGGCATCCTTGGCCCCGGGCCGCCGCAATCCCCGCAGGCATACATGGCTAATTCGTGGACACCAACGGATATCGACTCCGCCATGCACGATAAGGTCAATTAACAATGTTATGCGAACTCTCTTACTTCATGCTTCTGTCCCTCCATCATATTGGCATCATTCCTTGTCTATGGCTACCCACATCCTTAATATCACCCCTTCCAAACTCCTCGCAAATGGATCACCTCTTCAAGTCCTCTATCACCGCATTCCTTCCTACTCCCACCTTCGAGTTTTTGTTTGATTATGCTATCCTCTTTTTCCAGCTACCACAATTCGCAAATTACAAGCCCGGTCGACGCCTTACGTATTTTTAGGGTACCCTGACAATCCTCGTGGCTACAAATGTTATGATTTGTCTACTCGCAAAATCATTATCTGTCGTCATGTGCACTTTGATGAATCGACTTTTCCATTTGCCACAAATCATCCTTTACCTAATACCACTTATGATTTTCTAGATGACTCCATATTCCCTTATTACCATATCCAGTCGGCAGCCTCGTTTCCTTCTCAGGCAGCGCCTTCCACGACCCAACAGCCACCACCAGCCACACCCCAACCAACCCCTCCTCCTTCTCCCGGGTTGGCCCGCAACCACCCAATTCTCCCTCAGCCCCATCTCCGGTTGCTTCCCCTCCCAGACCAAATCCAGCTCCTGCTTTGGCCCCATCCTGCCCCTCCACATCCCGCCAATACATCGTCTATCCTTCGGAGCGTCCTGTGACTCGCAGTCTCCATGGGATTTCTAAGCGCCACGTTATTTTCGACCCTTCTGAAGCTCACACCTCCATTGTTAATCCTTCTCCTCTTCCTCGTAATCCAGTCGATGCTCTCCGTGATCCAAATTGGAAGTTAGCCATGACTACCGAATATGATGCTCTTATTAAAAATAAGACGTGGGATTTAGTACCCCGTCCTTCTGGTGTTAATGTCATACGCTCTATGTGAATTTTTACACATAAAATTAAGTTTGATGGTAATTTTGAGAGGTATAAAGCTCGTCTTGTAGGTGATGGAAAAACCCAGTGCGTCGGCATTGATTGTGGTGAGACATTCAGCCCGGTTATCAAACCTGCTACCATTCGATTGGTTCTCAGCATTGCTTTATCTCGTAATTGGTCTATTCATCAATTGGATGTTAGCAATGCTTTTCTCCATGGCACTCTCAATGAAACGGTTTATATGCATCAACCCGTGGGTTTTCGGGATCCAGCACATCCTGATCATGTCTGTCTTCTACGGAAGTCTTTGTATGGCCTAAAGCAGGCTCCTCGCGCATGGTTTCAACAGTTTGCCACCTTTGTCACTACCATTGGATTTTCCAACAGTAAGTCCGACACCTCTTTGTTTGTTTACAAGAATGGTTCTGACATTGCCTATATCCTATTGTATGTCGACGATATTATCCTTACTGCCTCGTCGTCTGCCCTCCGCCAATCTATTATGGATCAACTCAGTGCTGAATTTGCAATGAAAGATTTGGGTTTGCTGAATGATTTTTTGGGCATTCGCGTCTCTCGACATCAAGGTGGTCTCTTTTTATCCCAACGGAAATATGCCCAGGAGATCGTCGAACGCGCAGGGATGTGCGATTGTCATGCATGTCCTACTCCGGTGGATACTAAGGCCAAGGTTAGTGCTACGGCTGGTCCCTTATTTGCTGATCCTACTTTATATCGGAGTCTGGCGGGTGCGCTTCAGTATCTTACTTTCACTCGGCCCGACATCTCCTATGCGGTTCAGCAAATATGCCTTCATATGCATGCTCCTCGGGATGAACATATGACTTCCCTCAAGCGGATTCTACGATATATCCAGGGCACTCTTTCTATGGGATTACACTTGTCTCCTTCTTCTCTCCATACGCTTGTTGCTTATCCGGATGCTGATTGGGGAGGGTGTCCGGATACGCGGCGTTCCACATCGGGGTATTGTGTTTTCTTAGGCAACAACCTGATTTCTTGGTCTGCCAAACGGCAACCTACTCTTTCCCGCTCCAGTGCTGAGGCTGAGTATCGTGGTGTGGCGAATGTTGTTTCTGAGTCTTGTTGGCTTCGCAATCTTCTCCTAGAATTATATTGTCCTATTCAAAAGGCGACTTTGGTCTATTGTGATAATGTTAGTGCTATATATCTCTCTGGCAATCCGGTTCAACATCAACGCAATAAACATATAGAGATGGATATTCATTTTGTCCGTGAGAAGGTTGCTCGCGGTGAGGTTCGGGTTCATCATGTCCCGTCCCGTTATCAGATCGCTGATATCTTCACCAAGGGAATGCCCTTGGTCTTGTTTGAAGATTTCCGTTCCAGTCTCAACGTTTCTCCGCCACCCGTTTCGACTACGGGGGAGTGTTAGAATATAGATTCCTAGTTAGTTTACATCTTGTCTAATATCCTATTGTATTTAGATTCCTAGTATAGCCTAACTTAGTAGATTCTCTCTTGTATAAATATGTACATTGTTGTTTAATAAGAATCACGGAATTCCATTCGTTCATCTACTTTGATGTATGGAGAAAAAACGGATATAACTTGGTATGGTATGCTGCTTGAGTGTATCCTAACTTTCTTCATAACTTTTGGAATATTTGTTTTTTATGTGCAATCCGTAACCCCAGACTGGCTACGCCAGGTCGTCCATTTTGTCACGAAACATATACTGCTTGTTTACGGACAAAGTAGCCTACCAGAGCGTTTAGTAATGTATTTGGTGACATCACAGTATTTACACCCGTGCTTTGAAGGTGAGTCTGGGAGAGATCGATATGATTCATATGATAGGATCCCTCAAAGGGTCATTAACGACACTGACGTAGAGATGAGCACTGGCGTAGAGAATGACACTGGCGCAGAGACATTAAGAGCAAGAAGTATGAAGTTCCTTAAAAATCTGATTCAGAATAAAAAGTTGATGAAGTTCATTGAATTTGTGTTTGGGGCCTTAGGCACGCTTCTTTTTCAGTATTTCTTCCAGCTGAAATCTTTACAACATGTTATCACGTTCTTGTACATGGCAGTGGTGTGGCTAGGAAACATTGCTCTGGTTCGTCTGCGGACTGACTTTGGGGTGTTCAGTTTTCTACTCACAAACGTCATTCTAGTTTCTAGCGTGAACAACTTTCAGCTTGGAGGCAAGACTTGGATTGGATATGCTGCTTGTGTTTTTCTCTATCTCCTGCGCTTGCTTTATTAATTTTGCTTATTTGTTGTTATTTTCCATTTGTATATACTGTTCTACTTTTGTTAAATTACACTATGCTTAGTAACCGATCGAGTAAAGCTATGGACATTTGAGACTTGATGGGGATGTTTGGGTCTCAATTCAGACATGCAAATTTAAGGAGTATGAGATGTGAAAATTAACTTATCTAGAGAAGTCAAAATGAAGTTTGGTTTCAGTGTTTGGGTTAGCTTAAAATTAGCTTCAAAGTTACTACTAATCCTAATTCCTAAATTGAGTGGCAAACATATTGCCAGTTACTATACTGAGACACTACCTTCAAAATTAAACTTTTTTTTATCTAACATACTACACTAAGACTCTTACATCTACACTAATTCTTTACGACCTTATACTACTAAACAAAATAATAATAATAATAATAATGTTACAGCCAAATGCTGTCATAAAAAAGCTAAGAACTGTCATAATAGAGCTTTATGACAGCACACTATCAATAACCATTGTCATAGTCATAAGATTGGTTGACGCAAAAGAAGAAATTTATGACGGGCTGTCATAAAACCAATTAAAATGACAGTCTTTTGTGATAATAGTACACTGTCACATTAATTTAAAGATGGTCATTATTTGTTTATGACATCTTAGACCTCTTGCATTTATGCAAGAGGGCCGCGCGTAAGCGGCCTTAGCCGCGTTTACGGGCCGCATCAGTGGCCCATAAACGCGGCTAAGGTCCATTTTTTGCTAAACTTTTGTTTTCCGCGAAAGAATAAATTTGCGCCAGCCAATGCGATTGGGATTGGCTAGCGCCACATGTCACTGCCATATATATATATATATATATATATATATATATATATATATATATTTGTTTTTTTTCTTTATTCGTTTAAACTTCAAACGGCCATAATTTTTAAAATAAAAATGCTAAAAATAAATAAAAATTACCAACGGTTATAACTTTTCGAGATCTATAAATAGACACCAATCTTGGATATGTTTGCTCACATCTTCTCCAACTCATTTTTCCCTTCTTAATTCGGTAAAACTTAATGTAATATATTCGTGATTTCCATCTATAAACTTGATTTCGTATGAAATTATTTACAACAAAGCTTCATTCTTCTTTACAAAAAAATAAAAAATAAAAAAAAAATAATTACATGGCAAGGCTTAGCCTCGCCTTAGCAGCGTTTAAGCAGTGACTGATGCAGGCGAAAACTGCTTAAACGCGGCTAAGGCCAGTTTAAGCTCTTAAACTAATCTTAGCCTTAAACTACGAATGCAGATGATCTTACTGACATGAATGTAGAATACACAATAAAAAAAAGGTGAAAAGTATAAGAATACATTTATATTATGACAATGCATAACTACAGTATACATAGCGGATTTCATATTTTTATGGTGACACATAGCTGTCATAATAGAAGTTCAATTAAATTTAAAAAAAAAGAAGATAATTTCAGTAATTCTAGTCGATACTATTTTTTAATTATAAAAAATTAATCCAACATTATGCCAGGGGTGAGCCCACTTTATTTTTGAGATGACATATCTATTATACCCCTGGCAAAAACGTTAAGAATAGTATAATATAAATTCTCTGCTGAAAATAACTGAAAATAACGTAAATTACTATAGTAGTGCGTTTGGAGGGTTTTGCTCTTAGGAGAACAATGACCATAAATGGTCTGGTGTTTGATACTCCCAGGCCACCGCATCAAATACTTTTTCATATCTTTTAATTTTTTTTTTTCGCCATATCATTTTATTTTATTCTTTTAAGATTTTGACATAACTACATATTTAGTTGCTCTAGCATTTCCTTGTGTATTGTATTGTTTCTATTTTAATTTCTTTTGTCCTATGGTTTTATTTTATTCCTTTAAAATTTTAACATAATTATTCAGGGTTAATTTTCATATCAAGTTGCTCTAATATTTTTTTGTATTGATTTAGTTGCTTGAGTATTTCTTTTTTTATTTTTCTCTTTAACATATATTAGGTTTTACAAACACACTGATTGACGTATTCCACATAATTGTTTAGGATATATATTTCTTTATTAGTGTTTAATTGTTTACTTTCTAAAGTTTGTACTATGCTTACTTTTAGATAAGTTAGTAGTATATGCTTGATTTTATATTGTACACATTTTATATTGACATTTAAGTCATATATTGTTAGATGATATTATTAAAAAATAATAATATTAGAAAGAGATGTGTTTATTCTGTTTATAACAATATTATTTCTGTCGTCCGTTGGTTCTAATATTTAATTCGAAATAGATCTTTAAGCATGCGTGTGGTGATAATTTTTAGTTATAATAATGTTTACAAAAAAATATAAATATATGAATTTAACGAAACACTCGAAAATTGAATAAATATATAACTAAAGGGGATGAGGGAGTATAACTTAACTTTTTTTGCTATAGAATGAATGCTTGAAACTGATTTGTAATTAATATTTTTAATTTATTTTAAAAAATATGATACTTTAACCCCCTGACATAAATTTTTGCGTTCACCATGCATTACACATTTAAACACATCAAATATTTATACATGCACTCCCTCCAAACTGAAACACTCTAACCCAACCAAGTAAATTGTCTAACTGAGGCAGTTCTACGAAAATCACAATTGATCCAGCAACTATTTGACGAAATGTCCGTGAGAAGTATTATTTACTTGAACTGATTGAGACATTGGGTGATTACCTTGTTACAAATGGAGACTTTAGTATGTTACCGCTTATCCAATTTATAGCTGCAAAAGTCTTGTCAGAGTTTCAAATGGAACAGCAGCAGCAGGAGGCCATAGCAAGAAACCTCGAAACAGGAACACAAAACAGGCCAAAAACCTTAAGTTGTTGGAGGAACAAAATCTAGTCATTTATATTAATTCTCCAACACTCCCCCGCACTCGTGGTCGATTTCAACCTCTTTGGGGAGGCCCATCGAGTGGAAATTTAATATGGGGCGGAGTTTGTCTCCTGGGTGATTCGAACCCAGGTGGGTGTGAGCCAGATGGCTCTGATACCATGATAGAATTCCAACTTTCTCAAAAGCATAAGTTGTTGGGGACGAACGGAATTTAGTCATTTATATTAATTTTCCAACATTTACCACGAATCTCTCAACGCGTTACCCTTTTGAGTGAGTTTGAAACTGAGCCCTCTCGTAGTGATTGCATTTTAGATGATGTCGTTGATAGTGATGCAAAAGTCCAGTATGTGCCATTGGCGAATGTTAAGAGGATCATGCAGGAACTTAATGCAAGGATTGGTGATACTGCAAAAGAAACTATTCAAGAATTTGTATCTGAATTTATTTCCTATGTCGCAAGTTTGGCCAACCAAAAGTGCACTGATGAATTAATGTTGCAAAATTATCACAGCAGAAAACATAATCTCAGTTGGGTTTGATAACTATGTTGAACCACTGACCCATTACATAAACAGGTAAATGAGGAGTGTGTTTCAATTCAATTCGGTAGTTGCTGGCTACCAATCATAACCTGAAACCTCAAGCTACTTGGCCATCTCCTCCTGTGAGTTATGGGCAAATACCAGCCACTTCTTACTCTGTTATTAATCCTGATGGTGACATACCTCTGTCGTAAATGTATGCGCACTATATGCGCAAATTAGGTGGTAATGGAAGTGCAACTCCTCAAGCAACATGAACTTCATTTCCCCAGTGCCTCATAAATGAGGGTAAATTGAATTTTTCGTCCCTTATCTCGACGTCCGCAGCGATATTGGTCCTTTTTTTTTTTATATACTTTTCAAATACAGTCCTCTTTTACACAAAATTACTTCTAGCCTACTTGTCCGCTGATGTGGCTTATGAGTCGGACGAACTGAAGTACGAAACGAACTAAGTGAGTTGCGTTCTAAAGGGACGAATTAGCAGGTGTATATAGCTTGGGTCCAATGACTGCAAATCGTTCCCAAATCACACGAAACCATAAACCCTAAACCAATTTCCAAATCAAGAAAAGAGAAAATGAGAAGCAATTCGAGGAATTCTTTCATCCCAAACTCATCTGCTTCTAGCGCGGTCCCAGCTGCTGATGATGAGGTCTCGGTGTGCTACTGTGGAGCGCGTGCCCAGCTGCTCACTTCAAAGACTACAAAGAATCCAATGAGGAGCATCTGGAGTTGTGGGTACTGGAAAAATGAGGTAAATTTTGTTACTTTATGCCCTGATTTCATTGTTTTGTTGAAATGTTGTTAGTGTGGTAGAATTGTAGTTGTGCTTGCTCTGTTTTTGTGAGAGTAGTATAAATTGTGCCCTATTATTCTAAGAAGTAAAGTCTGAGGTATTGATCTTTAATTTCAGGAAACTAGGTGTAATTATTTGATATTCAAGGACTTGGAATTGAGCAAGTACTATGGTGTTGTCATAATTGATGGGTGGCAGAAGGAGAGATAATTGAGAAATGAGAATGGGGATTTGAAGAGGAGGGTTTCACACCTTGATTGGCTTGTGGCTGAGAAAGACAATGCATTTGCAAAACTGGAGGAGTCTTTTGACATGTTGTACTTTAAGAAAGGCGGTGATATGGGTAAGGTTTTGGAGGTGGAGCAAAAATTAGAGTCTGCTAATTTAAGGGTGAAACAGTTGGAGGATGAACTGAAATTGGCATGTAAAATTGGTGGTAGGAACAATTAGTTCAAGCTAGCTTATGTTGTAGGTCTATTTGTTGTAGTGTTTGGACTTGTAGGTTTGAGGGTGTTGAAATTCTATTTCTAGGATCTGGCAAGTGTTTGAAATGTTGTAGGCAGTTTAAGTATAATTGTAGTAGGCTTGTTTCTGTTGAGCACTTTGGTTACAGTTTAGGCCTATTTTGGGTTCTTTCGAGTTGTAAAAACTGTGACCATTTGCTAGGTTATGTATGACTTTATGGTATTGATGAAATTTCTTTTATGTCCAATTCTTGTTTATTTATTTATTTTCCTTTTGCAATATCTCAGTTATTTATTTCATTTCTGTATTTTATTTTATTTTATTTACTAAGATAGTAATAAATATTATAAAATGAAATTGCATGGAATAGAATGTAATGAAAAAAACAGAAAAGAAATTCAACTAAGCCATTTCATTCATTCATCAATTAAGCACTTGTTCTTTACAATGGCATACCAAAAGAAGACTTGACCATGACTTGAAACTTAAAAACTACACCTAATTGCAGACTTGACCATGACTTGAAACATAAAAACTACACCTAATTGCAGAACCATACCATGAATTGAAACTGAAAAACTACACCTAATTGCATAACCATACCATGACAGTAGACTCCTAAAACTTAAACTTGAAACCATAAAACTAACCAAACCAGATCAGACACCAAGCTAATGGCCTAGACCATGCCATTAGCTGGCATGCCATGCCATCAACAACTCACTTTGATGTCTTAAATTCATCATTTCATGCATTGAAAGCAGATTCTTCAAGTTTTTTTTAAGAATTCGATTTCTTTAAGGTTTAGTTTGAGGGGACAAAGAGAAAAGGCGGCTGTAGGAGTAAATGTAAAAGTCACAAGGGTTTTGGAGGGTGAATAACTAGGGTAAAAGAGCATAATGGAGGGAAATGTTCTTCACATGCCAATTTTCCCTCCCAGATTGAGGTTGTGTGTTAGCATGTGGTATAATTGTGTTAGGCATGTGTTTTTTGTCCATTTGGCGTCCATGAAGTGGTGACTGGAGCTGATTTGGAAACCACTACAAGAAAATAGCCATTTAGCGACGGATCGTTAGATATGGATCCAATCCGTCGCTAGTTAGCGACGGATCGCTACGGTTGGCGACGGATAAGGACGAACTGCGCTCTAAGCTCACTTCGTCCTTGGAAGGAGCCAATCCGGCTCCAGATTAGCGACGGATGCGATTTATCCGCCGCTAAATTGGCGACGGATAGTCTCATCCGTCACTATATGTGTTGACCAAAATCTGATTTACATTAAAAAAATTAAAACAAATAAATAAATAAATAAATCGATAGCGATGGATGAGGTCATCCGTCGCTAGATTTTTAATACAGATCGGGGAGCGTCTTCTTCTCCCCCATTTTCCCCCTTTCAAATCCCTAATTTCCCCACCTCTTCTTCTGTCCGATTCCACCACCACCACCGATTGTGTCACCACCACCCTCCTATTCCTCCACCGCTGCCCGGAGATAAGTCGTTAGTCACCGCTCTCCTCGGTTTGCAACCACCGCCCTCCACCGTTCGTGTCCAGCACCACCGTACTGGATTTCTCTGGAGCCGCCAGCCACCTCGTTATCCTTCTCTGCTCATTCAATTCAAGTTAGCAACTCCTTCTCTGCTCATTCCAGTTAAGTTTAGTGTTTTCTCAATTTTTTTGATTTTTATTGATTTGAGTTGTTAATTTGTATTCAATCATGTTTCTATAATTAGAGATGAATGTTCTATCTTCAGTGTTTATGTGTAAATTGTAATTGAAGGGTCTATGATATGATTTAAGTTATGAATTTTAATATTTCTTCTGTTGCTCGGAAATTTTTTACTTGTATGTCTGTTGCAGTTGAAATCGATTATCGATTATTTAGGGTATGTGGTTTGTTATCTGCTAGAGTTGATTGGGGTTGATAAGGGTATAGAGTAGGATATAGTGTTTAATAGCAAGAAGATTGGAACAGTTTCTGATATGTGAATTCCAAAGATTTATGAAATGGCATGTGTAATTTTTTTCCTTAGGTAGTAACCTATAATTTAAAATATTTGGAAGCACAAATGAACTTTAAAATATTTGGAAGGGAATATATAAGTGGGTTTATTTCAAACTGGTATATTTGGAAATGAATATATAAGTAGCTAATTTTACATTTTTGGTATTATGTTATGTTACGAGTCATGAAGATTGTAAAACATAAAGTCCAGTCTCGTTTCTTATCAGTGTATACTCAAAATCCATTTATTGTTTCTTACGGTTGTTCTTAAAGATCATGCCGAGGCCAAAGAAACCGGGGAAGCTGTTGGCGGCCAGTAGTCGTAGCTACGCCGAGCCAGACTCGCCATTCCGCACCCCTAGTAGTCAGCCGGAGTCGGGGGGGACCTCGGCGACTCATGTCAGCGAGATCCAGTCCCCTGGCGCCTGTTCTAGCAGCAGTGCAGGGTCTACTGGCCCAGACGTGTTTGCTAATCTGCCGGATGATGGGTACAGGGGGGAGGTGTACAGGGCGGGTAAGCGGGTGAATGGAAAGCTCTTCGTCTGGCCCATGCCTGGGCATGTGTAAGTTATTTAGTTGGATTAATTTGTGTGTTTGGTATTGTATGTTTTATTTAGTTCGATTAATTTGTGTATGTTATTGTAACAGGATGATGCCGAGGGAGGCTACAAAGTTCATCAGCAAGGAATCCACGAAGAAAGTGGATCTCCCACCACTTGGAGCCCAGTGGCATACTTTCACTCCGGAGCGGAAGGCGGAGATTTGGAATGCTCTAGAGGTTAGTGATGAACGCGCGGATGTCGTGTTCCAACGCGAATCAAATAAATTTGTTATTTAGCCAAAGGCAATTCACAACTACAATGAAAACCGTAGTGTAGCAGTAGAATAACCTCGAGTGTCGATCTCTAAGGACTATAACTAGCTTTATCTAATCTAATTTAGAATATAAAACAGCAGACGATATAGCAAAGGTTTTTCTTAACAGATAATGGAGATTGGTGAAAGTATGGTCCTTCAAAGCATAACGGGTTAATAATCATGCGTAAATTCCTCGGTTTTGCATGGAGATCTTTGATCAATAAATTGTCCAGTTGTAATTATCAAACACTACGAAGATATAGAGATAGATAGGTCAAAGACCGACGAATTGTCCAATTGTGAGCAATAATTAATCAACAATACGAAGATAGAGATTTTGATAGATCAAAGAAATAAAGCAATAACACGGAGTATAATGCACGATATAGCCATTAGCATAATTATCAACCCTTCGCTAAGAATTCACATACTATCACCAACAATAAGTTTAGCTACTCATAGTTGTCATGCAATCAACAAAAATCATAGAAGAAAACATGTTGAAAGATATATAAAAATAAGTAGAAAAACTGTAAGATACAATGTTACCGAAGGTTGTCAGTCTCCGAAGAATCGCGACCTTACAAGCTCCAAACTACTGTGAAAAAGTATCTCCTAAGCTACGAACCCCCAGAACAGGCTCTGGGAAGTTCCTACCTAAAACTACAGAGAAAGGTGAGAGAATAGGTCTGGAAAAGTATGAAAATCGGAGAAAAACTGAGCAACTATATATAGTATTCGAATTAGTGTGGGGCGAAGGGCCCCACACATCGGGCGAGTCGCCTGGTGTGGGGCGATTCGCCCCACATCCCGGACGATTCGCCCGGGAGAAAACTCGGGAATTTACGCGTTTTCGACGCGTTTTTGGATTTCTTCCCCTTTTCGGACTCGGTTTTCTGACTTCTAGTGGCCTTCTAACCTCCAGATTCGACCCCTATACTTCAAATCCTATCCGGAAACCTTCAGATACTCCAAATAGGCTTCTGGAACACCAATTCCTTGTCAACTTCAATATAATTGCCTGGAAAACCTCGTTTTTCAATCAAAACCCGTAAAATAAAAACTAAAGGGAAACGTGACACTATTCTAATAAAATGCACTAAAATATAGGTACATTAACATAGAGGATAGCTAAAATAGGTGAAAAAGACTTAAATGAAAGTGTAAAATACACATTCATCAAACTCCCCAAACCGAACCTTTGCTTGTCCTCAAGCAACTAAGCTAGACTCTAATGCAAAAAACAATGCAACACATAAAATGGAGTCTCATGCCAAATAAAATGAACTAATCTACCGAATCTATCAAAAAACATATGAACAAAAACCATATAAATCAAAACATGAATATAGGTTGAAGAATGCCTCGATTGACTCATACACATCCACATAAGCACTTATGTCAAGACAAGGTAGTCTCTCGTAACATTCTCTACCTGGACCTAGTCAGTGACGACGTAATGAAAAATGTTAGAATACGAATGATTGTCCCGTGCCTATGAAACTGAGGACTTACTGCTGTTCACCAAGTTTAAGACTTTCCCTCAAAGAGGTCGAACCAGTACTGGCTCTCATCAAACGAAGGAGGGTTCCCTGTAAAAGATAACAATCCCCTATTCTACCCATCTCTCAAGTAAAGTCTTAAGCTATTCACCACTTCCTGAATTGCAGGACGAGGGTGGTCTAGAACAGATGACACTCAAAAACAAAAGATAAGATAGAAAATTACAAACACGATTACGAACATTACAAGAATTGGAAAATGAGACACAACACTTTGTTAAACTGCTATTTGGCTTTTTTCTTTTTTGGACCCTTCTTTGCTTTTTTGGGGTGCTTTTCCTTTTTTTTTTTTCTTTTTTCTTTCTAGTTTCTTTTTTCCTGGAATTTTTCTTTCTTTTTTTCGATTGTTTTTTTTAGCCAGCAGTAGCAAAGCGAAAAGAGAAACAAAATGACTCACAAACGACTTCCCCAAACCTATTCGAAAGAATAGGTTGGAGTACAAAATTTACGAGAAAGGAAAAAATAAACTCACAATACGGAAATGAAAAACGAAAAACAAGTCTAATGATAGTGTAACCCCCTCCCCAAACCTATTCGGAAGAATAGGTTATAAATAAAGGATCACACAACCTCACACTACCTCCTTCCTAGGCATTTAGCAATCTCAAAGCATGGTGAAGACTTGTTGCCTCTTAGGTACATAATTACTCGGGAAAAACAACCATAAGACCCTAACATGCATCATCTTATTATAAAGGCCTTCGCGAACCGCAGTAGAGAAAACACCACTGAGTGATGTCGAGACTACCAAGCTTAACTAAGTGCAATACATAAATGTGACAAGTCAAGCGAGAAAAACCTCAAACAAATTCATAGAGATGAAGCATATGATTAATGGCATAGTTAGATAGTTTACCCAATAAAAAGTTCAAAAAATTCGGTAATAAACTCCATATAAAACATGCAAGACAATTCTAGGAAAGCAGTAAACATGCAAATGCAAAAAATTCACGAGTTAATCATAAGCAAGATAGGTATAGAGATAACCAGCGATAACCTCCTCCCCAAACCTGAACGTCGTCGCTCGTCCTGAACGTTGAAAGTGGATTCAAGGTGAGAGCTAATGCTTGTATAAATGACCTATAAAACTCAATCAAACTCGTGAGAAAACAAAACAACAAAACACACTAACCTTCAGTGGAGGCGGTAAGGGTAAGCTCAAGGTGACCAACCTCCCTTTGATCACTAGATATCTCGAAGTATGGCTTCACTCGCTGGCCATTCACCTTGAAGGTATTGCCCGTCTTTGGATCAAAGAGTTTTACAGCTCCATGAGGAGCAACTTCGATAATTTCGTACGGTCCATCCCAACGAGTACGGAGCTTTCCAGGAAATAGTCGAAGGCGAGAATTAAATACCAAAGCTTTTTGTCCAGGAATCAATTCCTTACGTACTATACCACGATCATGATACTTCTTAGTTCGTTCCTTGTAGATCTTGGCATTTTCATAAGCACCTAGTCGTAATTCATCAAGCTCATCTAGTTGCAACAATCGTTCCTCGCCAGCTTTTCCCATATAAAGATTGAGTGCCTTTATAGCCCAATATGCCTTGTGTTCCAGTTCTACGGGAAGATGACATGCTTTCCCATACACCAGTCTGTACGAAGTGGTCCCGATCACCGTCTTGTAGCTAGTCCTGTATGCCCAAAGTGCATCATTCAATTTTCCTTCCCAATCTTTCCTACTAGGCTTCACTACTCGCTCCAGGATCTTCTTAATTTGACGGTTGCTGACTTCGACTTGTCCCGATGTCTGTGGGTGATATGGTGTAGCGACACTATGGTGGACACTGTATCTCTTAAGAAGGGAGGCAAACGTTCTATTGACGAAGTGTGACCCTCCATCACTGATGATTGTTCTAGGGCACCCAAATCTAGAGAATATTACCTCCTTCAAGAATTTCATAACCACTGCGCCGTCATTTGTTTTGTAGGAATCGCCTCCACCTATTTAGTCACATAATCTACTGCAACAAGAATGTATACATAGCCTCCACTTGATGGAAATGGTCCCATGAAATCAATGCCCCACACATCGAAAGGTTGTACCACCAGATTCCCTTGAAGGGGCATTTCATCCTTCTTGCCAATACTACCACCTCGTTGACAGGGGTCACAATTCTTCACAAAACTTCGAGCATCTTTGTATATTGTTGGCCAGAAAAATCCTGCTCGCAGTACCTTGCGAGCTGTTTTCAATCCACTATAGTCACTACAAGGAACACGTCATTTAGCGACAGATGGATCCGTCGCTAAATGACGCCGATCGGTCGCTAATATTAGCTAGCGCCCGATCGGTGTTTTTAGCGACGGATAAATTCGTCGTCGCTAAACCGTTAGTCGCTAGAGAATTAGCGACCGATGAGTTTTCCGTCGCGAATTAGCGACGGATTAGCGACGGAAAATGAGGTTGATTTTTAGCAACCGATGACTTATCCGTCGCAAAAGTCACCGCAGATCCAGCGACGGATGAGTCTCATCCGTCGCTGGGTCTCCGGGACCTTTAGCGACGGATAATTCATCCGTCGCTGGAGTTCTGGAGCGCCTAGCGACGAATGAAGTCATTGGTTGCTATTTTTTTTTTTTTAATTTTTTAGATATAATAATGAGAACCAAAATCAAATGCAACCTGTTCAATTAAGCAACATGTTACAGAAATTCTTATAGACCAAATAAACAAATAAATAATCCAAAAAAAATCATAATAAATGTACCAAAACCCTCCATACATATAATAATAATCATACGTACACAATACTAATCCAAAATAATATCATAGTGTACACAGTATTCATGTAGAAAATAGTAAATAGAGTCGAAAAGGATAGGGGATCATGGAGAGGTAGGTGGGCCCATCCCCAGCTTCGCATACAGCTCAGCAAACATAGTACCATAGTCTGCTGCGCAGCTAGCCTCTTCACCTCCTCATCCCTCTCCTGCAACTGAAGTAAGAGGGCCTGCTCTCGAGCGGAAGCTGCTGCTGAAGATGATGAAGATGTACTGGCACGGGAACGACGAGTCGGCCTCGAGTCCAATTCAGGGACGGCTGCTGCACTCCCTAGTCCCAAGCGACAACCCTTCTCGTCTGGAGGATTCACCTCGAGGAAAATGGCATTCATTTCCTCAACAGTGAGATCCTGATCACGAATCCTGTCCTCGTAGGCCGTCTGAAATTATAAATCAAGAGTATAAGGTGTTAGTTATGTTGTTAATTAGTTATGAAATCATCAGTATTTAATAAACACATGTATTGTTGAACTTACCGCAATTGATGTGGCCTCGTCACACAACCACTGTCCGTCCTTGGCCTTCTGAGATCTCGAGAACAAGGTGAATAGGAGACTCTGGTTATCCTTCAACTGAATGACACATGAAAGCATCATATACTTAGTTTGAAAGTTCGAAATGCAAGTAAATAACATGTATAAGAATGATGAATTCACAAAGTTAATACACTTACCTTCTGCCTCACATGTGCTGTAGCGATCGACTCAGAGCCAAAACGGTGTGTCACCAGGGTACGGCTCCCATCATTCGGCTGCTTCTTCTTGTTCTCAGTGTTCTGGTCAGCCTGCGCCTGGACTCTCTCGTTAGCCCAATACACCTTCCACGCCTCCCAAATTTCATCTCCGGGCCAATCACCGGTACGTGGACGGTTATTTGTCCACAGTTCTTCAGGTTATGAACCATGCACTTGTAAAGGGCACTACCGTGAGAGTTGAAGCTCCACCAGAGATCCATCAGCAATGCTTTCGGAAGGAAGAATTCTTTCTACACAATTACAAATAAACATCGAAACACATACGTTGGTGAATACTTAAAAACATTCAAGTATAACAAGGGGAGCTAACATGTATCAAATATATAACAAGGGAAATCACTAATGGTCCAGAGTAGTGCTGCTCTCAAGGTAAAGTTCGTCTTTGTTGAGACATCGTATGCCGGGATACCATCCTCCCACAACTCTATAAGTTCCTTGATCAGTGGCTGCAAGAAGACATCTATCTTCTGTCCTGGATCATCCGGCCGTGGCACCAGCACGGTCAAGAACATGAATGGTTCTTTCAAACAGTCACCCGGAGGCAAGTTGTAAGGTGTAAGCATCACTGGCCAGCACGAATATTTCCGTTCACTCCCAAACGGGTTGAAACCATCAGTACTAAGTCCCAATCTTACATTTCTAGACTGGGCTGCAAACTGTGGATATTTCACATCAAACTCTTTCCATGTCGGCGAGTCTGATGGGTGACCCATCTTACCCCTCTTGGTCATCCGCGACTACTCTCTCCTTGTGCCAACGCATCTTATCTGCACATGCATCTGATGCATACAACCTCTTCAGACGAGGACCTATAGGGAAGTACCACATTTCTTGTGGGAGAGATTCTTCTTCTGTCGTTTCATTGCAGCGCCCTCCTTGTAACGACTATACCGGTCCTTCTGATGAACGCGAGTTTGTCAGGTCCCGGTTAAGTCAAATAAATTTGTTATTTAGCCAAAGTCAATCCACAACTACAATGAAAACCGTAGTGTAGCGGTAGAATGACTCGAGTGTCGTTCTCTCAGGACTATAACTAGCTTTATCAAATTTAATTTAGAATATAAAAACAGCAAACAGATAGCAATAGGGGGTTTTCTAGCAGATAATGGAGATGGGTGATAGTATGGTCCTTCTGAAAGTATATATGTCCTAGAGACAACCAACATTAAGGACGATATGTACTTTACCGCATTCAGCTTATTGGTATTTATTAATGTTACATTTATTTAAGCATACATAAATACAATTAGCATTACGTTTACTGAATAGATTATTTGGTTGTTTGAATTATTCTGTAAGATGTTCCCAAGGACTAAAGATAATCACCAAGTTAGTGGGAGCTTGCGTGTCAGAACTTAAGTCCTAAAATTAGCCACTAGTCGATGGTCATTGAGATATGGGATATCAATGATGCGATAGAGACTAGCATGTGTTGCATCAGATCCTTCGAGGATGTGGTAGTTCTCACTGCTGCGAATAGCTTGGTTATTCATGATGGACACATGGACACTTTGGAGAGTGTTGGCATACCCAGCCGAGAAACCATTTGGTAAATTTTGTTTAATTGTCTATGGGAGTACCGGATTGTAGGGTGATGTAATAGTCCTCAGACTTGAGGTCAATACTGTATCATATGTGGAATAATATACTTTGACCATGCGCAACGCTTGCACTCTTAAAGTAGGGTAGATACGGCATGCGTTGGGTATATTAGGAAGCATATGGTGTGAGTGATTGGACCAAGATCAGGATTCATTCCTCCGAATGGATTCAAGGAGAGAATACTCTACATCTCATATTAGTGCAATCGTTAGTCAGTGGCCACTGCAAAGATATATGTCAAAATGGTGTTTGGACATAATCATCTAGATCGACTAAGAAGATTGAGAGACAATGGATCGATGAGTTATTGGAATAGACACTAATCCATATTCTAGACTCATTCGAGTATTCGAGAATGAAAGGACCGTATCATCAAAGTACTCTACATCACAAGCAGTTTGTATCTCCTCAACAAACGTTCCTTACATATTAGTATTGTCTAGTGATGATTGTCTAGGAATATTCAGTGAGACCTTGATTTGATCATTGCCTGATATGTGAGGGCCTATGGGTCATATACAACTAGGTGATAATTCTCCCGATTAAGCATTAGGGTAAATTAAATGTCATTGAATTGATAACATTTGATTTACAATAGTCAAGGACATTTCATTTGATGAAAGTCATTAATTAAGTTAAAATTAGATTTATAACTTAATTACTATATTAAATAAAATATCAATTGGATTGATAAATATTTAATTTAATAGTATTGAGAATGTTCTATTTGATACAATTAATTAATTAAGTTGAATTGAATTCAATTGACTTAATTAATCTATGCTTTTAGAAAGTAAATTAATTAAATTAGATTTAATTAATAAAAGAAGAAAAGAATAATTAAATTAAATTAGATTTAATTTAATTAAAGTTAGAAAGTGCATTTGAACCAATTTAGAATAAAGTTCAAGTGATAAAAGCCCAAAAGAAAATGATTGGTAGTAATGGGTTTCGAACCCATGACCTCCATCTCATTAGCTAGCATACCAGCCGAATGGGACAGGCCCATGTAAACATATTATGCGTGTTACACATATATCCATCAGATGCGGCTGGACAGAAAAATGCTGAAGAAAAACGTGTTGCTAGGGTTGTGGCTTTGAGCTCTCTTCACCTTTGGGGTTCTTTACACGGTTGTATTCGTTCTAACTCTTTTCTTTTATTCTTTGATTAATTCTCATTTATTATGATCTTTGAGATTTCTTGTTTTGCTTATGTAGATTTTAATATGGATTTCCTAGCATTCATTCATGGAGAATTCATCAACAAAGCATTGAACTACGTTTGACTTGATCCTGAGGGTACGTAGGCAGCTTAGAATTGTTCTGAGTTCAGTCAGAATCTTTAGAAGATCATCAATTGTTCGTTGAAGAACAAATTCATGATTAGATCAATGATTAATGGAAGCTGGAAGCTGGATAACGGGTAAGTCATTGTAGGGAGCATGTTAAATAATCATTCAATCAACGATCCATGTAGGAAAAAATTCAAATTCCGCTGCATTAACCTTAGAGGTAATTTCCTACAATTACTAACAGTGGTATCAGAGCTAGGCTGATTGAATGATTTATTTACATTCTTTTTGTTATTTTATGTATAATCGTGAGTTTCAAGTTTGAAGAAATTTGATTTCGCATATAATATGTTTATGAAGGGGTTTGCTAATCCAATGGACATTTGTATTAATTTGGGATTAAGATCTTGAAAGGTCGAGATATACAAATTGGAGTTTTTGTCTTAGAACCCATAATATGAAAATGGCTTATTAAATTAAACAAAAGCAGAAACTGGGTTTCTGGCTGTTCAACCACCATGGCTGAAGCTTAAAGCTTCACCGGAGCTCGGCTCCATTTACCTCCGTTCATCGAAGTGAAACCATCATTCGCTCCGTTTCCGTACTCTCCCTCAACCGTACCGTCCGTTTTCAGATTCGATTTGAATTTGAAGGGTGAAGAGCTAGATCCGCCATAATGGCGTCCATGAAGCTCTACAACCTTCAAACTTAAATCATCCAACCTTTGAGGATCAGATTCGAGATCCTTGTTAGAGTAGAATGGTTCCGATCAACGAAACGCGAACGGGAATCGCGAGTTTGATTCACGATCGATTAATTTTTTTTACTTTTTTTTTTTGAAAAGTTTGATTTCATGTTATTTGATCGATCCGAGGTTAGAGGATGGTTTGAAACAGAATGCTGTGTTGATTGATTGTTAGACACTGGGAGTGGATGAGAATCGAATTGATTCAAAAATCACCATCGTTGGACATGGGTGCAAGCTTTTGAAAGAACAGGGACCTGATGCATGTTCACAAAAGACCAGGGATTGAATTGAGTTTTTTATAAAAATTTGGGGATGTTTTTGTAAGATGCAGAGAATAGGGACTTCTTTACAATTGGCAATTCTTCTGTCTTTTGTAGCTGAGGCCCCTGTACTGTTGAGACACTAATTTCAGTTCCCGATTATTAAAGTTCAAATTCAAGTCCATTAAATAGAGTTTTTGTACTAGCTGGAAATTGTGCATTAGCCCTTTATACTTGGTATGTTCAATTTAACCCTGATAAGTTTTAGTAATTCGATAGTCCTCTGAAATTCAAATTGGACCCCTAGAGTTTTAGAAACTAAATATGTGATTTATAATAGTTTATAAATTAGATTTGTGTCCAAATAACATTTGGAGGCTTATATTAATGTTTGGGGTGGCTATGGATGTTATAATATTTAAAACTTGATGTTGTTATAAATGTTTATAAACTACTTGTTAAATATTCATATATCTTTAGAAGACTATATTATTACATAGAAATCTTGTTTTTACATATGTATAAATTTTTGGATATTCATAAATGAGATTTATGACTTATAAATTATTATAAATTGGATTTATAATTTATTCTCAATTTTTGGACAATAGTAAATCTGTTTATTTTGAATAACATTTATTTATACTTTCAGAAGTAGAAAGATGAGACAAATTCATATTTTCTTTCAAACTTTAACTCACAAGTACCTTGCTCACTATGTTTGATTGTCATATGATTTACTTTAAATCATTATAGCACTTTATGTCCGCTATAGTATGGGTAGGCGGCCCACCCCTAGTTTCCGGACCGCATCGTCATATGCATGGGAGGCGGCACCCATTCACTTGCTTGTCCGCATATTGTATGCATGAGTAGGCGACCTCCCTATTTGTTTGCCCGCGCATGTATGTGTGGGTAGGCGGCGCCCTATGTTTGATCGTTATCTAATCTGTTTAAGCGATTAAATACCCCCGACATAATGTTCCCCATCTAAAATTTAAGTCTCGATTTGATCGCACGACGTCACCCATCATAATTGATGATGAATGGAACCCATCTAATTCATGAGTATATGCACCATAGTGCTTCGTCTGTTTGCCGATGGAAATATCTCTCATAGGTCCATAGTTGTACTGTGTGATGGTTGTGATTACTTGGGCTATGTCGAGTCGCCATAGCGTCAGGCATAGCCTATAGGACGTCGATCAATAGCTTTGGTCACCAAGAGTTGTATTGTACAATTTGTTTAGATACCTACCTTATTTGGCTATTAAGTGATCAGCCATACAGGGGTTGGTAGTAGTGCAGATTTGGTCTTGCCTTAAGTTCTATTAAAAATGAATCCGTATTCTTCCAA
This sequence comes from Plantago ovata, assembly GCA_028274465.1. Taxonomy (NCBI): domain Eukaryota; kingdom Viridiplantae; phylum Streptophyta; class Magnoliopsida; order Lamiales; family Plantaginaceae; genus Plantago; species Plantago ovata. Next base: position 18,484,204 of record CM051458.1, read on the forward strand.
TGGGGTCGGTGATATGTTAAATTAATGGAACTAAATAAGTCAAAAGGCCTGATATTTAGTCGCTGAATAGGATATGTAATTGTTATTTAAGGAGAGTTAATTTAATTCACCGCTATTTACATTATGTTTTAAAGGTTGTTGTAGAATGGCATTGATGAATACGACGAGTTGATTTATTTACCAATGACATTTTGATTGTATTTGTTATTTGCGTTTGATTTAATTGAGTTTGTCTGGACAAGCACGTACCCAGATGTCCTTTTGTTGAATTTGAGTTTTCGAGTTGGACGAATACTTATTTATACAAGGACAACTAGGTAACGTATTCGACTTAGGCGTTGTGGTACACAGTAGCTTACACAAACAATAAATATGAGACATTATAGAAAACCTCTAAGAACATATATGATGAACAATGACTTTGGTCACCTCTATTATAGAGTTTGGCTAAATCAGTGGGAGTACAAGTTCTCATGATAGTCAATGCGTATGTCTTTAATGTTGAAATGTTATTTCTTTTCACAAGCTCTCATATTATTTGGAATAAGAAAAGTCAATTGAGGATGTGAAATTCGTAGAGAATATTGCTCACATTTCTTCAATTAATTTGTTAGTAAGTCACTTCAGATTGTATTAATTTCATAGTGAAATTAAATACAATCGAAGTGAGATGACTAAAGCTGCTTACTACTCATAGTCTTTTGCAGAACATCGTCCATGGATATGGTGGTCTAGTGAGCAGTTCTATTAAACCATCCGCAAGAATGGAAAGTAAATAAATATACTAAGAGCGCTCTAGATTTCCATTTATTTAAAGGAAACCTTGGAAAAAGAGTGAATGTACTAACAAGACACTCTATTGCATTATAGTAATTCAATGAGAGTATGGGTAGCAAGTTTGATTCCTTGAACTTAAGCACTATTGCTTAAAGATTCAAGCACATTATTGCGTATTGAAAGTTGGTTATGTCTATGAAGTAATTTTAGTATTGGATACATAATTACAAATGAAATTTGATTTGACTATTGATTTCATGTTTAGGACATTGTTTCTTCTGTACTTGTTAAGACGATAATGATTTACCTACTATTAGTCACACTAGCGAGTATAGAGGTAGACGTCTAAGAACATGGATCAAAAGTTTTTAATCATAAGACATGACTTTCTCAACACACAAAAGAAGACCAAACATACAAGCCAATTTCCCAAAATTATGTGTTTGGCAACTTGGTTGAACTTGCGAGATAAAGAATGATAAGTTTAATAAGTTAGACTACTTGACACCATTTGTTTTGACATATGGATTGTAAGTCTTATCTATAATTAAATGGTATTCACTAGATCGTTTGGAAATGGATGAATACCAAATAACAATTTGAGATGACACACATGCAAGGCATGTGTAGCATTCAATTGGGAATGTCCTATTGCACCATGTGCTTTATATGCCCCTGGTCTAACCACTTGCGCTTGAGAAGATGCAAGTTCATTGTCCTTGAGAAGTACAAAGTCACAATGATGAATAGATATAACATTTATATGAAGTATTTTATTCTTTGATTGGTCAATTGAATAGTACTTACAACAAACATGGTTAGGGATTGTTATAAAAGGCCATGGGTTCTATAGAGTGGAGATTAATTAAACCTTGTTAGAAAATGTTAATCTCCCATGATGGGTTCCATTGAAATGAAATGCTATGTTCGACATAGATTAACCCATATACTTTGTTACACGTCAATTGAAGCTCAATATGTAGCCTAATTATATCCTTACTAAATCAGTCTTAGGACACATAATGTTATGTTGTAGATTCTATTCTTTATTACATAGTATATGTATTAAAGTTCGTCATGATTATAGGATGAGTTAGAATGTGGTAATTGTGAAACTTTATCTCTATATTATACGAGACAAATTGGATTTGTTTCTTGACACATGTTATTCTTTTAAAACTTGGATTCACAAGGAATGAATTAGATAGGAGTACAATTTGAAATGGGGTCAAGACCACAAATTAACTAAGGAGGCTGATACTTGTCATTTAACCATGAACAAAGATTCGAGAAAAGATTCAACAGTGCTTGAGGTTAGTGGGAGTAAAAGTTACTTGGTAATGCCCATAAGCGAATGAAGCAGTTGGGGAGTAATATTTTATGAAATAAGTTATTCCCCAAGTGAAACAGTGCAACTGTAAAGGTTGCACATTTCTTCGGAGCAGGTTAGCATTTGAGTGTTACCTTGATCACTATAATTATTGGGTGTCCCAATATTAGAGTGCCTCATAACATTAGGATTAATTAAACGAATTCGAACGTAATATGGACACTCCTAGTTTAGTAAATTGTCGTGACAAATTGAATGTGTGGAATCTTTAGGAAGGATCACGATTATTTACTGTCATACTCGCAGGGATGAGTTTATAACCTATAGCTAACAAAATGATATTGATATCGATTTTGAGAGGTGGCTTAAAGCCATAGGATCTAAGAGATGGACTAGAGATTACTTAAGTTTAGAACTTAAGTACGTTTATATTTTATTATTACATAGTAGTAGTTTCTTTCAGGAAGTATTATATCAACACGGAGTCTATGCCTACATAGTGTAGATAATCAAAATTATATAGTTGAGTCTGGGAGACATACTATATATTATCTATTGGTTGGATTATAGACCAGTCCTATAAGATTTACTTGCATAAGCTCTAATAAGTGCATGATAGATTCGATAACAAGCCTATACCCTTTCTGAGGAGAAACTTATTTAAAGTGTGTTTGACACAGTTATAGGCCTTAGTGCGAATTCAATCATGTAGGGATATGCAATCAAATAAGAATAAGACATTGGGACTTAGGCCCTCTAGGAGATTGATCATTTACAATTTGAATAAATAAATTAGTTTAACTTATTTCAAAGTTATGAATCATTTGTACATCTTATAAAGTGTTTGTGAGAGGCTCTTATCTATATGATTGAAAATGATTGACAAACCAATCATATGAAATAGCTTCCACGTTCAACAGTCAAAATATTGGTCATTCAAGACTTTCATTGTGAGGGGGCTTGAAATGAAGTTTCTCTAGATATTTGTCATATTGAACATTTTGGATAAGGTATCGAGATATATTCAAATTCTTCATGATATCACTATTTGAATAAATAATGTGTTGATAAACAATAACAGAATTCTAGGAATGTAATATTATTATCACATGGTTATACTGTCAATATTAGATGTCTTATTGAAGTATGAACTCTGTACATATACACGATGTTGTATAGTGCAACCATCGCCTAAACTGTACAAAGTGATACATCAACAGTCAAGGGACTTAAATTATCAATGGATTTCATGGACAGTGGGAGCTTAGCTTAGATATATATTGGATATATGAGTAGTAAGCTTCATTATAAATGGGAGAATGGAATTATCACAGTTATAATTTTGTATTCATCTTAGTATAGTATCATATTAGATTAGATCTAATGATGTATAGATTCAACAACCTATGTCCTGTAATTATGCTAGAAGGTTCTTAGAAGAACAACGGGGGTAGTTCCGAGTGAAGTAATCGAATTTGTGAAATTGCGATTATCTAATGCGACTGCACATGCAAAGGAACCACGATCTTAATACTAGCATGGATCTACTGGGACACGATCATTGTAGTTGGAACACTGATAAATTTTACACATAACAAATAAAGCAAGTTCTCCGTGGGACACTACGCGATTCTTTCACAAAACCTTGTCTTTGAGAGAACAAGTTAGCATTTCCAGGAACCTTAATGTTGGACACACATGAGTGATTGACTCTAGGCCATGGGAGATTGAAAGTATATATGTCCTAGAGACAACCAACATTAAGGACGATAGTA